>JAGIQG010000099.1:109357-111351 GCA_024679065.1 Sphyrna mokarran | reverse complement strand
CTCTCTCACACACACACACTCTCTCTCACACACACACACTCTCTCTCACACATTCCCTCTCTCTCACGCACTTTCTCACACACTTTCTCTCTCTCTCACACATACACACACATTCCCCCTCTCCCTCTCTCTCTCACACACTCTTTCTCTCTCCCTCTTTCTCTCTCTCCCTCTCAGTGAACGGTGGGACTCCAGTCGCTGCCGAGGGATGTGTGGCGCCCCCGCGGCGCCGCACTCACCCGCTTCCAGCGCCGCCGACTCCCCGCTCCGCTTGGCGCTGGCCGGGTGCTCCGCAGCCGCGCACGGAAAACCCGGCTCGCCCCACAGGTAGCCGCCGTAAGCCGCGGCGGGCGGGACGCCCTCCCCGCGCCGGGGCGTCGCCAGGTTCTCCGGCTTGACGGCGCAGTGCGGCGCGCCGCCGCCCCCGCTCCCGCCGCCGCTCAGAAAGCCGGAGAAGCCGGCGGCGGGACCGGAGAAGGAGTCCAGCCAGCCGCTGGCGTACCTGGCCTCGGAGGGCGGGATCGGAGGGGCGGCGGCGTAAGGGCGGTAGACCCCGCCGGCGGAGGGGGTGGCGGGGGCGGGCGGCGGGGGTGCCGACAGACCCGCCGCCGCCGCCGACAGACCCGCCGCCGGCGCCCAGCCGAAGGCGGGCGGGTTGGGGGCGCCGAAGCCGCAGGGGGGCGGGAAGTCCCCCCTCAGGCCGGTGGCCGGGTACATCTCCCTACCCTCGGGAAGGGGCTCCAGGTAGTAAGTGCCCAGCTCTGCCCCCGCCGGGGGGGCGAGGGGGCCTTTTCCCCAGACACACACCCCGAATGCATTCATTCACATCTCCCGGGGCAGGGGGATCTGTGTGTGTCTCTCTCTCTCCGTCTGTGGGTGGGTGGGTGGGTGTGGGTTCCCGGCAAAGGCTCATTGGGCTCCCGAGATACACGTGGTTTGATGACAACCTCCCCTCCCCTCCTCTCCAACAAATAACCCTCCTCTCCATCCTGCCTCATACATTCTCCCTCCTTCCCAACTACAGAACCCACTCCATCGGTCTACACCTCCGAATTTAATCTCTCTCTGTCTCTCACATACACAAAAATACACACTCTCTCACTCTCACACTCTCTCACACACACTCTCTCTCTCACACACGCTCTCTCTCACACACAGTCTCTCTCTCACACACACTCTCTCTCTCACACTCTCTCTCTCTCTCACTCTCTCTCACGCACACACTCTCTCTCTCACGCACACACTCTCTCACACACACTCTCTCTCTCTCACACACACTCTCTCTCTCTCTCTCTCAAACACAACACTCTCTCTCTCTCTCACACTCTCTTTCTCTTCCAAACACACTCTCTCTCTCACACACACTCTCTGTCTCCCACACACACCTCTCTCTCCTCTCTCTCACACACACACCCTCTCTCTCTCTCTCTCTCACACACACTCTCTCTCTCTCACACCAACACTCTCTCTCTCCACACACTCCTCACACACTCTCTCTCTCTCTCTCTCACACACACACACACACTTTCTCTCTCTCACACACACACTCTCTCTCTCTCTCTCACACACACACTCTCTCTCTCACACACACTCTCTCTCACACACATTCTCATATACTCTCTCTCTCTCACATACACATACGCAGGTACACCCAAATATTCAATCAGATACACACAAATATAGACAGAGACACACATATATTCAATCATGTACACACAAAGACACGCACGGATATACATATATATTCGCTCTCTCTCACACACATATATATTCACTCAGACACACACAGACACACATACACACACACACACACAGATACACAAACACTGACACACACAGAATCATTCTCTCTCTCTCACACACACCGACACACACATTGTCTCTCTTTACACACAGACACGCACATATACTCAGCCAGATGCACACGCACACATATTCTCTCTCTGTCTCCTTCAAACACATGCATGCAGGCACACACACACTCACACACACAC
>JAGIQG010000099.1:94357-96857 GCA_024679065.1 Sphyrna mokarran | reverse complement strand
CAGATTAATAAATAGATAGATAGATAAACAGATAGATACTTGGATAGATAGATTTACAGATAGATTTAAGATAGATGTATCGATTAATTGATTTTAGATAAACACATTTACAGATAGATTTGAAATGAACAGAGAATCGATTGATGTCGGGATAGATTTAAGATAGGTGTATCTATTGATTAATTTTAGATATATAAACTTACAGATGGATATGGATAAATAAATTAATAGGTACACATATACATAGATAGACAGATAGACAGACAGACAGACAGATAGACAGACAGATAGATAGACAGATAGACAGATAGGTAGATAGACAGACAGATAGATAGATAGACAGATAGACAGATAGACAGACAGACAGATAGATAGATAGATAGACAGACAGATAGACAGACAGACAGATCGATAGATAGACAGACAGACAGATAGATGGACAGACAGATAGATAGATAGACAGACAGATAGACAGACAGATAGATAGACAGATAGATATAGAAGCAGATTTAAGATAGATGGATTTTAGATAAACATATTACAAATAGATAGATTCAAAATGAATCGAGAAATCGATAGACCGATAGATATTGAGTTAGATAAAGCGATAGATATAAAGCTAGATTTTAGGTATATCAATTCATCGATTTTCGAAAGATATATATTTACAGATATGTAGAACTAAGATAGATAGATAAATGGCAGATATGGAGGCAAATCGACAGATAGACGGATAGATAGATAGATATATAGATAGATAGATAGATAGATATATAGATAGATAGATGATAGATGTATAGATAGATAGATGTATAGATAGATAGATATATAGATAGATAGATATATAAATAGATAGATAGATAGATGTATAGATAGATAGATATATAAATAGATAGATAGATATATAAATAGATAGATAGATAGATGTATAGATAGATAGATATATAAATAGATAGATAGATATATAAATAGATAGATATATAAATAGATAGATAGATATATAGATAGATAGATAGATAGATAGATAGATGTATAGATAGATAGATAGATATATAGATAGATAGATAGATATATAGATAGATAGATAGATGTATAGATAGATAGATGTATAGATAGATAGATGTATAAATAGATAGATATATAGATAGATAGATATATAAATAGATAGATAGATGTATAGATAGATAGATATATAAATAGATAGATAGATATATAAATAGATAGATAGATGTATAGATAGATAGATGTATAGATAGATAGATATATAGATATGTAGATAATTGCAAGATGGATAAGTAGGCAACCCTACAGTGCAGAAAGAGGCCCTTCGGCCCATCGAGCCTGCACCGACCACAGTCCCACCCAGGCCCTACCCCCATATCCCTACATATTATACCCACTAATCCCTCTGACATAGAACAAAGAACAAACACACACACACACACATAAACACACACATACAAACATACAATACACACACACACACACATAAACACACACATACAAACATACAATACACACATACACACGCACACAAACCGCACCGCCACCCCGATGTTCCCACCTCTACCCGCGATCCCTGTCCATGTTTATAGATCTATGGATTAAAAACCAAATTTGAGACAATTTAGGGAGAATTTGTTTTGCCAATCAGCCTGAGAGCACATCTTTGGGATGTGGGAGGAAACCGGAGCTCCCGGAGAAAACCCACGCCAGCACGGGGAGAATGTGCAAACTCCCCACACAGACACAGGCCCCAAATCCATGTATCTGCACAGCACAGCGATAGTCACTGAGCTGTCGTGTTGCCCGTCAAATGGTCCAGGTCGAGCGTACACTGACGACGTGAAGCACTAGGATACTCTCGAAAAAAATCCCAGAGCAGCCCTCTCACGACCCATCGCGTGTATGCCCCTCGTTAGACAACAAGGTGGACCAAACCACCTGTAGGATAAAAACAAGTACATCGATATCATCATCTATTTACACACTTCCCAGGGAACTCCCAAGGCTCATGATGCCTATTTGAAATCAGTTTTCTATACCCCTCCGTTCCCGTTCTGTTCACGTGCCCATCTAAGTATTTTATCTTAGGACACTAAGAGACTTTTTTTTTAAGCACGACTGTTCTATGAAACCCAGGCAGACGCGAGGAGAATGTGCAAACTCCATACAGACAGTGACCCAAGCCGGGAATAGAACCCGGGTCCCTGGCGCCGTGAGTCAGCAGTGCTAACCCCACTGTGCTACCGGGCCGCCCCCAGATGCATAGATACAACGGAGATAGAGAATGTGTGTGTGTGTGTGTGAGAGAGAGAGAGAGCGAGAGGCAGAGAGACACAGAGTTTTTAAAATATATATACATAGAGAGAGAGAGAGAGCGAGACACAGGGTTATTTTATGTAACACACACAGATAGATAGAGAGAAAAGGGCAGAGGAAGAGAGAGAGAGAGACATAGAGAGAGAGAGAGCGAGAAAGAGACAGAGACACACACACA
>JAGIQG010000099.1:81857-84357 GCA_024679065.1 Sphyrna mokarran | reverse complement strand
ACAATTCTATACATAAATATATACATATTCACACATACACACTCTCACACACACAATTCTCTATCCGATATATACATTTATACACAGACATACATGCACGCAATTCTATGTACACACATATATATAAACACACACAATTCTATATCTGATGTACATATATATATATATTCACACATATAATGCACATAATTCGATACCCGCTATATAAATACACATATTCACACATATAATGCACATAATTTTATATCTGCTATATAAATACACATATTCACACATATAATGCACATAATTCTAAATCTGCTTTATAAATACAACATATTCACACAGATAATGCACATAATTTTATATCTGCTATATAAATACACATATTCACACAGATAATGCACATAATTTTATATCTGCTATATAAATACACATATTCACACACATAATGCACATAATTCGATATCTGATAGATAAACACACACACACAATCCTCTATCTGATATATAAATGGACACATATATTTACACATTTTATCTGTTATAGAAAAATTCACACATATTTACATAACACATTTTATCTGTTATATAAATGTACACACACACTTACAGGCACATATGTATCTGATAGATAAATAAACACACAAATTCTACATCTTATGTATACAGATATTTACACACACACAATTCCATATTTGATATATAAATATACAACATATTCACACACAGACACACACGCACATACACACTAAAACAATTCCATATCTGATATATAGACACATTTTCACACACATTTTTTATCTGATATATAAATATTCACGTATTTACATACACACACGCACAGTTCTACATCTGATATATAAATTTACACACATATTCACACACATTTCTGATAGATAATTATATGTACATATTCACTCACACAATTCTACATCTGATGTGTAAGTGTACACATATATTCACACACATTTCGATCTGATACATTTTGTTTGATATATAAATATACACATGTTGACGCACAGACACATACACACACACAGTTCTATATTTGATTTATTAGTACACACATTCGCACACACATTCAGAACATAGAACATTACAGCGCAGAACAGGCCCTTCGGCCTTCGATGTTGCGCCGACCAATATAAAAAGCAATGACCCTCCAAACTAAACCATTCCCTTCTCTTCCATAAACTTATCAACCAACCTCTTAAACGCCACCAAACTTGGCGCATCTACAACTGCCGCAGGCAGGGCATTCCACTCCCTAACCACCCTCTGGGTAAAGAACCTACCTCTGATATCCGTCCTATAACTATCACCCCTTAATTTAAAGCTGTGTCCCACTGTGATTTCGATCTGATATAAAAGCTGTGATTTCGATCTGATATATAATTATACTCACACATTTTGTTTGACATATAAATATACACATGTTCACACACACACACACACACACAGTTCTATATTTGATGTATAAGTATACATACATGGACACATTCGCTCTCTTACTCACGTTTGTAACTGATGTATAAATACACGTTATTAGAACAATGCCCGCAGCGGTAGGATTTTCGAACAGGCTCACAGGGTTTGAGGTAGATTATCAACAGACTGTCTCTCTTTCTCTGTTTCTCAATTCCTCGTCTCTCTCTCTCTCTCTCTCCCTCTGTCTTTGCCCCTTCCCTGTCTCAAACATCCTCCTCCTCCATCTTTCTCTGACCATCTCACTCTCTCTCTCTCTCCGTCTGTCTCTCCCTCTCTCGATACCGCCTTCCCCCACCTCTCTGTATGTGTGTGTTTGAGGGTGTGTGTGTGTCTTTCTCTCTTTGTCTCTCTCTTCTCTCTCTGTCCTACTCTTTTCCGTCCCTCCCTCAACCCACTTCTGTCTGTCTGTCTGTCTCTCAATACCGCCTTCCCCTCCTCTGTGTATCTCATTCTCTCTTCTCTCCGTATCCTACTGTCTCTGTCTCTCCCTGAAACCCTTCTGTCTGCCTCTCTCTCTCTCTCTATTTCTTTGTCCGTCCCTCCTCTCCCTCACTGTCCCCCTCCCCTCTCTCTCTCTCTCTCTCTCTCACACACACACACAAACAATAAACAGGTAATTGTAGAATCGAATATTCACCCAGCTAACTTCGAAATCGGTCTGGAGTGTAAATTCGAGAGGGTGATATTCGTGGCATGAGTGAGTTTGACCATCAGTAGAGGTCAACTCATACCCGGGATCAGGTGGGGGGAGGGGAGGGGTGGGGGTGGGGTGGCGGGGAGAGGCAGAGGACGGGGGGGGGGGGGGGGAGGAAAGCGGGGGAGGAGGAGGGGAGGGGGAAGGTGGAGGTCATTCCAGCTTCCCGCTTCCGCTGGTCAGTTTAACAATAAAAAGACAGACAGACACACATACAGACACACACACACACACATACAGACACACACACATACTGACACACACACACACACACACACGCAGACACGATTTGATTCGTTTCCAATGAACGAACGACAAAATAACACGGACCCAACAG
>JAGIQG010000099.1:69357-71857 GCA_024679065.1 Sphyrna mokarran | reverse complement strand
ATAGATAGACAGATAGACAGACAGAAACAGATAGATAGATAGATAGACAGACAGAAATAGATAGATAGATATATAGACAGACGGATAAATAGATAGAGAAACAGATAGATACACAGATAGATAGATAGATGGATGGATAGATACAGGATAGTTGGAGAGATAGGTAGATGGATACAGGATAGGTAGATAAATAGATAGATGGATAGATAGAGAGAGAAAAAAAGGAGAGATAGATAGATAGCTGGATGGATCGATAGATAGATGGAAAGAAAGAAAGAAAGAACGAAAGAGAAAAAGAAAGAGCAAAAGGAAGAAAGGTTGATTCATGTACACATCCATAGATGCACTGATATCAACATACACGGAAAAGCGGAGAGAACAGACCGATAGAGATTTGATTAGACAGACACAGGACAGATGAGTAAGTCCAGGAGGACACTGAATAGAATTGGAGAGAGTGCAGATGGATAGAGAGATTTAAATAGTTTGACGAGAAAACCAGGAAGATGAAGTAACCTATAAATAAATGGATTGGTATAGTGATAGAAAGGTAAATGAGTCAAGAGGTCGACAGATAGATGGATAGATAGACAAGTAGATTAATTGACAGACAGATAGATGGATAGATAGACAGAAACATATATATAGATAGACAGATAGATGGATAGATAGACAGAAACATATATATAGATAGACAGATAGATGGATAGATAGACAGATAGATGGATAGATAGACAGAAACATATATATAGATAGACAGATAGATGGATAGATAGACAAGTAGATTAATAGATAGACGAAATAGTGGAGAGAGAGAGAGACATATATAGATAGATAGCTAGATCGATCGATAGACAGATAGATAGATGGATGGATGGATATAGATATATAGATAGACTCATAGATAGACAGACAGATCGATAGATAGATAAATGGATGGATAGATAGATAAATGTAGACATATAGATGTAGACAGATAAATATAGATATATAAATATAGATAGATGGATTGAGAGAGACAGATATTGATAGATAGAAAGATAGGTAGAAAGTTAGATATAGATATAGGTAGGTATTAGATATAGGTAGACAGAAACATGTATATAGATAGACAGATAGATGGATAGATAGACAAGTAGATGGATGGATGGATGTAGATATATAGATGTAGATCTATCGATCTATCGACAGATCGATAGATAGATGGATGGATAGAGAGATAGATATAGATATATAGATATAGATAGATGGATAGAGAGAGACAGATATTGATAGATAGAAAGATAGGTAGAAAGTTAGATATAGGTAGACAGAAACATATATATAGATAGACAGATAGATGGATAGATAGACAGATAGATGGATAGATAGACAGAAACATATATATAGATAGACAGATAGATGGATAGATAGACAGATAGATGGATAGATAGACAGAAACATGTATATAGATAGACAGATAGATGGATAGATAGACAGATAGATGGATAGATAGACAAGTAGATGGATAGATAGACAAGTAGATGGATAGATAGACAGATAGATGGATAGATAGACAAGTAGATGGATGGATGGATGTAGATATATAGATAGATTGATAGATAGACAGACAGATCGATAGATAGATGGATGGATAGATAGATAAATGTAGACATATAGATGTAGACAGATAAATATAGATATATAGATATAGATAGATAGATGGATTGAGAGAGACAGATATTGACAGATAGATAGAAGGATAGGTAGAAAGTTAGATATATAGAGATAGATATAGATAGACAGATATATGGATAGATAGATAGACAGAAAGACGGATAGACAGATAGTTAGGTAAATAGATAGATACAATGAGAGAGATATTAATAGGTAGCTAGAGATAAACTTAGATAGATAGATATAGTGAGAGAGATAAAAATCGTGAGATAGAGATTTAGATAAATCATAGATAGACATAAATAGATAGATAGATAAATAGATACATACATACATGCGTGCATGCATATATATATATATATAGTGAGAGAGATATAAGTAGATAGATAAACAGAGATAGATAGATATAGGGAGATAGAAAGAAAAGGAGAGAGCGGGAATAGAAGGTGAGGGCGGTATCTGTCTATGAAGTGTAGAAGTACAGATGTAATCTGCTCGTTCCAATCTGTAACCGCACACACAATGTCTCAACATATTCAAACCTAGCTAACTGGGAATAAATTCTCCAACTTACCCCACCGCTCCACGGGGGAAGAAACCAATGTGTAACATTCCCGCTTAACGTGATGCCCCTCCGATTGTCGGGTTCTCCCGTGTTCCCGGCGCTCTGCCTCCTTACTCAGAGCAATAGCATTGTACTCCTCTCTCTCTCCCGCTCTCTCTCTTTCTCTCTGCCGCATACAATTGCATCTTTGCATCTCATAAAATCCACCTCCCAGCTCTCGCCAGCAGTGTTTTTTTTTTGACCTTGGGCACCCTGGATAATGTTTAAATTAAGGTTCTC
>JAGIQG010000099.1:51857-64357 GCA_024679065.1 Sphyrna mokarran | reverse complement strand
CCCTCTCTGTGTCTCTCTCTAATTTTCCATCTCTCTCTCTCTCACTTGTATCTCTGTGTTTCTGTCTGTGTCTCTCTCTCTATTCTTGTGTTTTTCTCTCTCTCTCTCTCTCACTTGTATCTCTGTCTCACTCTCTATGTCTTTCTCTCTGTCTTTCTGTCTGTCTGTCTCTCTCTCTGTCTCTCTCTCTCTCTCTATCTCTCTCTCTGTCTCTCTCTCTCTCTGTCTCTCTCTCTCTCTCTGTCTTTCTCTCTGTCTCTCTGTCTCTCTCTCTCTCCGTCTCTCTCTCTCTCTCCTGTCCTCTCTCTCTTCTCTCTCTTCTTTCTCTCTGTCTCTCTCTCTCTGTCTCTCTCTCTCTCTTGTCTCTCTCTCTCTCTCTCTGTCTCTCTCTCTGTCTCTCTCTCTCTCTGCTCTTTCTCTTCTCTCTTCTGTCTTTCTCTCTGTCTCTCTCTCTTCTGTCCTTCTGTCTCTCTGTCTCTTCTCTCTCTCTGTCTCTCGCTCTCTCTCTATCTCTCTCTCTGTCTCTCTCTCCTCTGTCCCTCTCTCTCTCTTCTGTCTCTCTCTCTGTCTCTCTCTCTCTCTCTGTCTCTCTCTCTCTTCTCTCTCTCTCTCTCTCTCTCTCTCTCTCTCTCTCTCTCTCTCTCTCTCTCCCTCTCTCTCTCTCTCTCTCTGTCTCTTTGTCTCTCTATCTCTTTTTGTTTCTGTCTGTATCTCTCTCTCTATTCTTGTGTTTCTCTCTCTCACTTGTATCTCTGTCTCGCTCTCTGTGTCTCTCTGTCAGTCTTTCCATGTCTGTCTTTCTCTCTCTCTCTCTCTGTCTCTCTCTCTGTTTGTCTTTCTCTCTCTCTCTTTCTGTCTCTCTCTCTCTCTGTCTCTTTGTCTCTCTATCTCTTTCTATCTCTTTTTGTTTCTGTCTGTATCTCTCTCTCTATTCTTGTGTTTCTCTCTCTCACTTGTCTCTCTGTCTGTCTTTCTGTGTCTGTCTTTCTCCCTCTCTCTCTGTCTCTCTCTCTGTTTCTCTCTCTCTATCTGTCTGTCTCTCACTCTCTGTCTCTCTATCCCTCCTTCTTTGTTTCTCTCCGTCTCCCTCACTCTCTCTCTCTCTCTCTGTCTGTCTCCCTCCCTCTCTCTCTATCTCTGTCTCTCTCTTGCTGTCTCTCTTTCTCTGTTTCTCTCTTTGCCTCTCTATATTTCTCCCTCTCTGTCTCTCCATTTCTCGTCTCCTTCTCTTCTCTCTCTGTCTGTCTGTCTCTCCCTGTCTCACTTTCTCTCTGTCTTTCTTTTTGTCTGTCTTTCTCTCTCTCTCTCTCTCTCTCTCTGTATGGGAAGGAGAGAGATAGAGAGAGAAAGAGGACTCGGGGAGACAGAGAGAAAGGAAGGGAGGGAGAGAGACAGGAGAAAGACAGAGCGAGAGAGAGAAAAAGAGAGAGAAACAGACAGACAGAGAGACTGAGAGCGAGAGAGGCAGACTGACAGACAGACTGAGAAACAGACAGACAAAGAGAAACATACACACACATAAATAAATAAACACCGATAGATAGACAGGCAGACAGATAGATAAGCGATAGCCCAGTGGTTTTATCGCTAGGCTGGTAATCCAGAATCTAAGCAATATTCTAATAATCTAAGAATGTTCATTGTGTGTTTGTGTGTGTGAGAGAGAGAGTTTGTGTCGATCTGTGCGAGGCAATCAGAAAAAAAGGTGTAAGGAGAGAGTTAATAAAGAATAAAAATGTTTTGTTTTGTTTGATGGAGAGAGTCTGTGAAAGAACGTGTGTGTTAGAATGTGTGTGAGAGAGAGTAAGAGAGAGAGAGTGTGTGTGAGAGAGAGAGAGAGAGAGTGTGAGAGAGAGTGAGAGAGAGTGTGTGAGAGAGTGTGTGTGAGAGAGTGTGTGTGAGAGAGTGTGTATGAGAGAGAGTGTGTGTGAGAGAGTGTGTGTGAGAGAGAGTGTATGAGAGAGAGTGTGTGAGAGAGAGAGTGTATGAGAGAGAGAGTGTGAGAGAGAGAGTGTGTGTGAGAGAGAGAGTGTGTGAGAGAGAGAGTGTGTGTGTGAGAGAGTGAGAGAGAGAGTGTGTGTGTGAGAGAGTGTGTGGGAGAGTGTGTGTGTGTGAGAGAGAGTGTGTGTGAGAGAGAGTGAGAGAGAGTGTCTGTGAGAGACAGTGTGTGAGAGAGTGTGTTTGTGAGAGTGTGTGTGAGAGAGGGTGTGTGTGTGAGAGAGAGAGTGTGTGAGAGAGAGAGTGTGTGTGTGAGAGAGTGTGTGTGAGTGCGAGAGTGTGTGTGTGTGTGAGAGAGCGAGAGTGTGCGAGAGAGAGAGAAAGTGTGTGTGTGTGCGCGCATGTGTGTGTGCGCGCATGTGTGTGTGTGTGAGAAGAGAATATGTGAGAGAGTGTGTGTGAGAGAGTGTGTGAGAGTGTGTTTGAAAGGGTGTGTTTGAGAGAGTGTGTGTGAGTATCTGTATGTCTGAGTGTGTGTGTGTGAGAGAGACAGTATGTGTGAGAGAGTGACTGTGTGTGTGTGTGTGAGAGAGAGAGATAGGCGGCAGTGTACATGTGTGTGCAGTCTAACTGTGGAGTTTGCACTGATACATTTGCACTGCAAATACCCCTATAACTAAGGGACAATTTAGCACGGCCAATCCACCCTAACCTACACATCTTTGGGACACTAAGGGACAATTTAGCACGGCCAATCCACCCTAACCTACACATCTTTGGGACACTAAGGGACAATTTAGCACGGCCAATCCACCCTAACCTACACATCTTTGGGACACTAAGGGACAATTTAGCACGGCCAATCCACCCTAACCTACACATCTTTGGGACACTAAGGGACAATTTAGCACGGCCAATCCACCCTAACCTACACATCTTTGGGACACTAAGGGGACAATTTAGCACGGCCAATCCACCCTAACCTACACATCTTTGGACACTAAGGGACAATTTAGCACGGCCAATCCACCCTAACCTACACATCTTTGGGACACTAAGGGACAATTTAGCACGGCCAATCCACCCTAACCTACACATCTTGGACACTAAGGGACAATTTAGCACGGCCAATCCACCCTAACCTACACATCTTTGGGACACTAAGGGACAATTTAGCACGGCCAATCCACCCTAACCTACACATCTTTGGGACACTAAGGGACAATTTAGCACGGCCAATCCACCCTAACCTGCACATCTTTGGGACACTAAGGGACAATTTAGCACGGCCAATCCACCCTAACCTACACATCTTTGGGACACTAAGGGACAATTTAGCACGGCCAATCCACCCTAACCTACACATCTTTGGGACACTAAGGGACAATTTAGCACGGCCAATCCACCCTAACCTACACATCTTTGGGACACTAAGGGACAATTTAGCACGGCCAATCCACCCTAACCTACACATCTTTGGGACACTAAGGGGACAATTTAGCACGGCCAATCCACCCTAACCTACACATCTTTGGGACACTAAGGGACAATTTAGCACGGCCAATCCACCCTAACCTACACATCTTTGGGACACTAAGGGACAATTTAGCACGGCCAATCCACCCTAACCTACACATCTTTGGGACACTAAGGGACAATTTAGCACGGCCAATCCACCCTAACCTACACATCTTTGGGACACTAAGGGACAATTTAGCACGGCCAATCCACCCTAACCTACACATCTTTGGACACTAAGGGGCAATTTAGCAATGCACCCTAACCCGCATGTGTTTTGGACACTGAGGGGCAATTTAGCATGGCCCAGCGCACCTAATTTGGACTGTGGGAGGAAACCGGAGCAGCCGGGGGAAACCCACGCGGACACGTGGAGAATTTGCAGACTCCGCACAGACCCAGTGACCCAAGCCCCGGGGAATCGAACCCGGGTCCCTGGCGCTGTGAGACAGCAGCGCTAACCCCACTGTGTCACCGTGCTGCCGGGGGAATCGAACCCGGGTCCCTGGCGCTGTGAGGCAGCAGCGCTAACCCCACTGTGTCACCCTGCCTGCCCCTCCCAAAGAAGTCCCTCTCTTTCTATCCCTCCAATGCGAGTTCTCTTCCTCGCGTTTCCCCCGAATTTGCTGACGTTTTTTTTAAAGAGTCTACCTTGGGATGCTCTTACAAGGCAAACATTCAGGGAGGAGCGGAATTAGGATCCAGGCAAATGAATCTGATCTATTTTGAAATGTTAAGTTCAGAGTAGGGGGGAAACTTTGTTTATTAGGGGAACCTTAGGGAAAATTGCACAGTTGTCTGGAATAATTAATTTATCGCCCAGTTAAATTTTAGTTACCCGGGAGGGCGGGGGAGGGGGAATATTGGAGATTTCGGTTTGCAATAGGGCCTTCTGCTAGTGTGGTGCGATTCAAGCTGTGAATCCCCCTGAATTATTTTCTTAATTGTTACAGCATATGTGCGTGTGTATGTGTGTGTGTGTGTGTGTGTGTGTGTATGTGTGTGTGTATGTGTGTGTATGTGTGTGTGTATGTGTGTGTGTGTGTGTGTGAGTCACAGCACGGAAACAGGCCATTCGGCCCGACTTATCCGTGCCCGCCCTCACGAAGGATAAAGAGAATTTTGGCACAGGAACAGGCCCTTCGGCCCCTCCAAGCTTGCACCGACCCATGCTGCCCTACCCCGTCTGAACTAACACCGCCTCACCCTTCCAGGGAACATATCCCTCTATTCCCACCCTATTTATGGATTTGTCCAGACGCCCCTTCAAACTCACTATCGTTGGCATTCTCTTTTAAACCCCTAAGCTCGTCCCAATTGCCCCGTGTTTGCCCCCGTATCCCTCTATACCCATCGTACCCATGTAACTGTCCAAATGCTTTTTAAAAGACAAAATTGTACCCGCCTCTACTACTGCCTCTCGTTCCAGACACTCACCACCCTCTGGATGAAAAAAATTACCCCCCACTGGACCCTTTTGTATCTCCCCCCCCCTCTCACACCTTAAACCTCTGCCCCTCTAGTTTTAGACTGCCCTACCTTTGGGGGAAAAGATATTGACTATCTCGCTGATCTGTGCCCCCTCATTATTTTATAGACCTCTATAAGATCACCCCTCAGCCTCCGGCGCTCCAGAGAAAAAAGTCCCCAGTCTATCCCAGTCTCTTCTTATAACTCAATCCATCAAGTCCCCGGTAACATCCGAGTAAATATTTTCTGCGCTCTCTCTAGTTTAATAATACCCTTGTGTAAGAGAAAGTGTCTATGTGAGTGTGTGTGTGTATGAGCGTGTGAGAGAGAGTGCTTGTGTGTGTGTGTGAGAGAGAGAGTGTGTCTCTGAGAGAGAGCGTGTGTGTGTGAGAGAGTTGTGCGAGTGTGTGTGTGTGTGAGAGAGAGATTGTATGTGAGAGAGTGTATGTGAGAGAGAGGGTGTGTGAGAGTGTGTATGTGTGTGTGTGTGAGAGAGAGTGCTTGTGTGAGTGAGAGGGAGTGTGCGAGAGAGAGAGAGTGTGCGAGAGAGAGAGTGTGCGTGAGAGAGAGAGAGAGTGTGCGTGAGAGAGAGAGAGTGTGCGTGAGAGAGAGAGGTGTGCGTGTGTGAGAGAGAGAGTGTGCGTGAGAGAGAGAGTGTGTCGAGAGAGAGAGAGTGTGCAGAGAGAGAGTGTGTGCGAGAGAGAGAGAGTGTGTGTGAGAGAGAGAGTGTGCGAGAGAGAGAGAGAGTGTGCGTGAGAGAGAGAGAGTGTGCGTGAGAGAGAGAGTGTGCGAGAGAGAGAGAGAGTGTGCGAGAAGAGAGTGTGTGCGAGAGAGAGAGTGTGCGAGAGAGAGAGTGTGCGAGAGAGAGAGAGTGTGTGCGAGAGAGAGAGAGTGTGCGAGAGAGAGAGTGTGTGCGAGAGAGAGAGTGTGTGCGGAGAGAGAGATGTGCGAGAGAGAGAGGTGTGTGCGAGAGAGAGAGAGTGTGCGAGAGAGAGAGTGTGTGCGAGAGGAGAGTGTGCGAGAGAGAGGGGTGTGGAGAGAGAGGTGTGCGAGGAGAGGAGAGTGTGTGTGAGAGAGAGAGAGTGTGCGAGAGAGAGAGTGTGTGCGAGAGAGAGAGTGTGCGAGAGAGAGAGAGTGTGCGAGAGAGACTGTGCGTGAGCGAGAGAGTGTGTGAGAAAGACAGTGTGTGAGAGAGTGTGAGGGGCTGGGGGAAGGGAGGGGGACAGAACGTTGGCAGCAATTTTATAGATCTGAAATTCGGATGTTCCCAGGTTTAGAGAAACAAGCTTCTACAAGTGAAATTTGTTTTTATTCCAGATCCAACAAACCGAGTCCAATTCAGAATCTCAACAAGTCAAGACATTCCTGGCCCAAGCTAACAAAGCACTGGTAGGACACTGAAGAGTGCATTAGAATAGGCGGATCTGGGAATATAGATGCAGAATTCCCTAAAAGTGGCATCGCAGGTAGATAGAGTCGTAAAGAGTGATTTTGGAACACTGGCCTTTATAAATCAAAGTATTGAGTGTAGAAGTTGGAATGTTATGGTAGGGTTGTATAATACATTGTGGGGAGGGAGGGGGAGACAGAGAGAGAGAGAGAGAGGGAGGGAGAGAGGGAGGGAGGGAGAGGCAGGGAGGGAGAGCGGGAGGAGAGGGAGAAGGGAGAGAGAGGGGGAGGGAGGGACAGGGAGAGGGGGAGAGGGAGAGAGGGAGGGAGAGAGGCGGGAGGGAGGCGAGATGGAGGGAGGGAGGGCGAGGGAGGGAGGATGGAGGGCGGGAGGGAGAAGGGGAGAGAGAGAGAGGAAGGAGGGAGAGGGAGAGGGAGAAGGAGGGGGGGGGGAGGGGGCGAGGGAGGGCGGGAGGGAGGGCGGGAGGGAGGGCGGAGGGAGGGCGGGAGGGAGGGCGAGGGATGGAGGGAGGGAGGGCGAAGGAGGGAGGATGGGGGATGGAGGGAGTGAGGGGCAAGGGAGGGAATGAGGGGCGAGGGAGGGAGGGAGGGGCGTGGGAGGGAGGGAGGGAGGGCGAGAGAGGGAGGGAGAGAGGGGGCGAGGGAGGGAGGGAGGGGCGTGGGAAGGAGGGGACGAGGGAGGGAGGGAGGGAGGGAGAGAGAGAGAGAGAGAGAGAGCATCATTTACAATCTGTACTGTCGCATCATGACCTTGAATTAAATCAAATTGGATTCATCTCTCTCTCTCTCTCTCTCTCTCTGTCTCTGTCTCTCTCTCTCTCTATCTCTCTCTCTGTCTCTCTCTCTGTCTCTCTCTCTCTCTCTGTCTCTGTCTCCCTCTCTCTCTCTCTATCTCACTCTCTCTCTGTCTCTCTCTCCCTCTCTCTCTCACTCTGTCTCTCTCTCTCTCTCTCTCTGTCTCTCTCTCCTCTGCTTCTTCTCTCTTCTGCTTTCCTCTCTCTCTCTCTCTGTCTCTCTCTCCTCTCTCTCTCTATCTCACTCTCTCTCTCTCTCTCTGTCTCTCTCTCTCCCTCTCTCTCTCTCTCTCTGCCTCTTCTCTCTCTCTCTCTGTCTCTCTCTCTCGTTCTCTGTCTGTCCTGTCTGTCTCTCTCTCTCTCTCTCTCTCTCTCTCTCTCTCTCTCTCTCTGTTCTCTCTCTCTCTCTCTCTCTCTCTCTCTCTCTCTCTTCTCTCTCTCTCTCTCTCTCTCTCTCTCTCTCTCTCTCTCTCTCTCTCTCTCTCTCTCTCTCTCTCTCTGTCTCTCTCTCCCTCTCTCTCTCTCTCTCCCCACTTTACCTTTTAGTTCATCGTCCGAATTTCCGGAGCTGCTTCCCGCTTCCTTCAAATCCGGTTCCGCCGCTTCCGACTGGACTCGGTTCCATTCGGCGGCCTCCCCGTCTCCTCCAGCCCCGCCGCCCCCTCTGTCCTCGGCGGGGTTTTCCGTCCGGCCGCTCCCGCCCCCACCCGCTGGGGGATTTTCCGGCAGAGTTTCCGCACCGCCGCCTCCGTCCCCGCCCCAAGGGTAACCTTGACCCACCACAAAGTAGTCGGGCACCGGGATTTCCTGACCCGCCGGCGGCCCTCCCCCCGCCCCGGAGGCGGCGCCCGCCGCCCCCCGCCCGGAGAGGCAGCAAGCCCCTTCTTCCTTCACGGCGGCGCCGGCGGCGGGGAAAGAACGAGGGGTGAGGGGGCGAGTGGCCACCGGCTGCCTCGGCCTCTGGTCACCCTCTGACCACCCCCCTAACGGGGACAGGTAGGGGTGAGGACCGGGGTGGGTGTTTAGCTCCACCCGCTTGGAGAGGCCGGGGATGAAGGGGCAGTGCCGGCCCCCGTAGCCGAATTGCCCTCCCGCTTGCAGGTACATCCCCCCGCCGCCGTGCTCCTCGCCCTTGGGGTGAACCGACATCAAGTCGGCACGGTCTTGGGGTGCTGCATTCTCCGAGCATGACATACTCAGGGTGGGTGGCGAGGGGAGTTGCGTTCACACTGGATTGCCATCTTTTGAATTGCTGTGAGGGGGGGGGGCGGGGGGGCGGGTTGGGGTTGGGGGGTAGGTGCGGGGGTGTAGGGTTAGAGAGATAGAGGAGGGGGGCGGTGGAAGATTGTATGGATTCCTCGCACTTGGTGGGGGGGGGTGGGTTGCTGGTTGAGTAGCGAGGTAGGGAGGGGTTGGGGAGAATAGTGAGAAGAAGGAGGAGGGAGGGGTTTGGAAGGAAGAGGGAGGAGGTTGTAGAAGGAGGGAGGACCTTGCTGGAAGATAGATAGAGGACCACCCCTTTCCTTCAACGCCTTCCTCCTCCCGCCCCACCACGTGAGTGGCAGGCCAATGACATTTGAAAATGGCCTTGACGCTTGGCGGTCAAGTGACGTCACTTGGGTCGAGGCGCGGGAAAAGACGGTGGAACGACAGCGGCACCTTGTGGCTGGGCGGGGGGAAAGGCGTGCGGGGCCCGAGGACTTGTCGGCCGTGTAGGGGAAGGGGAGGGAGGGAGAAGGGGGTGGGGAGGAGGGAGAAGGGGGTGAGGGGGGAGGGAGGAGGAAAGGGGGAGGGAGGAAAGGGGGAGGGGGGGAGAGAGGGGGAGTAGGAAGAGAGGGGTAGGGAGGAGGAGGTAAGGGAGGGAGGGGAAGGGGTAGATGAGTGGGAGGGAGGAGAAGGAGGGAGTGGGGATGGGGGAGATGGGGGGATGGGGGGATGTGGAGGAATGGGGGAATGTGGAGGAGATTGGGGAATGGGGAGGAATGGGGGAATGGGAGGAGGATGGGGGAATGGGGGATGGAGAGGAGATGGGGGATGAGGGAAGATGGGGAATGGGGAATAGGGAGGAGATGGGGGGATGGGGGATGGGAGAGGAATGGGGGGATGAGGGATAGACGGGGGAATGGGAAGAATAGGAGGAAATGGGGGGATGGAGATTGGGATGGGAGATGGGGGGATGGGAGATGGGGGGATGGGAGATGGGTGGTCGGGGAATGGAGGGATGGGGGGAGGGTGAGGGAGATGGGGGAGGTGGGAGATGGGAAATAGGGATGAAAATGGGGTATGGGAAATGGGGATATGGGGAGATGGGAAATGGGAGATGAAAATGGGGGGTATGGGGAAATGGGAAAGGGGATGGAGGAGATGTGGGATGGGGAGATGGGGTGAGATGGGTGGAGATGGGAGAACGTGGGAGATGTGAGATGAGGGGATGAGGGAGGATGGAAGGAGATGGGGGAATGAGACTGGGGGGAGATGGGGAAAAGAAGATGGGGGATTGGGGGAATTGGAGAGATGGGGTGGGGATTGAGGGGGTGGGGTGGGGAGAACATGCGAGCCCCACACAGACACTTTGTCATAGATATACACAAGGGCAACACTCAACAGGCTGAGTAGGTACTTTGTCCAATTTGCCGCCTCTCTCTCTTTCTACCTCTCCACAAAACCCAAACAAGGCAACATAATAAAAAATACATTTGGTAATGTATTTGCGTCATTTTGTTTCAAAAAAAAATAAAGCACACATATATAAAACGAGTTGTAATGGAATTTCGTTTATAACCATATCAAAGGGCTACATCAATAGAGAGATTGACCTCAGTTTGTTCAATCATTTCAGGAGGTTGAATCAGTGTGTTTGAAGTTTTGGAAATTAGAGAGATGGGGAGTGGGGGAGGGAGCGCCTTTGTAATTTCTTATTTGGGAGTTATGGGGCGGCGGAGGAGGAATTCTCTGCTTCTCGAAAGTTTATTCGTTAGTGTGAACTGAGTGAGTGGTGCAGTGAGGTGGCTGTGAATTCCACCACCCCCCCCCCGCCCCCGCCAACTCCACTAAATAATTCTGGATAGAATTACCTTTAGCTATTTTCTGAATCACGCAAAGGTGGTGGGGGGGTGGGGGAGATAAAGTTGTTGATTAGTCACTGGTCTGCACTGTAGGGTTCTATGACTCTAAGTCAGGTTACATTTACACTGCAATGAATTTATTGTCAAATTCCTCTGTACAATAAAGAATATTTTAGAGTTATTTCTGTGTGTGTGTGTGTGAGTGACTGAGGGGGGGGGCGTGTTTGTGAATGAGGGGCGCGTGTGTGTGAGTGAGGGGGGCATGTGTGTGTGTGTGTTGTGTGTGTGTATGTGTGTGTGTGTGTGTGTGTGTGTGTGAGTGTGTGTGTGTGTGTGTGTGTGTGTGTGTGTGTGTGTTTGTGTGTGTGTGTGTGTGTGTGTGTGTGTGTGTGATTCAGTGTGTGTGTGAGTGTCTGTGTGTGTCTGTGTGTGTGTGTGTGAATGTGTTGTGTGTGTGTTGTGTGTGTGTCTGTTTGTGAGTGAGGGGGCGTGTGTGTGTATGTGTGAGTGTGTGAGTGAGTGAGGGGGGCATGTTTGTGAATGAGGGGGGCGTGTATGTGTGTGAGTGTGTTATGTGTGTGTATGTGAGTGGGGGGCTGAGCGTGTATGTTTGTGTGTGTGTGTGTGTTGTGTGTATGTTTGTATGTGGGTGTCATGTGTGTGTGTGTGGGTGTTGTGTGTGTGTGTGTGTGTGTGTATGTTTGTGTGTGTGTGTGTGTGTGTGGTGTGTGGTGTTGGTTGGTGTGTTGGGTGTGTGGTATTGTGTGTGTGTGTTGTTTGTGTGTGTGTGTGGAGTTTGTGTGTGTGTGTTTTTGTGTATGTTTGTGTGTGTGTGTATATATTTGTGTGTGGGTGTTGTGTGGGTGTGTATGTTTGTGTGGGTGTTGTGTATGTGTGTGTATGTTTGTGTGTATGTTTGTGTGGGTGTGGGTGTTGTGTGTGTGTGTATGTTCGTGTGTGTGTGTGTGTGTGGGTGAGAGAAGAGGTCGCTTTTGAAAGGTTTCGATTCTCTTTAGATCAACTCCTTCAAATTAAACGAGTGAGGAGAATTCTAAATTCTCACTCAAACCCATCCCTCCCCCGCCTCCACACCCACACATAAGAACTTAAGAAATAGGAGCAGGAGTAGGCCCATCCAACCCCTCGAGCCTGCCCCCCCCCATTCAATAAGATCACGGCTGATCTGATAGTGGGTCAATTCCACTTTCCCCGTTTTCTCCTCCTCAATTCCCTCGTCTATCAGAAACCCTATCTACCCGTGACTTCAATATATTCAGCGAGGGAGCCCCCACCACTTCACACACCACACATACACACACACAGGCAAACACACGCACAGGCACACACACACTCACACACGTAAACATACACATACACACACACAGGCACATACACACACACACACACGTATACATACACATACACATATACACACATAGGCACACACACACAGAGACAAATGCACACACATACACACAAACACATACACACATAGACAAACGCTCACGCACAAACACATACACACACACACATACATACACAAGCACATATACACATACACACAGACAAATACACACATACACACACACATAGACACATACACACACACATATATACACACACACATATATACACACACACGTCCCCCTCACTCTCTCACACATACACACACATATATATACACACATAGGCACGCACACACACACACAGACAAATGCACACACATACACACATACAACACACACACAGTCAAATACACACACATACACACGTATACATACACATACACACACACACATACACACAGGCACATATACACACACACAGAGAAATACACACATACACACACACATGCACACAGACAAATACACACACATATACACAGACAAATACACACACATATACACATACACACATACACACACACATATATACACACAGACATACATACACATATACACATACACAGAGACATACATACACACACATACATACACACACACACAGACATACATGCACACACAAATACACATACACACATATACACACACAGACATTCATACGCACACACGTATACGCACGCACACACGCTCAAGACTGACTTTATTTTCCCTTAGTGGTTCTAAGTTCCCTTCCCCAATTCGGGGGGAGCGGTTTAATAATCAGGATTCTGTTTCTTAATAAAAGAGTAGCAGACTTTGGAGGCTAAAATAAATCCGGGTCCCGCCAAAACGGCAGCCAGAACAAGGCTACCCAGAGTAATAACAAAATGTGGGAGAATTACAGCGGTTGAGAAAGCTATTGT
>JAGIQG010000099.1:24357-26857 GCA_024679065.1 Sphyrna mokarran | reverse complement strand
CACTCTGATATATCCCACACCCCTCACTGTAACACTCTGATATATCCCACACCCCTCACTGTAACACTCTGATATATCCCACACCCCTCACTGTAACACTCTGAAATAACCCACACTCTTCATTGTTACACATTAATACAGCAAGATGTCCCAACTCCTGTATTCAGTACTCAGATCTGATAATATTTAACCTATCATACCGTTTGAATTGCCAATGTTTCTCCCTCATTGTATCTCCATTAATTCCTGTAACATTACTGTATTAAACTCCAGTTACACTGTGTGTAACTATCACACTGTTTTCACATTGTATGTACATTAATTACTGTAACATTATTGTATTAAACCCCAGGCACACTGTGTGTGTAACTGTCACGCTGTGTACGCATTGTATCGCTATTAATTCCTGTAACATTACAGTATTAAATCCCAGTCACACTGTGTGTGTAACTGTCGCACTGTTTACGCATTGTATCGCTATTAATTCCTGTAACATTACAGTATTAAACCACAGACACACTGTGTGTGTAACTGTCAGACTGTTTACGCATTGTATCGCTATTAATTCGTGTAACATTACAGTATTAAACCCCAGACACACTGTGTGTGTAACTGTCAGACTGTTTACGCATTGTATCGCTATTAATTCCTGTAACATTACAGTATTAAACCCCAGTCACACTGTGTGTGTAACTGTCACGCTGTGTACGCATTGTATCGCTATTAATTCCTGTAACATTACAGTATTAAATCCCAGTCACACTGTGTGTGTAACTGTCGCACTGTTTACGCATTGTATCGCTATTAATTCCTGTAACATTACAGTATTAAACCACAGTCACACTGTGTGTGTAACTGTCAGACTGTTTACGCATTGTATCGCTATTAATTCGTGTAACATTACAGTATTAAACCCCAGTCACACTGTGTGTGTAACTGTCACGCTGTGTACGCATTGTATCGCTATTAATTCCTGTAACATTACAGTATTAAATCCCAGTCACACTGTGTGTGTAACTGTCGCACTGTTTACGCATTGTATCACTATTAATTCCTGTAACATTACAGTATTAAACCCCAGACACACTGTGTGTGTAACTGTCAGACTGTTTACGCATTGTATCACTATTAATTCCTGTAACATTACAGTATTAAACCCCAGACACACTGTGTGTGTAACTGTCGCACTGTTTACGCATTGTATCACTATTAATTCCTGTAACATTACAGTATTAAACCCCAGACACACTGTGTGTGTAACTGCCACGCTGTGTACGCATTGTATCGCTATTAATTCCTGTAACATTACAGTATTAAGTCCCAGACACACTGTGTTTACGCCTTGTATCGCTATTAATTATTGCAAATTACCGTATTAAAAGTGAGTTACGGGACATTACTTTATCGTTCACTGTATCTCTGTAAATTATGATTGCATTGCCACGCTCGGCACACACTGTTTATCCCGTCTGCGGGCGCGTTCTCGCTGACTCACGTAACACTAGGCAAAAAAGTACTTTAAAGGTTTACCCAGCCGGCGGGGAAGTGGTCGGAGTTTCGCGCGGAATCTGATGTTATGCAACGCTCAATTGAGTTTAACATAAGGAAGGAGAGTGAGGCCGAGAGGAGGTGGGGGGGGTGGGGGAGAGTCAGAGACAGAGAGAGAGAGAGGCAGGCGGAGGGAGGGTGGGAAGCTACTTTTAACAAGCCTCTCTTATTGACCGAGAGCCGAGTCTTAAAATTTTTCACGAGCTTTCTCAGAGGCGTGTAATTCGCTTTTCCCTGGCCTGCTTGCAGTCTCTCGCCCTCTGCCATGCTTTGCCATATTAAAAACAAAACAAAACACATTCAGGATTGAAACACGGCACTTCGCCCTTCTTTCAATAAACTCTCCCCCCACACGTTTATAAAAGTCCACATAAAACCCTGGCTGAGAAAGTCTAGCATCGGCCGCGCTCAAACGCAGACACTTTTCTTGAGAGAGGTCGCACGGACACACACAACTTTTCTCTCTCACACACAAATATACACACGCATCTATTTCTCTCTCTCTCTCCCTCTCACACACATGTATGTATATAAACGCCGACACATTTTCTCTCTCTCACACACACACACATTTATATATATGTAAATAACACACAAATGCTCTCTCTCACTATATATATATAACAAACATAATCTCTCGTTTTCTCTCTCTCACATATTCCCTCAAACATACTCTCACGCTCTTTCTCTCTCTCTCACACACACACACATATATATATAAATTCAGATAGACGCATTCTCTCTCTCTCTCTCTCACACACACATATATATATATAAATTCAGATAGACACATTCTCTCTCTCTCACACACACACACACACATATATATATCAGATAGACACATTCTCTCTCTCTCACACACACGCACACACATATATATAAATTCAGATAGACCATTCTCTCTCTCTCATCACACACGACACACATATATATATAAATTCAGATAGACACA
>JAGIQG010000099.1:16857-19357 GCA_024679065.1 Sphyrna mokarran | reverse complement strand
ATTCCTCTCTCTCACACACAAATATATATACACATAGATCTATTTCTCTCTCTCTCACACACACAAATATGTACACACACTGATCTATTCCTCTCTTTCTCTCTCACACACAAATATATACACACATAGATCTATTTCTCTCTCTCTGTCTCTCACACAAATATATACACACATTGATCTATTTCTCTCTCTCTCACACAAATATATACACACACTGATTTATTTCTCTTTCTCTCTCACACACAAACATATACACACATAGATCTATTTCTCTCTCTCTCACACACACACAAATATATACACACATTGATCTATTTCTCTCTCTCTCACACAAATATATACACACACTGATCTATTCCTCTTTCTCTCTCTCACACAAATATATACACACATAGATCTATTTCTCTCTCTCTCACACACAAATATATACACATACTGATCTATTCCTCTTTCTCTCTCTCACACAAATATATACACACATAGATCTATTTCTCTCTCTCTGTCTCACTGACACACACAAATATATACACATACTGATCTATTCCTCTTTCTCTCCCTCACACAAATATATACACACACTGATCTATTCCTCTTTCTCTCTCACACACAAATATATATACACATAGATCTATTTCTCTCTCTCTCTCTCACACACACAAATATATACACACACTGATCTATTTCTCTCTCTCTCACACACAAATATATACACACATAGATCTATTTCTCTCTCTCTCTCACAAATATATACACATACTGATCTATTCCTCTTTCTCTCTCACACACAAATATATACACACATAGATCTATTTCTCTCTCTCTCTCACACACAAATATATATACACATTGATCTATTTCTCTCTCTCTCTCACACACAAATATATACACACACTGATCTATTTCTCTTTCTCTCTCACACACAAATATATACACACACTGATCTATTTCTCTCTCTCTCTCTCACTCAAATATATACACACACTGATCTATTTCTCTCTCTCTCACACACAAATATATACACACACAGATCTATTTCTCTCTCTCTCACACACAAATATATACACACATTGATCTATTTCTCTCCCTCTCTCACACACAAATACATACACACACTGATCTATTTCTCTCTCTCTCACACACACAAATATATACACACATTGATCTATTTCTCTCTCTCTCACACACAAATATATACACACACTGATCTATTTCTCTCTCTCACACACACAAATATATACACACGCAGATCTATTTCTCTCTCTCTCACACACAAATATATACACACACTGATCTATTTCTCTCTCTCTCACACACAAATATATACACACACAGATCTATTTCTCTCTCTCTCTCTCACACAAATATATACACACACTGATCTATTTCTCTCTCCCTCACACACAAATACATACACACATTGATCTATTTCTCTCTCTCTCACACACAAATATATACACACACTGATCTATTTCTCTCTCTCTCTCACACACAAATATATACACACACTGATCTATTTCTCTCTCTCTCTCACACAAATATATACACACATTGATCTATTCCTCTTTCTCTCTCTCTGACACACACAAATACATACACACAGATTTCGCCCTCTCTCTCACACGCCACACACACAAAAACTTTCTCTCTCGTACAAATGTACGCGCACAGATCTCTCCCTCCCTCTCTCTCTCTCCCTCACACACACACAACTGTTTCTCTCTCGCACATGTTTATGCACACAGATTTCTCTCTCTCTCTCTCTCTCTCTTTCAAAGTTATCAACTTACCCGATTCTCCGACACTCTTGTCGCCCCGAGCCGCCTCCCTCTCCTCCCGTCCGGCCGGCGGCTGGGGGCTGGCCCCCCATTCGCCTTTCTCGGGATAGACCTCCGCGCCCCCTCCTCCTCCTCCTCCGGCCGCCTGCCCCTCCGGAGCTGAGCCGTAAGGGGAAGGGAACAGGCGCTGTGGCGGGGCGCCGCCGTCCCCGGGCTGGGCAGCGGGGAGCTGCTCCGGCAGCTCTGGGTGGTGGTGGTGGTGGTGGTGGGGGGCTGCTGTTTGCAGAGGCTGGGAGCGGGGCAGAGAGCGGCTCCTGGCATAGGGACCCTCTGCCCCCTTCAGCAGCAGGGAGGAGGAGGAGGAGGAGGAGGAGGAGGAGGGGGGCGGCGGCGGCGGCGGGGGGGGGCGGCATTCCCGGGGGTGGATCAGACCCTGGGGGGGTGCCCAGCCCCCCGCCCCCGCCCCCGCCCCGGCTCCCCTCTCCAGCCCCAGCCTGGCCTCTGGCAGCGGGTACGGGGCGTAGCCGGGGGGAGCCCGGGGCAGGAAGGGGGGCACGGGGTTCAGCTCGGGGAGGTAGTAGGGGCAGCTGGGCAAGTACATGTCAGCGGGGAAGGAGCCCAGCTTCCCTGGCCCGTGGCGCCCGCCGCCGAGGTTGTCCACAGTCACCGCGCTCAACATCTTCCTGGGTCTTTTTGGCAGCCCTTCCCACTTCCCCCCCCCCCCC
>JAGIQG010000099.1:5000-12500 GCA_024679065.1 Sphyrna mokarran | reverse complement strand
TCAATTCCATCCTATATATTTTATTTATAATACTATACCTTAATTAATGTGTTTGTGGGTATAACATATAATACTATATTCTTGATTAGATTATATATTATTTAATATAATCCTATATTCTTGTGATTTTGTATATCACACACACAATACTATATTTTAATTTGATCCTATTTTTTATTTATAATACTAATTTCATGTGTTTGTGGGTATAATATAAGATACCACATTCTCGATTAGATTCTGTCTTATTTAATATAATTCTAAATTGCTGTGATGTTATAGATTTTATATAGATATATATATACACACACAATAGTATATTTTAATTCGATCTTATATTTCTCATTTATATTATGCTTTATTTCATGTGTCTGTGGCTATACATATATATATATATATATATAAAATCATATTCTCGATTAGACTCTATATCTAATTTAATAATTCTAAATTCTTGTTGTGGTATTATAGATTATATATACACACAATACTAAATTTAAATTCCACCCTATTTATTTAATTTATAATACTATATTTTATTTCATGTGCTTGTGGGTATAATATATAATACTATATTCTCGATTAAATTCGATATCTAATTTAATATAATTCTACACCCTTGCTGAGATATTATAGATTATATACACAATACTATATTTTAATGTCATCCTATATATTTTATTTATAATGCCATACCTTATATCGTTTGTCTGTGGATATAACATATAATCCTACATTCTGGATTAGATTCTATATATTGTTTAATATAATTCTACATTCTTGCTGTGATATTATAGATTATATACGCTATATCACATTTTAATTGGATCCTATAGATTACATACACTATACTACATTTTAATTTGATCCTATAGATTACATACACTATACCACATTTTAATTTGATCCTATAGATTACACACACAATACCACATTTTAATTTGATCCTATAGATTACACACACAATACCACATTTTAATTTGATCCTATAGATTACATACACTATACTACACTTTAATTTGATCCTATAGATTACACACACTATACCACATTTTAATTTGATCCTATAGATTACATACACTATACTACATTTTAATTTGATCCTATAGATTACATACACAATACCACATTTTAATTTGATCCTATAGATTGCATACACTATACCACATTTTAATTTGATCCTATGGATTACATACATAATACCACATTTTAATTTGATCCTATAGATTATATACACAATACCACATTTTAATTTGATCCTATAGATTACACACACTATACCACATTTTAATTTGATCCTATAGATTACATACACTATACTACATTTTAATTTGATCCTATAGATTACATACACAATACCACATTTTAATTTGATCCTATAGATTGCATACACTATACCACATTTTAATTTGATCCTATGGATTACATGCATAATACCACATTTTAATTTGATCCTATAGATTGCACACACAATACCACATTTTAATTTGATCCTATAGATTACATACACAATACCACATTTTAATTTGATCCTATAGATTGCACACACAATACCACATTTTAATTTGATCCTATAGATTGCACACACAATACCACATTTTAATTTGATCCTATAGATTACATACACAATACCACATTTTAATTTGATCCTATAGATTATATACACAATACCACATTTTAATTTGATCCTATAGATTATATACACAATACTATGTTTAAATTCCATCCTATAGATTTTATTTATAACATAATACTTTATTTCATTTGTTTTATACGCTCTATACGACTCTATATTCTGGATTTGACTCTATATATTGTGCCACATATGTAAAATTCTGTTTACATTTGATCTTACATATTTCCATCATAGATAATATTCTATTTTTCTGTTTTATCGGAGCTTATGTATATTAAACTTGCTTTTTTACTGAATGCGTTCATATAAAAGTGTTTTTAATCTGACGGCTTTGTAGTGGATATAACACCCCATGGTATCGAACTCTAGAGTGCAAATTGTACTTTTCAGTGTGATGTGAGCTGGCACAGGCAAAATAAGATCGGACTGTAGTAAAGGCCGTTTAAGTAGTAGGTGATCTGAAATTCACCAAAGTTGCTGTTCCATTTTAGGTGGCTCGGTGCGGGGGGGGGGGGGGGGTGGCTACGATAGGGGACAACTACAACTGTGCGGCTTATTGTAAACAACCCAAAGGCCAGGGAGACTCCGAGCACAGGAACACAACACCCAGATAATAGTGGAAGGCCATGCGGACATTGGGGAGCCATTGGACCCCAATGGACAAGGCCAATGTCCAGGAATCTCTGTGTGGTGTGGCACCAGAGAGGTGGGGGAGTGGGGGGAGGGGAGAGACCTTGGAAATTCGTGCGAGTCTAAAGGATCAGTGCAGAGGATCCCCCCCCCAAAAAAAAAACTCATCCATACTTTCAGACTGAGGTCTTTATATCATACAAACCACCTTTGTCATACTTACACTTCACGTTGTGTCACACGTTATATTCTTAATTATACATATATATATATACATGTTATAAAATGTTATTGTGTAAAATTAGATGTGGCGGACTTTTCTCTGCCCCTCCCGCTCTCCGGTCTCTCTCTCGGTCTCTTTCTTTCTCTGCCTCTCTCCCTCTGTCTCCCCACCACGCCCCCCCCCCCTCTCTCTCTCTCTGTCTCTCTGTCCTCTCTCTCTGCCTCTCTGTCTCTCTCTCTCTGTCTCTGTCTCTCTCTCTCCTGCCTCTCTCTCCTCTCTCTCTCTCTCTCTCTCTGTCTCTCTGTCTCTCTCTCTCTGTCCTCTGTCTCTCTCTCTCTCTCTCTCTCTCTCTCTCTCTCTGCCTCCTCTCACTCTCTCTCTCTCTCTCTCTCTCATCTCTATCTCTCTCTCTCTCTCTCTCTCTGCCTCTTCTCCTCTCTCTCTCTCTCTCTCTCTCTCTCTCTCTCTCTCTGCCTCTCTCTCACTCTCTCTCTCTCTCTCTCTCTCTGCCTCTCTCTCACTCTCTCTCTCTCTGACTCTCTCTCTCTCTCTCTGTCTCTCTGTCTCTCTGTCTCTCTCTCTCTCTGCCTCTCTCTCACTCTCTCTCTGTCTCTTTCTGTCTCTCTCTCTCTGTTTTTTTCTCTCTCTCTCTCTCTCTTTCTCTCACTCTGTCCGTCTCTCTCTCTCTCTCTTTCTCCTTCTTTCTCTCTCTTTCTCTCCTTCTCTCTTTCCTTCTGTTTCCCCCCCCTCTCTCTCTCTCTCTCTCTCTGTCTCTCTCTCTTTGTTTTTTTTCTCTCTCTCTTTCTCATTCTCTCTCTCTTTCTCCTTCTCTCTCTCTCTTTCTCCTTCTCTCTCTCTGTCTGTCTCTCTCTCTCTCACACTCTGTCCGTCTCCCTCTCTCTTTCTCCTTCTCTCTTTCCTTCTGTTTCCCCTCCCCCTCTCTCTCTCTCTTTCTCCTTCTCTCTCTCTCTCTCTGTCTCTCTCTCTCTCTCTTTCTCCTTCTCTCTCTCCCTTTCTCTCCCTCTCTCTCCTCATTCTGTCCGTCTCCTTCTCTCTTCTCTCCTTCTATCTCTCTTCTCTCTCTCTCCCACTGTCCCTCATCTTCTCCTTTTCTTCCTCTGTCTCCTCTCTCTCTTTCTCCTCTCTCTCTCTCTCTCTCTCTCTCTCTCTCACTCTGTCCGTCTCTCTCTCTCTCTTTCTCCTTCTATCTCTCTCTCTCTCTCTCCCACTGTCCCTCATCTTCTCCTTTTCTTCCTCTGTCTCTCTCTCTCTCTCTTTCTGCGCCTCTCTATCTCTCTCTCTCTCCTTCTATCTCTCTCTCTCTCCCTGTCTCTCTCTCTCTCTATGTCCCTCTCCGTCTCTCTCTCTCTTCTTTCGTCTCTCCGTCTCTCTCTCTCTTTCTCCGCCTTTCTATCTCTCTCTCTCTCTTCCTGCCTTTCTCCCTCTGTCCGTCTCTGTCTCTCTCCCTCTCCGTCTCTCTCTATCTGTCCCTCTTTAGCCCTTCGCGTCTCTTTATCTGTGTTTGTGTCTCTCTCTGTTTATTTTTCTCTCTGTCTTCTCCGTCTCTCTATCTCTCTCTTTGTGTCTCTATCTCGCTCTGTCTCCCTCTCTCTCTGCCTCACTCTGTATGTGTATATATATACATATATATAATGCACCACATCTAATTTTAATATAAAATACTACATATTTCAGTTGAGTTTTTGCAATGTTACTTGTAGTATATTTTAAATGGATTTATACATTAGATATTTTATTCTATATTATATTGTATATCTAATAGCCTAATTTTTTTCATTTTCAACAGTGATTTACAGCATATTACAACTGTTGATTTTATTATGTATCTTGTGGTATAATCTATGTCATTATTTTATTTAGCGCCCACATACATATCAAATAAATAAAATATTGTATTATAAATGAAATGTATAGGATTGAATTTAAATGTTAGAAGTACATCTGATACTGCTTATTTTGCAAAACTAATATTGTGTGTATACAACCTATAATATCACAACAAGAATGTAGAATTATATTAAATAATATATAGAATCTAATCAGGAATATAGTATGATATATTGTACCCTATATGTTATATAATAAAGTATAGTATTATAAATAAAATATATAGGATTGAATTTAAATTTAAGAAGTATTACAGTATTATAAATAAAATATATAGGATTGAATTTAAATTTAAGAAGTATTACAGTATTATAAATAAAATATATAGGATTGAATTTAAATTTAAGAAGTATTATAGTATTATAAATAAAATATATAGGATTGAATTTAAATTTAAAAAATATTATAGTATTGTAAATAAAATATATAGGATTGAATTTAAATTTAAAAAGTATTATAGTATTATAAATAAAATATATAGGATTGAATTTAAATTTAAAAAATATTATAGTATTGTAAATAAAATATATAGGATTGAATTTAAATTTAAAAAGTATTATAGTATTATAAATAAAATATATAGGGTTGAATTTAAATTTAAAAAGTATTACAGTATTATGAATAAAATATATAGGATTGAATTTAAATTTAAGAAGTATTATAGTATTATAAATAAAATATATAGGGTTGAATTTAAATTTAAGAAGTATTACAGTATTATAAATAAAATATATAGGATTGAATTTAAATTTAAAAAGTATTACAGTATTATAAATAAAATATATAGGATTGAATTTAAATTTAAGAAGTATTACAGTATTATAAATAAAAATATAGGATTGAATTTAAATTTAAGAAGTATTACAGTATTATAAATAAAATATATAGGATTGAATTTAAATTTAAAAAGTATTATAGTATTATAAATAAAATATATAGGATTGAATTTAAATTTAAAAAGTATTATAGTATTATAAATAAAATATATAGGGTTGAAATTAAATTTAAAAAGTATTACAGTATTATAAATAAAATATATAGGGTTGAATTTAAATTTAAAAAGTATTATAGTATTATAAATAAAATATATAGGGTTGAATTTAAATTTAAGAAGTATTATAGTATTGTAAATAAAATATATAGGATTGAATTTAAATTTAAGAACTATTATAGTATTATAAATAAAATATATAGGGTTGAATTTAAATTTTAAAAGTATTATAGTATTATAAATAAAATATATAGGGTTGAATTTAAATTTTAAAAGTATTATAGTATTATAAAAAATAAAATATATAGGATTGAATTTAAATTTAAGAAGTATTACAGTATTATAAATAAAATATATAGGATTGAATTTAAATTTAAGAAGTATTATAGTATTATAAATAAAATATATAGGATTGAATTTAAATTTTAAAAGTATTACAGTATTATAAATAAAATATATAGGATTGAATTTAAATTTAAAAAGTATACTTTGTCTTGCTTATTTTGCAAAAGACTTGAATCATCCCCAGTTTAACCCCGCCATTCTGTGAGATTTAGCCGTGCGGAAAACATTCTCTTCCCATTTAGTATTATTGCCTTTACCAAATCATTATTTAATTCTGGTGGCGGATTTCTCTCGCTCGTTCTTTCTCTCTCGCCTTCCTTCTGTCTCTCCCCCCACCCCACCCCCCTCACTTCCTTTTCTCTCTTTCTCTCTCTCCCTCTTTCTCTCTCTCTCTTTGTCTCACTCTGTCTCTCGCGTTTGCTTTCACCCCTATCTCTCTGCCGATCTGTCTTTCTCTCTCTCTCCCCACTTTCCCTCTGTCTCACTGTCTCTCTCTGTCTTTGTGTCTGTACGCGTGTGCCTCTTAAACTCTCCCTCTCTGTCTCTCCCTCTCTCTCTCTGTTTCTATCTCTGACCATCTCTGTCTCTGTCTCTCCCTCCCTCTTTCCCGCCGTCTCTGTTTCTGTCCGTCTTTATCTCTCTGCCAATCTCCCTCTCTCTCTCTCTGTCTGCCTTTCTGTGTGTGTGTGTGTGTATGTGTGTGTGTGTCCCTCCGTGTCTCTCTCTGTCTCTCTCTGTCTATGTGCGTGTCTGTCTTCCTGTCTCTGCTTGTCTCTGTGTGTGTCTCTCCCTCTGTCTCTCCCTCTGTCTCTTTCTCTGTTTCTTTGTGTCTGACACTGTCTCTCTCTCTTTCTGCCTCTGTCTGTCACTCTCTCTCTCTACGTTGTGTGTGTCTGTGTGTGTGTGTGTGTTTGTCTGTCTGTGTCTCTCTCTCTCTCTTTCTCTGTCTCTCTCTCTCTCTTTCTCTGTCTCTCTCACACACACACACACATGCACACACACACAATCACACAAACACACGTGTCTCTCTCTTTCTCTGTATTTCTCTCTCACACACACACACACACACACGTCTCTCTCTGTGTCTCTGTCTCTCTCTCTCTCACACACACACACACACGTCTCTCTCTGTCTCTCTGTGTCTCTGCCTCTCTCTCTCACACACACACACACACACACAATCACACAAACACACGTGTCTCTCTCTCTTTCTCTGTATTTCTCTCTCTCACACACACACACACACACACACGTCTCTCTCTGTGTCTCTGTCTCTCTCTCTCTCACACACACACACACACACACACGTACCGCTCATTAAAAGATTTTTTGCAAGCGATAACTTTTAATTTCGTTCCTTTTCTGTTCGGGTTGGGGTCGGAATTTACGAAGCGGGGTGTGTGGGGAGCGGTGAGAGACCTTTATTCTGTTAGTGAACCCAGAGTTGTGTGGAGGAGGTTACCGTTAGATGTGTCTGCACTGCCCCGCTCAATAACTCCCAGAAAATCTACACAGATACTCTGAGAATAAATAGTTATTGGCATGGGTTGTCGGACAGTGGGGAAGAGGGAGAGGGGGTGGGGTGGTGGTGGTGGGGGTGGTGTGTGTGAGGAGCAGGAAGCTGACCCCACATTCATGATTACTGTGGGTTAACAGAAGTGAGACCGGTTTGAACGGGGAGCCGTGAAATGCTCTTGAAGTTGCTTCGTGCGAATTTGGCGCAGTCCACCTCGGCTCTTCCTCCCCTGGCCTGGCGGGACGCGACAG
>JAGIQG010000098.1:52682-111497 GCA_024679065.1 Sphyrna mokarran | reverse complement strand
ACCTAACAAACTCCATACCATTCAAACCCCTTACCCTTGGGATATTCCAGTCAATGTTTGGGAAATTGAAATCTTCCATCACAACAACCCTGTTATTTCTACATCTGTCTAGGATCTGTTTCCCTTTCTGCACCTCAAGTTCCCTGCCGCTGTTGGGCGGCCTATAGAATACACCCAGCAAAGTTATCGAGCCTTTGCTGTTCCTAACTTCCGCATGGGTGGATGGATGTTACAGTTTGCAGAGTGACATAGATAAGCTGGGCTACGAGGTGACAAATGGAGTTTAATGCAGAAAAATGTTTGGTTATTCTCTTTGGAAGGAGTAACAGGATTACAGCGTATTAGACTAATAGAAAGACTCTTGATAGTGTGGATGGGCAGAGAGATAGACATGTGCATAGATCCCTGAAAGTTCGCACCCAGTTTGATAGGATTGTTAAGAAGGTGTACGGTGTGTTAGCTTTTATTGGTAGAGGGATGGAATTTTGGAGCTGTGATATCATGTTGCAGTTTTACAAAACTCTGATGATGCTGCACTTGGAGGATTGTGTACAGTTCTGGTTACAACATTATAAGAAAGATGCGGGGCCATTGGAAAGAGTCCAGAGGAGATTTACCAGGATGTTGCCTCGTATGGTGGGATGGTCTTATGAGGAATGGCTGAGGGACTTGTTGTTTTCGTTAGAGAGAAGAAGGTTAAGAAGTGACTTAATTGCAGCATACAAGATGATAGACAATTTGATAGGGTGGACAGTGAGAGCCTTTTTCCTCGGATGGTGATGGCAAACAAGAGGGGACAAATTGAGAGGTGATAAATTTAGGACAGATGCCCGATGTAAGTTCTTTAATCAGGTGGTAGTAAGGGCATGGAATGCCCTGTCTGCAGTAGTACTGGTCTCATCAACTTTAAGGGCATTCAAATGGTCGTTGGATAAGCGTATGGATAATATTGGAATAGGTTATGTTAGAGGGTTATTAGATTGGTTCCACAGCTTGGTGCAACATCAAGGGCGGAAAGGCCTGTACTGCACTGTAATGTCCTATGCTCCTCCCTCCCTCTGTCTCCTTTTCTCTCTGTTTCTCTGTGCCTCTGTCTCTATGTTTCTTTCCATTGCCTTCTGTCTCTCTGCCTCTCCCAGAGTCTCCCTCTCTCTACCTTCTTCCTCTGTTTTTCCTGCCCCTTTCAGGCACGCTCCTTTTCTGTCGCTCCTTCTCTGTCACCCTTTTACTTATTTGTCTGGTTCTCTGTCTATCTTGCTCCCTCTCGCTCTCTCTTTCTCTCTCTCTCTGTGCCTCACTCTGTTCTTGGTTCTTCTGTGTTCACTGTACTCTTTCAGTCTGTCTTTCTCATTTGCTCCCACTCTCTGTTTCTTTATCTACCATTCTCGCAGTTTCTAGTTATTTCCCACATTTTGTTTCTTGGTTCCATTTCATTTCATCCTCTTTCTTTATTATGTCCTCCAATCTGTCTTCCGTCATGATTTCTGACTCCCTGTATATCTCCCTTCCATTTTCCCCCACTCTCTATCCCTGTCTCTCTCACTCTTTGAGACTGCTCTTTGTCTCTGTCTTTTCCCTTTCTCTATCTGTCTTGTTCTCTGTTTTCTTTTTCTCTGTATCGATTAGAAAATCTTTCAAAATCTGTTGGTCTCCATGTCTTTCTGCCCTTCCCGATCTCTATCAATCCCTGCCTCTCTATCACTCTCACTACTACTATCACTGCCACCTGTCTTTCCCTCTGACTCTGTCTCTGTCTCTCTCGTTATCAGTTTTCCCTCTGTCTCTCTCGCTATCAGTTTTCTTTTTGTGTCTGTGAGGCTGTTTATTATTAATAGTTTGAATGACCAACAGGAAGAGTCAGGAGCATTTTGGTTTTAGTTTCCTCTCAGGGCGTAATGAGTTGAAGAATTGCAGAAAAGGGATATTTCAGTTGATTTCGAAGATGCTGCCTGAAGCGAGTTTGTGTCACGGCATAAATGGCGGTGTTTGTGCAGCAACTGAAGTAAGTTGCAGCATGAAACCCAATTCTAGAAGATAATAATGTATCCATCCCGACACATAGCCAAAATAATACATTCAACTCCATATACTATATACCATTAACAATGACCAAAGGAGGATGAAATTAGCAGAGATAACAAACAATAAAATGATAGTTTTCCTGCGACCCTCTATCTCTGAGTCTCTGGGATTCTTGCCATTGCTGTGGGCCCGAAGTCTGCTGCGTGCTCTGCTGCTTACTAAAATGTGTCTGATGATGAGAGCATTGAACAACAGAATCAGGACAAATGGGACAGACGGGGTTAGAATGTGGTGGAGGAACTCGATTGTTGTCCAGACTAGAGAGTACTCAACACCATTTTTGGCATCACAGAACCAGGGGGTGTTCAACAGTTGATATTCACGTGAAAACATAAAATACCAGGTAATGTTCTTTAAACAACTCAGCACCGTCACTATTCCCAGAACCGCAACTGCCGATTTCTCACTGCAAAATTTTCTTTTCAGCTTGGAACAGCAAATGGCTACAAATCGATCAAAGGTGAAAGTGACGGTGAACCAGACAGAACAGTCATTGGCGGCATAAAGCAGGACAGCGTGGATGTTACACACAGGGAGCCACAGCACGAAACGAAACTCTTTCCAAAAAAGAATAGGAATTTGTCTAAATATCAGGTCGAGTATAATGACCAGCAGATCCCCCACTGACATGGCCACCAGGTAACGAGTGACACATTTGGATAGACCACAGTTTCTGCTCACCAATGTCACAATTGTGATTATGTTCACTGTCAAAAAGAAAATAAGGAATGCAATTAGATTTGATTCAGAGGAACAAATTACCATTTCGACAGAAGACGGTTTAATATATAAAAAAGTACACATACACAAAAGAATTATGTATTTTTGTGTTAGTCCTGCAAACCTTTTTAGTGTTAAAGGAAAGAAGAAAATTCAGAGGAAACTCACACACGCACGGGAAGAAGGTCCAAACTCCAGACAGATTGTGATCCAAGTTTTAGCTTTAAATTAAGGGGTATGAGTTATAGGACGGATATCAGAGGTAGGTTCTTTACTCAAAGAGTGATTAGGGAATGGAATGCCCTGCCTGCAGCTGTTGTAGATGCGCCAAGTTTGGTGGCGTTTAAGAGGTTAATTGATAAGTATATGGAAGAGAAGGGAATGGTTTAGTTTGGAGGGGCATTGCTTTTTATTTTGGTCGGCACAACATCGAAGGCCGAAGGGCCTGTTCTGTGCTGTAATGTTCTATGTTCTATGTCTATGTTCTATGTTCAAGTCTGGAACAGAACTGAGGTCCCTGATGCTGTGAGTCAGCAGTGCTAAACAATGTGTTAGTGCGATACTTGATGTTAGCAACACAAAAATATATATTTGGAGACAATTTTCAGGAGATTCCTCAACATTGTTTCTCACTCAGTGACAGGTAAATAGCTCCTCGAACTTGTGGGGGATTTGGAGAGTATGAAGGATGAAGGAGTAAACCCTGACAGAAAATCCAGGGTACAATCCTGTAATTGGTAACCTGTCTTTTATCAGTCATCTTACTGACAACCCCTGCAGCAGAGCTGGCACCGGACAGAGCTGGTTTCACCCTTTCCTCTGGAGAATGCAAAGAGTTGGCAGAGGGAGACACTGATACCTCGACGGTTCTGACTCTATTATACTTACACAAAACTGTACCCTGGAGTGGAGACCACACCATTGTGGCCACCATTCACACAACACAGGAAGAAACAGTAATCTCACACTTGGTTGGCACAGAACTCATGTACCACGGTTTGCTTTCAACAGTGAGAGAAATCTTCAAGGTTTAGTAAATAGCTACCATCCTTAGTGCCTAGAGCATTTGCTGCGGTACCACTATGGCCTACTGGATTATTGAAGCTCAATGAATCATTTCTCAGGAGGGAAGTTGCTAATCTAACCAGGCTATAAAAACTCAAACCAAGGCCGGTACCAAAGGAAAGCCAGCCAGCCTGCCTTAGAGACTATTGCCCAGTGACTCTGATATCCAATATTATGAAATGAATGGTCGAGAGCATCAAGTTCCAATGGGTCGTGATCACCAACAATCTATCCTGCTCCCTCCAAAATGTTGCTTCAATTAAGGAAGCTTACCAAAGCATCTAGTTTCTCAGATGTCGAAGGATAATTGGCCTGTCAGCCACGATTCTCTCCAACATATTTGAGATGCACGATAGAAAACGTTCTTTCTGGTTGTATCATAGCTTGGTCTGGCTCCTGCGCAGTGCAAGACTACACAAAACTTCAAAGTTTCACAAATGATATAGGGTCCATCACTCGAAAAATCATTTGACACTTTCTAAGCTTTTCACTGCTCGGAAAAGCAGCCAGCCAATTTAAGGATCCCACGGACTATAGAAAAAACCTCTTCCAACTTGTTCCATCGGAAACTACGATGAAAAGTTCTGACGACAAGTGCCAACTGACTCATAGAATCATAGAGATATTTCAGTGCAGAACAAAGCCATCTGGCCCACAGAGTTTGTATCGACAACTATCCCATCCTTGTCCTGACCTGTAACTCCCATATGTACCCTGATAATCTCTCAGACATATATATCCCGGGACTCTAATGGGCAATTTAGCATAGTCGATCAACCTAACCTGCATGTCGTTGGCCTGTGGGTGGAAACCAGAGCATCCAAAGAAAATCCACGCAGACTGATGAGGAACATTCAAATTCCACACTGGGAATTCAATCTGGGAATCAAAGTCAGGTCCTTTGAGATGGCAGTGCTAACCATTATGCCATCACAATGCCAGCTCAAGAATAGTTTCTTCTCTGTTGCCATCAGATATTAGAATGGATCTTCATCTCATTAAAGAACAAAGAGAACAAAGAACAAAACAGCACGGGAAACAGGCCCTTCGGCCCAACGAGCCCGCGCCACCACCTCAATGTTCCCACTTCTACATGCGATCCCTGTCCATGTTTATAGATCTATGGATGAAAAACCAAATTTGAGACAATTTAGGGAGAATTTGTTTTGCCAATTAGCCTAAGAGCTCATCTTTGGGATGTGGGAGGAAACCGAAGCTCCCGGAGAAAACCCACGCAAGCACGGGGAGAATGCGCAAACTCCCACAGACACAGGCCCAAATCCATGTATCTCACAGCACAGCTATAGTCACTGCGCTGTTGTGTTGCTCATCAGATGGTCCAGGTCAGCATACACTAACGATGTGAAGCAGTAGGATACTCGCGAAAAAGGTCCAAGAGCAGTCCTCTCATGACCCATCGTGTGTATGCCCCTCGTTAGACAACAAGGTGGACCAAAGCACCTGTAGGATAAAAACAAGTACATCAATATCATCATCTATTTACACACTTCACAGGGACTCCCAAGGCTCATGATCCCTATTTTAAATCAGTTTTATATACCCCTCCATTCCCATTCTGTTCATGTGCCCATCTAAGTATTTCTTAAATATCTCCAGAGTACCTGCCTCCACCACTTTACTTGGTAGCGCATTCCATACCCCCACCACCCTCTGTGTGAAAAAACTCCCTCTAGCATCCAAATTATACCTTACCTCCTTCACCCTAAGCCCATGACCCCTCGTGCTATTTGAGTCCATCCTAGGAAAAAGCTTAGCCCTGTTTACTCTATCTATCCCCTTCAAAATCTTGTACACCTCTATCAGATCTCCTCTAAGTCTACGTCTTTCTAAGGAAAAAAGTCCCAGTTTGCCTAATTTCTCCTCGTAACTCAGACCTTCCATACCAGGCAGCATCCTGGTAAACTTCCTCTGCACTCTTTCCAGAGTCTCCATGTCCTTCCGGCAGTAAGACGACCAGAACTGGAAAAGATGATCTTTTTCTGCATGCCATCTATAATTGTAACGTAACATTCTGCAATCTCTCCTTCTCTGTGCACACTTTGTCTGTATAGCACTCAGCGAACAACCCTTATACTAATGCATGGGACAGTAATACATCAATAAATTCAAATCAAATCAATTCAATTCAGGCTTTCACATCTCAAACTGGAACATCAGCACAATGTGCCTTGGCCTTAACAATGAACTTATGCAGGTTGGTGAAGTATACGGGACTACTGTGATCAAGAATGAATTTACAAGGCTCAATGTGGACACTGGGGAGCTGTGAGAAACTGGACTTGTTCAAAATAGATCCTTTCCAGACAAACACCACACGTTCTTGTAACAGGAGAAATACCAAAAGGCAATATGCGAGAATGGAGCTGGTTTCAAAGTTAATAAAATAACTTCACTGGTGATGATGGAATCCCTGGGATTGAACCTGGATCCCTGATGCTGTGATTTTGCAATGCTAACCACTGTGCCATAATTCCATCCACAGGGTGATCTGGAGACATCCAAGGTCATGCCCAGGGCACCATCATTCCCATATCTGTTGTAGATAATTGATTGGAAAAAAAATCTGAGGGACAGAATTAACCTCCAATTCGAGAGGTAAGATTTTATCAACAAGAATCAGCATGGCTTTGTCAAGGGGAGATCATATCTAACAATTTGCTGGAATATATGATGACTAGATGAGAGAAGTTCAGTCGATGGATCCACAGGGACTTCTGAAAATCTTTTGACGAATTCCGTATGGGAGACCGAATGAGAAAGGAATATTCGGTTGGATCCAGTGCAATTTGTTAAATTACATCCAAAATTTGTGGCAGGAGGCAGATGGTGACGGTCAAAAATTGATTTTGTGACTGCAAGTCTGTGTCCAGTGGGGTTCGAAATGGATTGAAGCTGGGTCCCTTGTAACTTGTAGTGTACATTGATGGTCCAAACATTAATGTGTTAAGAAATCCTTAGATGGGCACATGAAAAGAACGGGAATGGAAGGGTATAGAAACTGATTTGAAATAGGGATCATAAGCCTTAGGAGTCCCTGGGAAGTGTGTAAATAGATGATGATATTGATGGACTTGTTTTTATCCTACAAGTGCTTTGGTCCACCTTGTTGTCTGACAAGGGGCATACATGCGATGGTCGTGAGAGGGCTGCTCTTGGATTTTTTTCAAGAGTATCCTAGTGCTTCACGTCGTTAGTCTACGCTTGAACTGGACCATTTGATGGGCAACACGACAGCTCAGTGACTATCAGTGTGCTGTGCAGATACATGGATTTGGGCCTGTGTCTGTGGGAGTTGACACATTCTCCCCATGCTTGTGTGGGTTTTCTCTGGGTGCTCAGGTTTCCTCCCACATCCCAAAGATGTGCTCTTAGGCTAATTGGCAAAACAAATTCTCCCTAAATTGTCTCAAAATTGGTTTTTCATCCATAGATCTATAAACATAGACAGGGATCACGGTCGAGGTGGGAACATCAGGGTGACGGCGCGGGCTCATTGGGCCGAAGGGCCTGTTTCCCTTGCTGTTTTGTTCTTTGTTCTTTTGTTCTTTGTGTGAGTTAGGATTAGTAAGTTCGCATATTATATAAAAAATGGTGGTGTGTTGAATAGTGGAGAGGAAATCCTTAGATTTTAGGAATCAAAGAATCAGACAGTGTAGAAGGAGGCCTTTCCACCCATCGAGTCTGCACCAATCACAATCCCACCCAGGTTCAATCCCCATTACCCCTTTCATTTACCCTAGTGAGTTTCCCTGACCCTAGGAGTTATCCCTCCCAAATTCCACACGGATTTGGAATGTGGGAGGATACTGGAGCACCCGGAGGAAACCCACACAGCCATGGGGAAAATGCGCAACTGCAAACAGGCAGTGACCCAGATCAGGAATCCGATCAGGTAATGTTCTCCAAAAATAATTCACAGTAAACCCATCTGTTTTCACTTGATCACCCTGTCTTCAATAGGCAGGGGGTAGTTGTTATCCTGCCCCACTACCGTGTGTGTGTGCTGCGTGTGTCTAAATTGTCTGTACCAGTATGCAAGTGTGTGTGTGTTTGTATATGAGAGAGAGAGTGTATGTGAGTGTGTGTGTGTGTGTTTCTGTGTGTGTTTGTCTGAGATCAACAGAGAACCTGACAATTATTCCTAAGTGTGCATTACTCTGGAGTGTTAAAGCAATTTTGGTTGTTGCATTTGTCTGTATGTAGGAGTAAGTGCCTAAATCTGATTGCTTCTGTTTTTACGTTTGTATCTGCCCATGTGTTTGTTTCCCTGTGACTCCAGGAGAGTTTGTGGTGCTGCAGGGGATAACATTCTTTCCTTGTAGCACCCGAAGTCCTAGTTCAATTCCTGTCTTGGTTACTTTCTGTGCAGAGGCTGCAAATTTTCCCTGTCTCTGCATGGGTTTGTTCCAAGCACTCCTATTTTCTTCCCATTCTCTGAAAGTCGTGTTGGTTGGGTGCATTGTCCATGCTAAATTCTCCCTCAGTGTACCTGAACAGCCACTGATGTGTGGTGACTCGGGAATTTTCATTGTAACTTCATTGCATCGTTAATGTTACCATACTTGTGACACTGATGAATAAATTTCAATGTTAATGGAATATGTTCTCTCTGTGAGATCCTGCTATGCATATATTGGTTGAACTGATGTTATATGCAGAGGGTGAACAATATTCTGTCTCAATCGTTTACTCACAATGGAACAGTGTTTGAGGTCACACGTCTATGGAAAATCACAGCACACAGAAAACATCCTAGCCCACGGGCCCTGAGAAAAATTTCAGTGGCTGAAGTCGTGAATAATCGGATACAGATATTCAACAAAAACAAGAGCAGCAAACCGAGTCCAGTAAATGACAAGAAAATCAATACAGTTAACATTCTTTCTAGAATTAGGAATAGGACACTGGGGATGGGACTATACATCCTCACTCTTCCTAAAGGTGCAAAATCCCACCCATGATAAACAGACCTTTCCATGCTCCATCCCTCACCTGCTCCAATTCCCATGTATTTGGGCCAGTACAATTCTAACCAGGGACTTACCCGGAACACCAATAACAGCCAAGAGGGGATAGTAAATGCATTGAATCGCCTTCAGTAGATATTCAATCCGATCAGCTAACGTTCTCCAAAAATAATCCGCAGTAAACTCAGAAATCCATTGGGATAAACTGCTGTCCTTGGTTAGAAGATTCCAATCCTTTCTTCCCAGATTCTGATCCATTGGTGGAACATTCCATTCCATTGTTCCGAGATTCTGATTCATTTTTGAAACATTCCATTCCATTGTTCCCAGATTCTGATCCATTGTTAGAAGATTCTAATCCAGTGTTCCCAGATTCTGATCTCTCCTCTCCCTGCCTCTTTCTCCACAGCCTCTGATCTCTGTTAGTGTCGGAATTGTTGCTCCCGCTGTCTCAATGATACAACAGTTGAACGGAATCCACTATTAATTGAACTGGGAAATCACTTGAAGCATACTAATTGGATCCATGGGGATTCACATCAATTACAGTCACTGAACAAACATCTTCATTAACACCCTTCAATCCAACAGTTTTACACGCAAAGTAGAGAATTTATAGCCTAGATGAGATGTTGAGAGCCATGGAGTTGTGGAAAGTTAGAATAAATGAAGGGTCAGACTGTAAATCTTTCAATATTCATTACATATAACAGAGCTTCCTCTGCTAGCATTCATTTTGAGATGATTAGAATACAAGAAAAGAAATATAATGCTGAGGTTTAATAAGACTCTGGTCAGACCACATTCAGAGTATTGCCAGCAATTTTGGACCCTGCATCTAAGGTAGAACATGCTGGATTTGGGAAGGGTCTAGAAGACATTCACAAGCATGATCCGGGGAATGAATGATTTAACACAATGTGAGCGTATAATGACTTTGTGTCTGTGCTCAATGGAGTTTGGAAAGATGAGCAGGGGGACATCATTGAAATGTACAGAACAATGAAAGGCCTGGATAGAGTGCATTGTGGAAGGTATTACGCCTAATAGCAGAGACAAGGACCCAAGGGCAAAACCTCAGAGATTGGGGATGATCCTTTTGAACTGGTGTGTGAAATACCAGCGTTGAACTAGGGTGGGAACACTAAGAAGTCTCACAACACCAGTTGTCCACTCACCTGATATTTATACAATTCCTCTCTTAAGCAAATAGCACTGCCTGTTTGATTACTCCCTTAACCGAATAGCATTGTCTGCACAATTCCCCCCATAAGCGAACAGGAACATGTGTGATTCCATACATAGCTGAATGGCACTCTCTGTGCGATTCTTCCCATAACTGAATAGCACTGTCTGCGTGATTTCTCCCTTAACCGATTAGCAGTGCCTGGTGCTTCTTTCTGTAACCGAATAGCACCGTCTGCATAATTCCTCCCATAACTGAATAACACTACCTGTGTGATTCCTCCAGTAACTGAATAGTACCATGATTTTTCCAGTAGCAGATGAGTACTGTCTGTGTGATTCCTCCCATAGTTGATAAGCTCCATAGAAAAATAGAGGCACAGAACAACAAGAGTAAGGCATTCAGCCCCTCGAGCACACGCTACCATTCATTAAGATCAAAGCTGATCTGTGGCCTGACCCCATGTACCTAACCAAAGTCCAAATCCCTCATGTCTTGCTCCACAGTACAGCCAATGCCAGACTGAAACCTCACAACTGAACCAAAATCCACCGGTGTTTGAGGAAGAGAGTTGCAACCTTCCATCACTCTCTGTGTGTCGAAGTGTTTTCTAACAATGCTCCAGACTGGCTGTACCCCAACTAGTGTGAAATAGTTTCTCTTTATCCACCCTGTCTTTCCCTGTAAATGTAGATTTCCATCAGCTCACCCCTCAAAGTTCAGAATTTGAGAGAATACAGGTCTAATTTGTCTAATCTCTCCATGCAGCTTAACCCCTGAAGTCCAGGTACCATTCTTATCAACCTGTGTTCCTAAGTTCATAGGATGTCGGAGAAAAAAGTAGTCCATTCGACCCATCGAGCCCACTCTGCAATTTGATCTTGGATGATGTTGTCCTCATCCCTATTTTCCTGCCTTCTCCCCTTAACCCTTCAACCCATCACCAATTAAAAATCTGTCTCACTCCTCCTTAAATTTACTCATGATCCCAACATCCACCACACTTTTTACTCTCTTCATACAACAAGCCCCTCATTCCCTGAATCAATCGAGTGAACTTCCTCTGAGCTGTCTTCAATGCCAGTACATCCTTCCTCATATGCAGGAACCAAACTATGCACAATACTCCACGTGCAGCCTCACCAGTGCCTTGTATAGTTGCAACAACATTTCCTTTCCTTTAGCTATCAATGGATATCAAATGACTATGGTTCCATTCACTTTCTTTATTATCTGCTGTACCTGCATGATCACATTCTGTGACTCATGAATGAGGGTACCCTCCAGATCCCTCTGCACCAGAACTCCCCGAAATCTCTCCCCATATAGATAATAAGTTGCCTTCCCAATTCCCTATACAAAAAGCGTGACTTCACACATTAAATTCCACCTACCAAATATTGCCCGACTCTCCGAACCTACCAATATCCAATTGTAAGGTTCTTATTTCCTCATTGCAACTCACTGTCCGACCTATTTTTGTGTCATTAAAATATGCTTACAGAGCCTTCTATCTCTCTGTCTCAGTCATTAATATAGATTGTAACACCTTGCTGTAGTCATGGAAAAATCAATTCCAGCCTTTTGGAATATCTGGATCCTGTACAGTTTGCCTACCGCTGCAACAGGTCCACAGTAAACATCATTTCCCTGGCCCTGCACTCAACTGTGGAACATCTAGATAACAAGAACACCAATGCCAGATTCCTATGTGTTGACTATAGCTCAGCTGTTAAACATTATTGTTCCATAACACACATCTCCAAACTCACTGACCTGGGCCTTGGCACCTCCGTCTGCGACTGGCTTTTGAACTTTCTAACTCACAGACCACAATCGTAAGGGTCGACAGCAACACCTCCTCCACGATGACCCTCAACACCAGTGACACACAATCATGTGCTCTCAGCACCCAACTATATTCCTTATACCCTTATGATTGTTCAACGAAATTCCTCTCAATTTGATATTCAAATTTGCTGATGACATCACCGTTGTGGGTTAGAAATCAAACAATCAGGAGGCATTGGGAATGAGATAGAGAATCTGGTGAGCAGATGTGATGACAATAATCTCTCCTCAAGCTCAACAAAATGAAGGCGATCCTACAGGTACTTCTCTCCTCCTTGTTGTCTGACAAGGGGCATAACCACGATGGGTCGTGAGAGGGCTGCTCTTGGGATTTTTCAGGAGTAGCCTAATGCTTCATGTCGTTAGTGTATGCTTGACTTGGACCAGTTGATTGGCAACACAACAGCTCAGTGACTATCGCTGAGCTTTGCAGATACATGGATTTGGGCCTGTGTCTGTGGGAGTTTGCACATTCTCCCCGTGCGTGCAAGGGTTTTCTCCTGGTGCTCCTGTTTCCTTCCACACCCCCAAGATGTGGTCTTTGGCTGATTGGCAATATAAATTCTCCCTAAATTGTCTCGCAAATTTGGTTCCAATGAATAAATCTATAAACATAGACAGGGATAATGGGTAGAAGTGGGAACATTGAAATGGCGGCGCGGGATCGTTGGGCTGAAGGGCCTGTTTCCCGTGCTGTTTTGTTCTTTGTTCTTTGAGATTGTCATTGTCTTTCGGAATCATAAAGGAGAACACACCCCAGCCCACATCAATGGGGACAAAGTAGAAAGGGTCAAGAGTTTTAAGTTTTTTTACATGCCCAGATTGCCAACAACTTGTCCTTGTCGCCCATCCCGATACTATAGATAAGAAAGTCCATCAAGGTGTCTACTTTCTCAGAAGACGAAGGAAATTTGGAATGTCAGCTACTAATCTCACCAACAAATGTACCGTACAAAGCATTCTTTCTGATTGCATCATTTATGGACGAAAAGGGAATGGTTTAGATTAGAGGGTCATTGCTTTTTTTTAATTGGTTGGCGCAACATCGAGGGCCGAAGGGCCTGTTCTGCGCTGTAATGTTCTATGTTCTATGTTCTGAAACTTGTGATGGCTCCTGCTCTGTCCAAGACCGCAAGGAACTACAAAATGCCATGAATGTAGCCCAATTTATTATGCAAACCGGCCTCCCATCAACTGACACTGTCAACAATGTTCACTGCCTCGGCAAAACAGACAGCATAATTGAGGACGCCACACTTCCCAGGTACTCTCCCTTCCACCTTCTTCCTTCAGGAGAAATATACAAAAGTTTGAGGTCACGTTCCAACCGACTCAAGAAAAGCTTCTTCTCTGCTGCTGCCGGACTTTTGAATGGATTACCTCGCATTAAGTTGAAATTTGCACCCTTTCTATGACTGTAACACAACATTCTGCATTCTCTCATTTCCTTCTCTATGAATAGTATGTTTTGTCTGTATAGTGCACAAGAAACAATCACTGTATATTGATATATATGACAATAATAAATCCCAAGACATCTTTCCTAAGGTATCCTGGTCATCGCTGCTCACAGTATTCTAAGTAGGGTCTAATTATGGTTTTGTACAACTGCAGCAGAACTTCTGTATCCCTACAGTCCAGCCCTATAGATATAAAGGCAGCATTCCTTTGGTCTTTTCACTATTTCTATTCCTGTTTCTGGCATTTTAAGGCGCTCTGCGCCCGCTGCTCTGGTCCCCACCTCCCTGCCTCATTCCTCTGGCAGCCAATGATTCTTCCCATAGCAGAACAGCTGGTTCTTGTGATGCCGCCCTGAGCTGATGAGCTAGTTCTGTGATGCCTCCCTCAGCTGATGTGTTGGTTCGATGTGATGCCTCCCATAGCCAAAGACCTGATTCTGTGTAACGCCTTCCTCAGCCGGTGTGTTGTGCTGGTGTGATGCCTCCCAAAGCTGAACAACTGGGTCTGTGTGATGTCTGCCTCAACCAATGAGCTTGCTCTGAATGATGCCACGCTCAGCTGATGAACTTTGTGATTTCACTCTCAATCGATGACATGGTGTGGTGTGATATCTCCCATAGCCCATGAGCTGGTTCTATGTGATGCCTCCCTCAGCCGATCAGCTGATTTTGTGTGATGTGTCACTCAGCCTATGAGCTGTTTCTGTCTGATGCCTCCCTCAGCCAATCAGCTGATTTTGTGTGCTGCCTCACTCAGACTATGAGCCGTTTCTGTGTGATGCCTTCCATGGCTGAACAACTGGTTCTGTGTGACGATTCCCTTAAATAAACCTGTTACGACTGGTGTTCTGAGATTCCTTTCTGATGTCTCGCCTACTCAATGAGCTTGTTCTGCGTGATGCTGATGAGCTGTTTCTGTGTGATGCCTCCCTCAACCGATCAGCTGATTTTGTGTGCTGCCTCACTCAGCCCATGAGCTGTTTCTGTGTGATGCCTTCCATAGCTGATTAGAGATTCCATGCTTAAGGGGACGGATAGGAGAGTCTGTAGGAATGAGTGAGATTCACGGATGGTATGTACCAGGGTCCATGATGTCTCAGATCGAGTGTTCGAGATCCTGAAGTGGGATGGGAGCCAGTCCCAAATCGTGGTTCATGTAGGTACCCATGACATAGGTAGAAGAAGGGACGGGAATATAAAACAGAAATTCAGGGAGTTAGGATGGAAGCTTCGGGCTAAAACAAACAGAGTAATTATCTCTAGTTTGTTACCTGTGCCACGGGATAACATTGAGAAGAATAGAGAGAGAGAAAACATTTGAGCTCGTGGTTAAAGGGATGGTGCAGGAGGGAAGGGTTCTGATACTTGGACAACTGGGGCTCATTCTGGGGTAGTTGGGACCTCTATACGAGGGATGGGTCTGCACCTGAACCGGAGGGGTACTAATATCATGGGGGGAAAGTTTGCCAATGCTGTTCGGGAATGTTTAAACTGATTCAGAGGGGGGATGGTAGCTCCAGTGTAGAGGAGGATAAGAATAGGTAGGTCATGGATAAGGTATCTAGGTCGAAGCAGTGTATTAGCAGGCGGGAGGGTGGTTTGAAGTGTGTATATTTTAATGCAAGGAGCATACACAATAAGGCGGATGAACTTGCAGCCTGGACTGGTACCTGGGACTTTGATGTTGTGGTCGTTTTGGAGACATAGATAGAGCAGGGACAAGAATGGTTGTTGCACATTCCGGGGTTCAGAAGTTTTAGTCAGAGCAGAGAAGGTGGCAGAAGAGGGGGAGGTGTGGCATTGTTAGTCAAAGACTGCATTACGTTGGCAGAAAGGACATTCGATGTGGACCTGTCTATTGGGCTGAGATTAGAAACAGAAAAGGAGAGGTCACTCTGTTGGGAGTTTTTAATAAGTCTCCAAAAAGTCCCAGACATATAGAGGAAAGGATTGCAAAGATGACCTTGGAGAGGAGCGAAAGTAACAGGAAAGTTGTTATGTGGGACTTTAACTTTACAAATATTGATTGGAAAACATAGAACATTGAAAAATACAGCACAAACAGGCCCTTCGGCCCATGAGTTGCGCAGCACAGCGATAGTCACTGAGCTGTGGTGTTGCCCATCAAATGGTCCAGGTCAAGCGTACACTAACGATGTGAAGCACTAGGAAACGCTCGAAAAAGATCCAAGAGCAGTCCTCTCACGACCCATCGCGTGTATGCCCCTCGTTAGACAACAAGGTGGACCAAAGCACCGGTAGGATAAAAACAAGTACATCAATATCATCTATTTACACACTTCTCAGGGACTCCCAAGGCTCATGATCCCTAGTTTAAATCAGTTTTCTATACCCCTCCATTCCCATTCTGTTCATGTGCCCATCTAAGTATTTCTTAAATAACTCCAGAGTACCTGCCTCCACCACTTTACTTGGCAGTGCATTCCATACCCCCACCACCCTCTGTGTGAAAAAACTCCCTCTAGCATCCAAATTATACCTTACCCCCCTCACTCTGAGACCATTGACCCTTTGTGCTATTTGAGTCCACCCTAGGAAAAAGCTTAACCCTGTTTACTCTATCTATCCCCTTCATAATCTTGTACACCTCTATCAGATCTCCTCTAAGTCTACGTCTTTCTGAGGAAAACAGTCCCAATTTGCCTAATCTCTCCTCGTAACTCAGAACTTCCATACCAGGCACATCCTTGTAAATCCTCTGCACCCTGTCAATTGCTTCCACATTCTTCCTACACTCAGGCGACTAGAACTGTACACAATACTCCAAGTGGGGCCTGACAAGGGTCTTATAAATTTGCAGGATTTCCTCCCGACTCCTAAACTCAATTCCTCTATTAATGAAAGCCAGTATACCATATGCCTTCTTGACCACATCCTCCACTTGCGAGGCTGATTTATGAGTCCATACCTGGACTCCAAGATCCTGAACACTGCCATGACTCCTATCCTTGATATTTTACTCCTTCATCCAACTGGTCCGGCCAAAATGGACCACAACACATTTATCGGCGTCGAAGTCCATCTGCCTCTTCTACACCCATTCTTGCATCCAAACTATGTCTCGCTGCAACTTCAGGCATCCTTCCAGACTATCCAAAGCACCACCAACCTTCGTATCGTTGGCGAGCTTACTAATTTACTAAGTTTCGAGATGAAGGAAATGTGTGCTGAAAGCTTGTAGAGTTTATTATCCAATACACCTATTGGATTTTAACATAGAACATAGAACATTACAGCACAGAACAGGCCCTTCGGCCCTCGATGTTGTGCCGACCAAAATAAAAAACAATGCCCCTCCAAACTAAACCATTCCCTTCTCTTCCATATACTTATCAACTAACCTCTTAAACGCCACCAAACTTGGCGCATCTACAACAGCTGCAGGCAGGGCATTCCACTCCCGAACCACTCTTTGAGTAAAGAACCTACCTCTGATATCCGTCCTATAACTCATACCCCTTAATTTAAAGCTGTGTCCCCTCGTGCTAGCTTTCTCCATCCTAGGAAAAAGGCTATCACTGTCCACCCTATCTAAACCTCTAATCATCTTATATGCTTCAATAAGATCCCCTCTTAGCCGCCTCCTTTCTAACGAAAACAACCTCAAATCCTTCAACCTCTCTTCATAGGACCTGCCCTCCATACCAGGCAACATCCTGGTAAACCTCCTCTGTACCCTCTCCAATGCCTCCACATCTTTCTTATAATGTGGGGACCAGAACTGCACACAATACTCCAAGTGCGGCCGCACTAGAGTTTTGTACAGTTGCAACATGACGCTGCGGCTCCGAAATTCAATCCCCCTACCAATAAAAGCTAAGACTCCATATGCCTTCTTAACAACTTTATCCACTTGACTGCCTACTTTCAGGGATCTATGCACACATACACCAAGATCCCTCTGTTCCTCAACACTATTAAGAACCCTACCATTAGCCCTATACTCTACACATTTATTGTTCCTGCCAAAGTGCATTACCTCACACTTTTCCACATTAAACTCCATTTGCCACCTCTCGGCCCAGCTCTGCAACTTGTCCAAGTCTCTCTGTAAACTATAACACCCCTCTTCACTATCTACCACTCCACCGACTTTAGTGTCATCTGCAAATTTACTGATCCATCCCTCAATACCCTCATCCAGATCATTTATAAAAATTACAAACAGCAGGGGCCCCAAAACAGACCCCTGAGGCACACCACTTGTCACCGAACTCCACGATGAATATCTCCCATCAACCACCACCCTCTGTCTTCTATCTGCCAGCCAATTCCTAATCCAATTAGCTAATAACCTTGTGTTGTTAGACTTCTTGCTGTAAAATATTTGCCTTACACATTTACTCAAAACTTGCCCTTCACACCTGAAACCTATGCTCCGGAGTCATTGACTCTTTCATAGAACATAGAACAATACAGCACAAACAGGCCCTTCAGCCCACGAGTTGCGCCGATCACATCTACCAATCCACAGACCTATCTATAATCCCCTATCCTATTCGTTTCCGTATACTCATCCAGAAGTCTTTTAAAAGACCCCAGTGAGTTTGCCTCAACAACCTCTGACGGCAGTCGGTTCCATTCACTCACCACCCTCTGAGTGAAAAACTTCCCCTGACATCTCCTTTGTATTTGCTTCTCTGCACCTTAAATCTGTGTCCTCTCGTAGTGACCATTTCAGCTCAGGGAAATAGTCTCTGAGAGTCCTCCCTATCTATCCCTCTCAACATTTTATAAACCTCTATCAGGTTGCCTCTCAACCTACGTCGCTCCAGTGAGAAGAGTCCCAGATCCCTCAACCTATCTTCATAAGGCCTGCCTCCCAATCCAGGCAGCATCCTTGTAAATCTTCTCTGAACTCTCTCAATAGTCTCTACATCCTTCCTATAATGAGGCGACCAGAACTGCGCACAATACTCCAACTGGGGTCTGACAAGAGTCTTATACAGCTGTATCAATATCTCCTGACTCCTGAACTCTATTCCTCGATTAATGAAGGCCAGTACACCGTACGCCTTCTTGACCACTTCCTTCACCTGCGAGGCCGATTTAAGAGTCCTATGGACCCGGACTCCGAGATCCTTCTGCTCGACAACACAGCTAAGACTCCTACCCTTTATATCGTACTCCTTCATCCCATGATTCCTGCCAAAATGGACCACTACACATTTATCTGCATTGAAGTCCATCTGCCACTTCTCCGCCCAGTCTTGCATCCTGTCTATGTCCTGCTGCAACTATTGGCTTCCCTCCAGACTATCCACAACACCACCGATCTTTGTATCATCGGCGAACTTGCTAACCCATCCCTCCACTTCCTCATCCAGGTCATTTATGAAAATGACAAATAGCAGGGGTCCCAGAACAGATCCCTGGGGCATTCCACTGGTTACCAACTTCCATGCACAACAAGACCATCCACAACCACTCTCTGCCTTCCACCGGCAAGCCAGTTCTGGATCCACGGCGCCAAAGCCCCTTGGATCCCATGATCTCTCACCTTCTCCAGAAGCCTTGCATGTGGGACCTTATCAAACGCCTTACTAAAATCCATGTATACTACGTCCAGCGCCCTTCCTTCGTCAATGTGTTCAGTCACATTTTTGAAGAACTCAACTAGGCTCATATGGCATGACCTGCCCTTGACAAAACGATGCTGACTATTTCTAATCTGTCCAAACGTCTCCAGATGTTCATCTATCTTATCCCTCAGAAGCCTCTCCATCAGCTTACCAACCACTGAAGTCAAACTCACCGGTCGGTAATTTCCTGGACTATCCCTGTTCCGTTTCTTAAAGATAGGAACCACATCCGCAATCCTCCAATCCTCCGGAACCTCTCCCGTTTCCATGGACGACGCAAAGATCATTGCCAAGGGCTCTGCAACCACTTCCCTCACCTCCTACAACAACCTTGGGTACACCCCATCCGGTCCCGGTGACTTGTCTATCTTGATAGAATTTACAGATCCAACACATCTTCTTTCCTCACATCCACATACTCAATCTTTTCCGTATGTCCCAAACCTGCAGTGCAATCTCCCAGTTCACTTTCCACTGTGAATACCGAGGCAAAGTACTCGTTAAGCACCTCTGCCATTTCTACCGGATTCACACAGACTAGTCCCCCTTCATCTTTTATAGGCCCTATCCCCTCTCTTCTCATCCTTTTACTTTTCACATATTTGTAGAAGGCCTTTGGATTCTCCTTATTCTTCTCTGCCAAGGCCTTCTCATGACCCTTTCTGGCTCTCCTAATTTCCTTTTTAAGGTCCCTTCTACACACCTGATACTCCTCTAGATCCCTGACATCCGAGGATAAAGTTTTTGACCATCAATTCTGTCCATGCTACTCATCATCTCATAGATTTCTAACAGGTCAACCCTCAACCTCCATCATTCCAGTAAGAGCAATCCATTTTACCCCACCCTTTCCTCAGAGCAAATACTCTCCAGACCAGGCAACACCCTGGTACAACTTTTCTGTACCCATTCCAAAATCTTCTCATCGTTCAGTAATATGACAACCAGAATTGTATACCATATTCCAAGTGCAGTCTAACTAAGTTTCTATAAAGCTGCTACGTGACTTTTTAAACTCAATGCCTCAGCCTACGAAGATAAGCATGCCAAATGCCTTCTTGACTACCTTCTCCACCTGAGTGACCTGTGTACCTGTGCACCCAGATCTCTCTGAGTATCAATACTCTATCGGGTTTTGCCATTTACTGTATATTTCACATCTGTGCTTGACCTTCCAAAATGCATTACCTCACATTTGTTCGGATTAACCTCAACCACCACCTCTCTGCCCAAGTCTCCAACTGATCTACATTTGCAGTATCCTCTGATGGTTATCATCATTATTTGCAAATCCACCAACCTGTTTGTCTGTCGTCTGCAAATTTACTAACCAACCCCGTCCCATTTCCCTCATATGTAACAGCCAAGGTCCCAACACAGATCCCTGCGGAATGCCATTAGTCACATCACCCCACTCAGAAATGTATCCTTCCACTTCTCCGAGCGATCCAGTTCTGTATCCACCTTGCCAGCTCACATCTGATCCCATTCAACTTCATCTGACCTTGTCAGACATTTTATTAAAGTCCACGTGAACAACTTCAACTGCCCTCATTACTAAAAAAAAGATTATCATCTCTTTCATTGGGAATACACAAAGCGTCTGTTAATCACAGTCAACTCAAGGCATCCACATTCGTGATTCAGCCTCCTAGTTCCTCTTGTTCAAAGGGCAATTAAGTGTCAACCCCCATTGCTGTAGCCCTGGGGTTATATTTAGTCCTGACCATGTAAGGGCAATAGATTTCCTTCCCTGGGACATTAGTGAACTGATGGATTTTATTTTCTTGTTCTGAAACCTACAATGGTTTTATGGTCACCAGCAGGTTCTGAATTCCAGATATATTTATTCCAATTCCACCATCTGCCGTGATGTGATTGCAACCCGGTTGCACAGAACATTAGCTGAGTTTCTGTATTAATATTCCATGATTAAACCACCAGTCCATCACTTTCACACGCTGAGCGTACACACCCTGATTTCTGGAAACATAGACACACTATGTTGTATTTGTCTACAGGGCTCCCTGATAGTGCAGCATTAAATGCCTCCATCAGGGAGCTCATAGTCAAACAAGTCCTCCTGATAATTATCGTTAAAGTCATTTTTTTTTCTCTGTCTCTCTGTCTGTCTCTCTCTTTCTCTTGCTTCCTACAACTATATTTATCCCTCTTCCTATATCTGCGAATAAAAGATTGATTAGGGCAAGATTAGGGCCAGTCAGGGAGAGTAGTGGGAAGTTGTGCGTGGAGCCTGAAGAGATAGGAGAAGCACTAAGTAAATATTTTTTATCTGTATTCTGCCAGGAAAATACAGTCAATGTATTTGAGATGCTGGCTGTTAGACTAGATGGATTCAGGAACATAAGGAGGAGGTGTTAGCAATTCTTGAAAGTATGAAAACAGATTAAGTCCCCTGGGCCAGATGGGATTTATCCTAGGATTCTCTAGGAGGCTAGGGAGGAGGTTGCAGAGCCTTTGGCCTTTGGCTTTGATCTTTATTTCATCATTGGCTAAAGATATAGTGCCATAAGATTGGAGGATAGCAAATGTTATCCCTTTGTTCTAGAAAGAAATCATTTGATTAGGGATAGTCAACACTGTTTTACGAAGGGAAGGTTGTGCCTCACAAAACTTATTGAGTTCACTGAAAATGTGACCAAAGACCTGGATAAGGGTAAAGCAGTTGATCTGGTGCATATGGTTTTCATTAAAGCATTTGATAAAGTTCCCCACGGTAAGCTACTGCAGAAAATGCGGATGCATGGGATTGAGGGCGATTTTGTGGTTTGGATCAGGAATTGGCTAGCTGATAGAAGACAGAGGGTGGTGGTTAATGGGACATATTCATGCTGGATTTCTGCTACTTGTGATGTACCACAGGGATCTGTTTTGGGATCACTGTTGTTCGTCATTTTCATAAATGACCGAGATGAGGGTGTAGAAGGAAGGGTTTTTAAATTTGAGGATGACACTAAAGTCGGAGGAGTTATCGGCAGGGCAGATGGATGTCACAGTTTGCAGAGAGACATAGATAAGCTGCAGAGCTGGGCTAAGAGGTGGAAAATGGAGTTTAATGCAGAAAATGTGAGGTTATTCACTTTGGAAGCAGTAACAGGATTACAGAGTATTAGACTAATAGAAAGACTCTTGGTAGTGTGGATGAGCAGAGTGATCTCGGTTTACATGTGCATAGATCCCTGAAAGTTCGCAGCTAGGTCAATAGGGTTATTAAGAAGCCGTATGGTGTCTTAGCTTGTATTGGTAGTCGAATTGTATTTTGGAGCTGTGAGATCATGTTACAGCTGTACAAAACTCTGATGAGGCTACACTTGGAAGATTGTGTACGTTCTGGTTACCACATTATAAGAACGATGTGGAGGCAATGGAAAGAGTACACAGGAGATTTTCCTGGGTGTTGCCTGGTATGGTGGGAAGGTCTTATGAGGAAAGTCTGAGGGGTTTGCGGTTGTTTTCGTTAGAGAGAAGAAGGTTAAGAGGTGTCTGAATTGAGGCATACAAGATGATACACAATTTGATAGGGTGGACAGAGAGAGCATTTTTCCTCGGATGGTCATGGCAAACAAGAGGGGAATAATTGAGGGATGATAAACATAGGACAGATGCCAGAGTAAATTCTTTACTCAGATGGTAGTAAGGGCGTGGAATGCCCTGCCTGCAGTAAAGTGGACTCGTCAACTTTAAGAACATTCAAATGGTCGTTGGGTAGGCATATGGATAATATTAGAATAGTTTAGGTTAGAGGGTCATTAGATTGGTTCCACAGCTTCGCGCAACATCGAGGGCCGAACGGCCTGTACTGCGCTGTAATGCCCTGTGTTCTATGCTCCTCCCTCCCTCTGTTACCCTTTCTCTCTGTTTCTCTGTTTCTCTCTGCCTCTGTCTCTATGTTTCTTTCCATTTCTTTCTGTCTCTCTGCCTCTCACCCAGTCTCCCTCGCTCTACCTTCTTCCTCTATCTTTCCTGCCCCTTTCAGACACACTCTATTTTATTTGTCTGGTTCTCTCTCTTCCTTGCTCTCTCTCGCTCTCTCTTTCTCTCTCTCTCTCTCTATGCCTCGCTCTGTCCTATGTTCTTGCTGTGTTCACTGTAATTCTTACAGTCTCCCTTTCCCATTTACTCCCACTCTCTATTTCTTTATCTTCCGTTCTCTCAGTCTCTGGCTATTTGTCACTTTTTGTTTCTTGGTTCCTTTTCATTTCATACTCCCTCTTTTATTATATCCTCCAATCTGTCTTCCGTCATGTTTTCTGACTCACTGAATATCTCGCTTCCATTTTCCCCCAATCTCTATCCCTGCCTCTCACACTCTTTGAGACTCCTCTTTGTCTCTGTCTTTTTTCTATCTCTCTGTTATATTTTCTCTGCAGAAAATCTTTCAAAATCTGTCGCTCTCCATGTCTTTGTGCCCTTCCCGCTCTCTATCAACTCCTGTCTCTCTATCACTCTCACTACTGCCTTCACTGGCACCTCTCTTTCTCACTTTCTCTCTGTCTCTCTCTCTCTTAGTGTCTCTCGCTATCTGTCTCTTTCTGTCTCTGTGAGGTTGTTTATTATTAATAGTTGGAACGATCAATGGGAAGAGTCAGGGGCATTTTGGTTTTAGTTTCCTCTCAGGACATAATGAGTTGAAGAATTGCAGAAAAGGGATATTTCAGTAGATTTCGAAGATGCTGCCTGAAGCGAGTTTGTGTCACAGCATAAATGGCAGTGTTTGTGCAGCAACTTGTAAGTTGCAGCATAAAACCCAACTCTAGAAGAAAATAATGCATCCATCCCGATGTATAGCCGAAATAATACATTCGACTCCATATATAATATACCATCAATAACGACCAAAGGAGGATGAAATTAGCAGAGATAACAAACAATAAAATGATGGTTTTCCTTCGACTCTCCATCTCTGGATCTTTGGGATTCTCCCCACTGTTGTGAGCCCGAAGTCTCCTGCGTGCTCTGCTGCTCATTAAAATGTGTCTGATGGTGAGAGCATTGAACAGCAGAATCAGGACAAATGGGACACACGGGGTTAGAATGTGGTGGAGGAACTCGATTGTTGTCCAGACGAGAGAGTACGCAACATCATTTGTGACATCACAAAACCAGGGGTTGTTCAACAGTTGATATTTACCTGTAAACATAAAATACCAGGTAATATTCTTTAAAATGCTCAGCACCGTCACTGTTCCTAGAACCACAGTTGCAGATTTCCCACTGCAAAATTTTCTTTTCAGCTTGGGACAGCAAATGGCCACAAATCGATCAAAGGTGAAAGTGACGGTGAACCAGACAGAACAGTCAGTGGCGGCATAAAGCAGGACGGCGTGGATGTTACACACGCGGAGCCACAGTACGAAACGAAACCGTTCCCAAAAAAGAATGCGAATATGTCTAAATATCAGGTCGAGGATAACGACTAGCAGATCCCCCACTGACATGGCCACCAGGTAACGAGTCACACATTTGGATAGACCACAGTTTCTGCTCGCCAGTGTCACAATGGTGATTATGTTCACTGTCAAAACGAAAATAAGGAATACAATTAGATTTGATTCAGGAGAAGAAATTACCATTTAGATAGAAGATGGCTTAATATATAAAAAAAGTACACATACACAAAAGAATAATATCTTATCGTGTTAGTCCTGCAAGCCTTTTTAGTGTTAAAGGAAAGAAGAAAATTGAGAGGAAACCCACACACGCACGGGAAGAAGGTCCAAACTCCAGACAGACAGTGATCCAAGTCTGGAACAGAACCGAGGTCCCTGATGCTGTGAGTCAGCAGTGCCAAACAATGTGTTAGTGTGCTGCTCTATGGTAGGGAAACAACAGTATATATTTGGGAATGGATTTTCTGGAGATTCCTCAACATTGTCTCTCACTCGGCGACAGGTAAATAGCCCCTCTAACTTATGGGGGAGTTGGAGAGTATGAAGGATGAAGGAGTAAACCCTGACAGAAAATCCAGAGTACAATCCTGTAACTGGTAACCTGTCTTCTGTCAGTCAGCTTACTGACAACCCCCGCAGCAGAGCTGGCACCGAACAGAGCTGGTTTCACCCTTCCCTCTGTAGAATGCTAAGAGTTGACAGAGGGAGATCCTGATGCCTTGACAGTTCTGGCTCTATTGTACTTACATAGGACTGTACCCTGGAGAGGAGATCACACCACTGTGGCCACTATTCACACAACATAGGAAGAAGCAGTAATCTCACGCTTGGTTGGCACAGAACTCATGTACCAGGGTTTGCTTTCAACAGTGAGAGAAATCTTCAGGGTTTAGTGAATAGCTACCTTCCTTAGTGTCCAGAGCATTTGCAGTTGTACCACTATGTCCTACTGGGTTACTGAATCTCACTGAGTCCTTTCTCAGTCGGGAAGTTGCTAATCTAACCAGGCAATAACAACTCAAACCAAGGCCGATACCAAAGGAAAACCAGCCAGCCTGCCTGAGTGACTTCCGTCCAGTGACCCTGATATCCAATATTATGAAATGCATCAAAAGGTTAGTCATGACGTGAATCAAATCCAGCCTACCAAATTTTCTAGTTCCACTACATAGATCTCCACAAGACGCCCGAGACACCATCTCCCGGCCCTACTGTCAACCCTGTAACACAGGCTTGTGTGTATCGACTGCAGCTCGATTATTCGTACAACACGATTATTCGTACAACACTCATGTCAAATGTCCGTGTCCTCGAGTTTGGCTCCTGCCTCTGCAATTTGATCCTGAACTTCCTGATGTGCAGACAGTGATAAATAAGGACAGGCGACAACACCTCCTCCACAGTCACCCTCAAGAGCGATGCCCCACAAGGTTATGCCCTCAGCCCCATACAATATTCCGTATACGTCGATAACTGTGTGGCCAAATTCCCCTTCAATTCGATTTTCAAGTTGCCAGCACTGTAGTGGGTCAGATCTTAAACAACGATTACACCAGGATCAGGGATGGGATAGAGAATCTGGTGAACTGGGTGCGGGCACAATAATCTCTTCCTCAATTCCAAAGAAGCAAAGAATATAGTCATCGACTGCAGGAAGCAGAGTGGTGTGCATGCCCCTGTCTACAACAATGGGGTGAAGTTGAAATGGTTGAGAGCATCAAGTTTCAATGGGTCGTGATCACCAACAATCTATCCTGCTCCCTCCATGATGTTCCGACAATTAAGGAAGCTTACCAAAGCATCTAGTTTCTCAGATGTCGAAGGATAATTGGCCTGTCAGCCACGATTCTCTCCAACATATTTGAGATGCACCACAGAAAACGTTCTTCCTGGTTGTATCACAGCTTGGTCTGGCTCCTGCTCTGTCCAAGACTACACAAAACTTCAAAGGTGCACAAATGAAATTGAGTCCATCACTTGAGAAACCATTTGGCACTTTCTAAGCTTCTTGCTGCCTCGGAAAAGCAGCCAGCCTAGTTAAGGACCCCACGGACGACAGAGATTAAACTCTTCCGACTTGTTCCATCGGAAACTATGATGAAAAGTTCTGAGGACAAGTGCCAACTGACCCATAGAATCATAGAAACATTACAGTGCAGAAGAAGGCCATTCAGCCCATTGACTTTGCATCGACAACTATCCCACCCATATCCTTTCCCGTTATTCCCATATGTACCCTGATAATCTCTTAGCTATATATATCCCGGGACCCTAATGGGCAATTTAGCATAGCCCATCAACCTAACCTGCATGTCTTTCGTCTGTGGGTGGAAACGAGAGCATTCAAATGAAACCCACGCAGACCGATGAGGAATGTACAAATTCCACAATGGAAATTCAAACTGGGAATCGAACTCAGGTCCTTTGAGATGGCGGTGCTAACCATTATGCTATCACACTGCCAACTCAAGATCAGCTTCTTCTCTGCTGCCATCAGATGTTTGAATGGATCTACATTGCATTCAGATGATCTTTTTCTATACCCAAACTATGACTGTTAAATCATTTTCTGCATTATCTCCTTTTCTATGTACAGTATGCTTTGTCTGTATAGCACTCAAGGAACAACACTTACACTAATTCATACGACAGTAATAAATCAAATCAATTCAAAACAAATCAATTCAAATCAGGCTTTCACATCTCAAGCTGGAACATCAGCACAATGTGCCTTGGCCTTCACAATGAACTTACGCAGGTTGGTGATGTATACGGGACTATTGTGATCAAGAATGAATTTACAAGGCTCAATGTGGACATTGCAGAGCTGTGAGAAACTGGACTTGTTCAAAATAGATCCTTTCCAGAGAAACAACACACGTTCTTGTAACAGGAGAAACAGTTGCAGTCGATACAGGCAATATATGAGAATGGAGCTGGCGTCAAAGTTAAGAAAATCTTCACTGGTGATGATGGAATCCCTGGGATTCAACCTGGGTCCCTGATGCTGTGAGGTGGCAATGCTAACCACTGTGCCATCATGCCATCCACAGGCTGCCCTGGAGTCATCCAAGGTCATGCCCAGGGCACCACCATTCCCATATCTGTTGTAGAGAATTCATTGGAAAAAAAATCTGAGGGACAGAATTAACCTCCAATTCGAGAGGTAAGATTTTATGAACAATAATCAGCATTGCTTTGTCAGGGGGAGATCATATCTAACAATTTGCTGGAATATATTGAGGAGGTCACTGGATGATTAGATGAGAGAAGTTCAGTCCATGGATCCACAGGGAATTCAGAAAATCTTTTGACACATTCTGTATGGGAGACTGAACAAGAAAGTAATATTTGGTTGCATCCAGTACAATTTGTTAAATTACATCCAAAACGTGTGGCAGGAGGCAGATGGCAACGGTCAAAAATTGATTTTCCCAGTTTTTGAAAGTTGTGTTAGATGGGTGTTAGTTGTGTTACGTGGCCATGCTAAATTCTCCCTCCGTGTGCCAGAACAGCCACTGATGTGTGGCGACTCGGAAATTTTCATAGTAACTTCATTTCGTTGTTAATGTTACCATTCTTGTGACAGTGATGAATTAATTTCATAGTTAATGCAATATGTTCTCTCTGTGAGATCATGCTATGCATGGATGATCATTGAAATGGATTTTGCGGTCTGGTGGTTGGGTGTGTGAACTGGTGGTATATGCAGAGGATGCACAGTATTCTGTCTCAATCTTTTACTCACAATGGAATATCGTTTGAGGTCACACGTCTGTGGAAAATCACAACACACAGGAAACATCATAGCCCACAGGCCCTGAGAAAATTTTCAGTGGCTGAAGTAGTTAGTAATCGGATACAGAGATTCAACAAAAAACAAGAGCAGCAAACCGAGTCCAGTAAATGACAAGAAAATCAATACAGTTAACATTCTTTCTAGAATTAGGAATTGGACACAGGGGATGGGACTTTACAGCCTCACTCTTCCCAGAGCTGCAAAATCCCACCCATGATCAACAGACCTTTCCATGCTCCGTCCCTCACCTGCTCCAATTCCCATGTGGTTGGGCCAATATAATTCTAACCAGGGACTTACCCAGAACACCAATAATAGCCAAGAGGGGATAGTAAATGCATTGAATCGCCTTCAGTAGATATTCAATCCGATCAGCTAACGTTCTCCAAAAATAATCCGCAGTAAACTCAGAAATCCATTGGGATAAACTGCTGTCCTTGGTTAGAAGATTCCAATCCATTCTTCCCAGACTGTGATCCATTGGTGGAACATTCCAATCCATTGTTCCGAGATTCTGATCCATTTTTGAAACATTCCAATCCATTGTTCCGAGATTCTGATCCATTTTTGAAACATTCCATCCATTGTTCCCAGATTCTGATCCATGGTTGGAAATTTCCAATTCATTGTTCCCAGGTTCTGATGCATTGTTAGAAGATTCTAAAACAGTGTTCCCAGATTCTGATCTCTCCTTTCCCTGCCTCTGTCTCCACAGCCTCTGATCTCTGTTAGTGTCGGAATTGTTGCTCTCGCTGTCTCAATGATACAACACTTGAATGGAATCCCCTATTAATAGAACTGGGAATTTCCTCCAGGCACACTAATTGGATCCTTGGAGACTCACGTCAATTAGAGTCACTGAACAAACATCTTCATTAACCCCCTTGAATCCAACAGTTTTTATACCCAAAGTAGAGAATTTACAGCCTAGATGAGATGTTGAGAGCCATGGAGATGTTGAAAGTTAGAAGAAACGGAGGGTCAGACTGTAAATCTTTCAACATTCATTACATATAAAAGAGCTTCCTCTGCTTGCATTCATTTTGCAATGATTAGAATACAAAAAATGGAATATGCTGCTATGGTTTAATCAGACTCTGATTAGACCGTATTCAGAATATTGCCAACAATTTTGGACCCTGCATCTAAGGTAAAACATGCTGGATTTGGAAAGGGTCTGGAAGACGTTCACAAGCATGATCCAGGGAATGAATGATTTAATACAACAAGACCATATAATGACTTTATGTCTGTGCTCGACGGAGTTTGGAAATATGAGAAGGAGAACATCACTGAAATGTATAGAACAATGGAAGGCCTGGATAGAGTGCATTTGAGGAAGATATTTCCTTAAAAGCAGAGAATAGTACCCAAGGCAAACCTCAGAGATTGGGGACATGCCTTTTGAACTGGCATATGAAATGCCAGCGTTGAGCTACATAGAACATAGAACATTACAGCACAGTACAGGCCCTTCGGCCCTCGATGTTGCGCCGGCCAGTGGACCCTCTAACCTAAACTATTCCAATATCATCCATATGCCTATCCACCAACCATTTGAATGCCCCCAAAGTAGGCGAGTCCACAACTGCTGCAGGCAGGGCATTCCACGCTCTCACCACCCTCTGTGTAAAGAACCTGCCTCTGACATCCGTCCTATAACTACCACCTCTTAATTTAAAGTTATGTCCCCTCGTGTCGGACATCATCCGGGGAAAAAGGCTCTCACTCTCTACCCTATCCAATCAGTCGGTCATCTTATACGCCTCAATTAGGTCACCGCGTAACCTTCTTCTCTCTAATGAAAATAACCTCAGGTCCCTCAGCCTTTCCTCATAAGGCCTTCCAACTATACCAGGCAACATCCTGGTAACTAGGATGGGAACAATAAGAATTCTCATAACACCGGTTGTCCACTCACCTGATATTTGCGCGATTCCGCTCGTGACCAAATAGCACTGCCTGTTTGAATCCTCCCTTAACCAAAAAGCACTGTTTGCGCAATTCCTTCCATAAGCGAATAGGAACATGTGTGATTCCATCCATAGCTGAATAGCACTTCCCGTATCTGAATAGCACTATGCATGATTCCTCCCTTAACCGATTAGCAGTGTCTGGTGATTCCTCCTGTAACCGAATAGCACCGTCTGCATAATTCCTCCCATAACTGAATAACACTGCCTATGTGATTCCTCCAGTAACTGAATAGCACCGTGATTCTTCCAGTAGCAGATGAGTACTGTCTGTGTGATCCCTCCAATAGTTGATAAGCTCCATAGAAGAATAGAGGAACAGAACAAGAAGAGTAAGGCATTCAGCCCCTCAAGCCCACTCTGCCATTCATTAACATCAAAGCTGATCTGTGGCCTGACCCAATTTACCTGCCAAGCCCAAATCCCTCATGTCTTGCTCCACAGTACAGTCAATGCCAGACTGAAACCTCACAACTGAACCAGCATCCACCGGTGTTTGAGGAAGAGAGTTCCATCCTTCCATCACTCTCTGCGTGTAGAAGTGTTTTCTAACAACGCTCCAGACTGGCTGTACCCCAACGAGTGTGAAATAGTTTCTCTTTATCCACCCTGTCCTTCCCTGTAAATGTAGATTTCCATCAGCTCACCCCTCAAACTTCAGAATTTGTGAGAATACAGGTCTAATTTGTCTAATCTCTCCATGCAGCTTAACCCCTGAAGTCCAGGTACCATTCTTATCAACCTGTGTTCCTAAGTTCATAGGATGTCGGAGAACAAAATAGGCCATTCGGCCCATTGAGTCCGCTCTGCAATTTGACCGTGGCTGATATGGTCCTCACTCCCATTTTCCAGCCTTCTTTCCTTCACCCTTCAACCCATCAACAATTAAAAATCTGTCTCACTCATCTTAAATTTACTCACGATCCCAACATCCACCACACTTTGGGATAGTGAATCCCAAAGATTCACAACACTTTAGGAGAAGTAATTTCTCCTCAGCACTGTTTTAAATTTGCGACCCTTTTCCCATGAATACGACCTCTCTACCTGGAATGAACTATCATCGGAAGCATCCACTCCACGTCAACTTTATCATCCCATTTATCATCTTGTACATCTCAATTTGATCTCCCCTCATTCTTCAAAATTTCCGAGTATTGACTTAAACTATTCAATCTCCCTCTTCGTACAACAAGCCCCTCATTCCCTGAATCAATCTAGTGAACTTCCTCTGAGCTGCCTTCAATGCCAGTACATCCTTTCTCAAATACAGGATCCAAACTATGCACAATACTCCAAGTGCAGCCTCACCAGTGCCTTGTATAGTTGCAACAACAATTCCTTTCCTCTAGCTATCAATGGATATCAATTGGCTATCGTTCCATTCACTTTCTTTATTATCTGCTGAACCCGCATGATAATATTCTGTGAGTCATAGATGAGGATACCTCCCAGATCCGTCTGAACCAGAACTCTGCGAAATCTATCCCCATATAGATATTAAGTTGTCTTCCCATTTTCCTATACAAAATGCATGACTTCACACATTAAATTCCATCTGCCATACTTTGGCTGACTCTCCGAACCTACCAATATCCAATTGTAAGGTTCTTATTTCCTCATTGCAACTCACTGTCCCACCTATTTTTGTGTCATTAAAACACGCTTACAGAGCCTTGTATCCCTCTGTGCCAGTTATTAATATAGATTGTAACACCCTGCTGTTAGTCATGGAACAAATCAATTCCAGCCTTTTGGAATACCTGGATCCACTACAGTTTGCCTACTGCTGCAACAGGTCCATAGTAGACATCATCTCCCTGGCCCTGCACTCAACCGTGGAACATCTAGGTAACAAGTACACCAATGCTAGATTCCTATGTGTTGACTATAGCTCAGCTGTTAAACATTATTATTCCATAAAACCCATCTCCAAACTCACTGACCTGGGCCTTCGCACCTCCGTCTTCGACTGGCTTTTGAACTTTCTAACTCACAGACCACAATCAGTAAGGGTAGGCAACAACACCTCCTCCACGATCATCCTGAACACCAGTGGCACACAATCATGTGCTCTCAGCACCCGACTATATTCCTTATGCCCTTATGATTGTTCGGCCAAATCCCTCTCAATTTGATATCCAAGTTTGCTGACGACACCAATGTTGTGGGTTAGAAATCAAACAATCCGGAGGCAGAGGGAATGAGATGGAGAATCTGGTGAGCAGATGCGATGACAATAATATCTCCCTCAAGCTCAACAAAAGTTGGTGGTGAGCTCCCTTTTTGAACCATTCCAGCCTGTCTTGTAGGTTTAACCACAATACTGTTAGGGAGGGCATTCCAGGATTTGGATCCAGTGACAGTGAAGGAACATATTTCAAAGTCAGGATGGTGCGAGATTTGCCAACTGTATAGTGTGGTCCCTTTAAGGGAAAATTTCTTATGGACCTTGTGATCGGGCCTGACCGTATGGAGCATTGAGGTGGGAGGAGAAGCCATTCGAGTTTGGGGATGCAGATTCCGAGCCAGGGGAGGATTGGCAGCTGAACCCAGAAAGGTACAGTGTGCAGTGGCAGAGATATACTCCCTGACCAGGTGATAAATACAGTTTTGGACTAAGCGAGAATACTCACAGTAAATCGACACAAACACAGGGAGAATGAGCACTCTCCACACAGGCAGTGACCTAAGGATGGAATTGAACCCGGGTCTCTGGCACTGTGAGGCAGCATGGCTAACCTCTGTGTGCAAATGTGTAGGTTGGGTGGATTGGTCATGCTAAACTGCCCCTAATGTTTCCAAAGATGCACAGGTTAGGGGGGATTGGCCATGCTAAATTTCCCCTATGTGTCGGGGATTAACAGGGTGGGGTTATAGAAATGGGACCTGGCTGGGATTGTTGTCAGTGTAGGCTCAATGGGCCAAATGGGCTCCACCTGCACGGTAGAGTTTCTGTGATTCTGAAGAGCACAATGTGAATGAGAAAAGACATTATGTTTGTAAAGGCTCCACACAAATAATTCACAGCGGCAGGGTTATACACAACGGCTGTATTAAAAGCTGTGAATTTTGAATTGTATCTCTGAAGCCCTGTTATCAAAATGTATTCCCCGTCACAGAACAAGGTGATTATTCTCACTACAAGTTATTTATTCATATTACTCATTCTATTTCCTTCACTAAAAAGAACAATCTGACACATTAAAGTAAATGTGCACTCTTGATAATTAAATAAAAATTCACCATGATTGTATTGGATTTCATGGCCATAAGGAATGATTTGGTGAGCAGTGTCACAATGCCTCTTGGTAAATTATCTGACAGTCCCTTCCATTTTTTGATTGAGCTAACTTTCCTGACTCAGGCTGGGTGAATTGATTTGAATTATTGTCAAAAGCATTAGCATACTGTGAAAGGCATTGTAACTTACGTGCTGTACAGGCAATGTACAGTTCACGGAGAAGGAAAGGCAAGAGTGAAGAATGTAGTGTTGCAGTCATAGCTAGGGTGTAGAGAAAGATCAACTTAATGTGAAGTAGGTCCATTCAAATTTTGATGGCAGCAAGGAAGAAGCTATTCTTGAGTTGGTTGGTATGTTTCCTCAGACTTGTGTATCTTTTTCCCAGTGGAATAAGGTGGAAGAAAGTCGATCTGGGGAGCGTGGTAACCTTGGTTATTTTGGCTGCTTTTCAGAGACAGCAGGATATTTAGAGACTGTCTCTACGGGTGAGAGACTTGTCGTGTAACGGACTGACTTCGTTCATGACCTTCTGTGGTTTCTTGCGGTCTTGGGAAGACAGGAGACATACCAAGCTGTGATACAACCAGAATGAATGCTTTCTATAGTTCATCTGTAAAAGTTGTTGAGAGTGGTAGCTGACAGCCAAATTTCCCTGGTCTCCTAAGAAAGTGAAGGTTCATCATTGAAAGCACAAATTTACTGAGCAATTATTAGTTTTCCTTTTGAGCTGTTATTATTGAAAACAATAAGTAATTGAAAAGATATTACTCAGCAAGTTAGTGGTGTCCGAGTGTTAGTATCAATTTGAATTATTTTCTTATTCATTCATAGCATCACAGAGGTTAACATCATTGAAACAGTCCCTTTACCACATCCCGTCCATATTGCCCATTTTTAAAACCCGAAGTGAATACCAATTAGCAGCATTTCGCCCATATCCCTCCATCCCCATCTTACCCATGTAACTCTCTACATTCATTTTAAAAGGCAAAATTTTACTCATCTCTCCTAACATTTCTGGCAGCTTGTTTCAGAAATTCACTGCCCTCTGTGTGAAAAACAAAAATCATCTGGACACTTTTGTATCTGTCCCCTCTCACTTTAAACATATGCCCTCTTGTTTTAGCCTCCCCTACATTTGGGAAACAATATTGACTACTATCTGATTTATGTTCCTCATTATTTTATATTCCTCTCTAAGGTCACCTCTCAGCCTCATATGCTCCAGAGGAAAAAAAAAAGTGCCAGTCTCTCCAACCTCTCCTTATAACTCAATACATCAAATACCGAGTAAACTTCTTTTGCACTCTTTCCAGATTAATAATATCCTTTCTATAATCAGGGGACCAGAACTGTAAACAGTATTCTAAGCGTGAACTTAACAATGTTTTGTGAAACTTCAGCAAGAAATCCCAACTCCTGTATTTCATGTTCTGACCAATGAAACCAAGAATGCTGAATGCCTGCTTCACCACTCTGTCCACATGTGCCTCCACTTCCAAGGAGCTATGAACCTGCGTTAGAAACAGATATCTACCTGTAACTTTAGAGTGAATCAAACACGATTTGGAAATTTTGCTTAGCTCTAGAAATCTTACAGCCAATCCTACAACTGGGGATGTTAGGAAGCTAAAAGCAATACAGAAAAATAAAAGATGCATGAGCATTAAACTCGCATTGGAAATGAGATGGTCAGTAAGAATCTCCAAACAATGTTGGGAGGCTGTGGTGAATAAGCATCAAAATGTGAGGCTCTGAGTACCCAACTGCCAAAGAGCAATGACATGAAAAATTTACAGTGAGATAATAAAACACAACTATTTCATCTTGCAGCAGTTTAACTGACTTTGGTGCCTCATATAGAAAATTAAAAATTAAAATTCAACTGTAGTGAGAAAAACCTTTTCAATGTCCCACTGAATCTACTTGACGTTGGCATTGCCCACACTCCTTTCACTGAGTCAGATCTTCCAACCAAACACATTCACTCCCAAGTACGTCAGCCAGTCAATGTAGCTCCACTTCTTTCACATCGACTGATTATTCAGCTCCCAGACTCAAACTGAAATGTTCACAAAGCGATTGTGATGTCTGATTTTCCCGTGATACACATTGTGATGGGGAGACTTTCACTGTGATGGCATGGGTTAATGCACTTGTTCAAAGAGGTCACATATTGACGAGGATCCTCACCACCACATGACAGATACAAACTGACTCTGTCCCAGTGCTGCATCACTCTATCAGTCGCTTGAAGTTGCTATCTTGACATCCCGCACTCTCCTCTGTCCCAGTGTCCCAATGTCCCTCTCTCACATTGCCCTCAAGGTGCTGATTGCCTCTCCTGATGTCCCACTGGCCCCCTCTCACAGTCTTCTCAAGGATCTGACTTTCCTGTTGTCATAGTGTCCCCCTCTCACACTCTCCTCAAGGTGCTGCTTGTCTGTCCCGGTGTCATGGTGCCTTCCTCTCACACCCTCCTGAATTTGCTGCTTGTCTGCCCCAGATTCCTCCTCTCGCACTCTCCTCAAGTTGCTGACTGTTCCTGTGTTTCAGTACCCTTGAAGAAGGGAAAGGGTTGACGAATTTTGTACCTAGAATATACCACAAACATAACCCTTCCTCATGGCTGATCTCCTCAGGCTTATACTGCTCCTGGCATCAATATAAATTATTTGTTCATGACTTAGTCTTTAACTCTTTTTTTATATAAAGATAGATAGTTAAATGTGAATGTTATTTTGTAGGCATTGCAAACCTTACCTGTTTGCACTAGCTGGACATTGAAACACAGACGGTAGATTGTGATACAGACATTTTCACAGGAAGAGTTCTACGGGAACAGCTGTGATTATACAAGTAACTTCAAAGACAGAGATGCTGACACGGCCTCAGGTGTTGTAGATCATGATCGGAAAAAAGACTGTGTCATGGCTGTAGCTGCGAAATAGACTGTGAAACCTGGTCAACTCTGAGGTTGCGTCGTGACTGAGGAAGGAAGACCCGCAGTTCTGAGCAGAATTGGAATGTGTCGTGATTATACTGGGATTCATGGTGTATAAACGCCCCCTTGTATTTGTGTCCCATGAGAAGTCGAGCAGTCCGCTGTTAAGATCCAGTTTCTCCCAAAGCTTTGAAATAAAAGCTAAATCTTTGAAATAAGACCCATTTTATTTTGACTCACTAACAATCTCAGAGTTATTATTTTACATACAACAATTTGGTGCCGAAACCCAGGATCAGTTTGAATGGCCACCACCCTTCTGGAGAACTGGAATCAATCAACAAACTTAGTAGCGTGAGTCAAAATACTGTGGGTGATATCTCTGAACAGAGTCTGTGATGAGAGATTGTAAGAGTGTGAATGAAGTCTGAACTAAACAGATACGGACAAGGAGGCATTTATTTTTAAAACATTCAGCCTGGTTGGAAGAGGGGGAACTCCCCCATGCGATGGTCAGGAATTTGAAGTGCGTATAAATACTGGTAAGAGGTATCTGGAGTGTGATGTTCAGACGTGAATGAAGAAAAGACTGCCTGAGTGATCACCGGAGTTGAAGGAAAAGTCGGTTTAACAGTGTGAGCATAATGGTCCAAGTTTACTACTATTTAGTGTTGTTACAGAGGGCACTGATCACCCCTGACAGAAATCACCAGACTCCAAATAGTAGAGCAAGAAGGGAGAATAGAAGACTCCAGATGGTGAGTATAAACATAGCTGTATTATGGGGAGATCACAAGGACAGTGGATCTCCGGGATCCCTGATAGATGAATATATGACTGAGAGGAACAGATTCATTACAGATGAGAAAGGGGAGCGGGGGTGAGGGGGGGTCTTATTTCACACATTACACAAACAACGGAAATGCTTGGAAAATGAAAGGAAAGACAGAACTAAGGAAAACTGGAATTCTCTTACAAAGAGCAAAGAACAACACAACACAGGAAACACGCCCTTCGGCCCAACAAGCCCGTGTCGCCCATTTTAACACACTCAGTGAGTGTCCCACTCAAGTCCCTCGTCACTTATCGATGCTCCCGTCCACCTCCAGTGGAACTCCACAATAAAGGGGGTGGAAATTTAGGGAACTATATGTATGCCAGATTAAGGGAGATCCAATTAAGAGGCAATTTGTTCATGCCAATCAGCCTAAAAGGCATGTTTTTTTGGATATGAGGAGCAAACTGAAGAAAACCCATGCATGCACAGGGAGAATGTGCAAACTCCCTCAGACATTGATGCAAGCTAGAGGCCTGACCCGAATCCCTGTAACTGTACAGCAGACAGTGATAGTCACTGAGCTGATGTGTGTTGCCTGTCAATTGGTCCAGATTAAGTGTACACTAACGGACGTGAAGCACTAGGTAACTCTCGAAGCCACATGCAAGAGCAACCCTTGCGTGATCCACCCTGTATATAATACTTGTTGGCCAACAAGGCGCATCGAATCATCTGTGGGTGTAAAAGGAGACATCAACAAACATCAGTAGACATACAACAAGCTAAACAGATATTAATGGAAGATCCCCAGTAGCTCTTAGTTCACCAATTGGCTGGATTAATTAATTAAGTCTCAACCTCAGGTAAGAAATGTGCTGACGGCAAAGCAAAAATCAAAATATTGGAATCACACATTAAAGAACTAGAAAAGTGAAATCAAATTTTAGAGGACCACGGCTGGGGATCATTGCCTTCATATAGGTCGGTTATAAACCCACGGCACAAGAGGAACACTTCAACACCGATGAGGAAGGGGACTATGATCTCATTCCCATAACTCGGGGTGGGCCATTACAGGATCCCACTGTCGGATATAAACCTTCTAATCCAGGAGAAAGGCAACAGGTTTTGGGTTCCTTGGGAAAGCTCCAATCCCGGAGTAACAACGGAAAATTTTGGGCAGAACTGGACATCATTTGGGTTGGACATCAGTTACACTTAGACTAAGATAGGAAAATGCCTCCGAATTTGCAGAGTGACTCTTTAGAATATATGAGGAATGATCGGGTGTGCCTGAACCTTCCCAAACAGATAGAGTCTTATTACAAGCATTTAAAGATTGGCTTTCACCACCTCACCAAATAATCCTTAAAACGTGAATTCTCAGTATCCAGAACTCTGATGAATTAGTACAATGGATATCTGGAATTAAAGATGGACCAGAAGAGAAACCCCAGGGAGATATATAAGATTTGTTTTTCAGTGTGTTTGTCTGGCCTTGTTATTTGTCCAATGTAGGTGGTTGTTGTTGAATTAGATTCACAGCAGGAGTTGTTGAAGGCTATTGTGGAGCGTTATTGCGAGCAATGCAAGCAATGCTTCACACTTCAGTTTAACTTCAAAAGGTTTGAGTGTTAAAATTGTTAAAATTTAAATATAAGATTTCTTGAATTTACTTTTGCTTGGAGTTTAATTACAGTTTGGAAAAAAATATGATTGTCTAAATCTATTTTCTTTATTTTCATTCATTGTTTTATTTTCATTCCAGTTTAGAATGTTGGGTTTGAATGAAGGATAACATGGAATGCATGTTGGAAGCTCCCATGTGTATCTCTGTGTGTTCAATAAAGTGGCAGTGTGGATGTTATTGTTGTTGTCGGCTTTAAATTTTTAAAAATGTTCTTTCCCTCATTGTGATCTTACAACAGTGGGCTTGATGTAGAGTTTAAATACAATGGGAATATAACTTAAAATGTCAAATTCAAAGTACATAAATTGGAGTTTGAAACAATCAATTTCAATTTCAATAGTTCTGGGTTCAAATTTGTGTTAAAAAAAATGACTTAAACTTTGGAAGGGAACAATGGATTGGAATTTTCCAACAAAGGATCAGAATCTAGGAACAATGGATTTGAATGTCCCAACAATGGATTGGAACCTCGGAACAATGGTTTGGAATGTCCCAGTCAAAGACAAGAATTTATTCTGGTGAGTTTCTATGTTTACTGCAGATGATTGGTGGATAACATCAGCTGATCGGATTCAATATCTACTGTAATTCAATATCTACGCAATTCAATACTTCTACTATCCCCTCCTGGCTATTGTTGGTGTACCAGGTATGTTCCTGGCTGGAAATGTACCAGCCCAATCACCACAGGAATCGAAGCGAGTGAGGAGCGAAGGATGGGAAAATCTGTTGAACATGGATGGGATTTTGCAGCTTTGGGAAGATTGAAGTTGTATAGTTCCATTCCTGTGTCCAGTTCCCACTTCTAGAAAGGTTGTTTAACTGTGTTGATCTCCTTGCCATTTACTGTACTCGATTTGCTGTTCTTGCTGTTTCTGATGAATCTTTGCATGCAATTATTATTTCCTTCAGCCATTGCAATTGTCTATGGGCTAGGACGCCTTTCATCAGCTGTGACTCTCCATAGGCATGTGACTTAAGAACAAAAAACAAAACAGCACGTGAAACAGGCCCTTCAGCCTAACGAGCCCGTGTCGTCACCTCGATGTTCCCACTTCGAGCCATGATCCCTATGTATATTTATAGATCTATGCATTAGAACTAAATTTGAGACAGTTTACAGAGATTCTGTTCTGCCAATCAGCCTAAGAGCACATCTTTGGGATGTGGGAGGAAACCGGAGCACCTGGAGAAAACCCACGCAAGCACGGGGAGAATGCACAAACTCCCACAGGCCCAAATCCATGCATCTGCACAGCACAGCAATAGTCACTGAGCTGTTGTGTTGCCCATCAAATGGTCCAGGTTAAGCATACACTAACACTGTGAATCATTAGGATACTCTCGAAAAAAATCCAAGAGCAGGCCTCTCACGACCCTTCGCGTGTATGCCCCTTGTCAGACAACATGGCAGACCAAAGTAACTATAGGATAAAAACAAATACATCAATATTAGACTGGGACTTCTAACGCTGTTCCCTCGTGAGTGGAAGAGACAGACCATGTTTACATTCTATACAAAACACCAATTCACTGCTAATCGTCCACCCAGTCAGCAGGCTGCAGAATCCATTTTGTTGGTCATATCTGCACAGCAAGATCTCACAGAGAGGGAGCATGATTTGTAATGTTTGAACTTTATTCAATAGTGTTACAAATATGAGAGCATTAATATTGCTATGAAGTTGTTGTAAAAACCCTGAGACACAATACTACAGTGCCTGTTCGGGTTCAATGAGGGAGAATTTAACATGACCAATGCACCTAAGCAGCACAAATTTCAGAGTGTGGGAGGAAACGCAGAGCACTGGGAGGAGTCCTGAACAGACAAAGGGGGAATTTGCAGACAGTAGCCAAGCCTGGAATTGAACCAGGTCCTCTGGTGCTGTGAGGCAACAATGGTATCTCTTGTGCCGCCACAAACTCATGTTCACAGGTATACAAACACCCAGGTACATCCAAACGCTCATATATAAATATACACAATTGCTGACAGAAGCAATCAGATTTAAATGCTAACTCCCACTCACACACAAATTCAAGAGAAACCAAAATGCTGCAACTGTCCAGAATATCGCACACTTAGAAATATTCACACAATGCTTTCTTCCTCACACCAACACAGAAACACCCACATACACCCATACACAAAAACACTCACACACGTGCACACATGCATGCACACATACACACCCACACACACCCTCACTCACGCGCACACACACACAAACATACATGCACACACCACACTTACACACACAGACACACACATACACACACACGCACACACACCATACTTGCACAGACACACAAACACAAACAAACACACCCACACTTGCACATACACACACATCTACACACACATACACATACACACATGCATACGTACATGCACACGTACACACACACACACAGACACACACGCTCACACACATGCACAAATACACACACACATACGCACACAAACACAGGCACACATACACACACAAGTACACACACATACACACACACACACACACACACACACACACACACATACTTACACTTGCACAGACACACGTGTGAGAGAAGGGTTTACAGCTACTCCCTGCAGGATGAGCAGTAAAACCGCGTGACAGCCTAGAACGCAGCTCCAAGCCCGATTCCTTGCTTCTTGAGACCTCAAGGGCAATGGATAAGTGGAGGATTCAATCTGCCACATTTCTGGCATAAGGCTAAATAATTAAATAAATTCAATTCAAAATAAATTTAAATAAAATTAACGAGCCTGGGATGGAATTGTGCGGTATACTTGCCTTTGCAGCCTTGCGGGGGGGGGGGAGGTTGTGTGGGGTGAGGAAAACAGCTGGCCCATCTGTACAAGCGCGAGTTGAAATGGCCTCGCTGGTAAAACCCAAGGCCATTGAGGACAACGGGTAAGAACGAGGGAAAAGATCAGTTCCTCTTGGTCAGTGCACATCATGCGCTACAAATGAGCAATCTTGAAAGTGGTGGGGCCCGAATGCAGTTTCACTCTTGGGGAGCAGGCCAGTGCAGTTCTGAGAGTGGCCCGATGCTATTCCGCTTGCGATTGGTGGAGTAGGTGGCTGCAACCACCCCATCAGGTGGCGGGGACAGGTCTACAATCATTTGGGGGCTCACGAAGAACTGCACCCCCCCCCCAGAATATCTGAGGGCAGTTACTGTGTTGAATTTAGCTACAGCAGCAGAGGGCTGATAGATGTCGCTCTCTCAGACCAGGAAGCTCACCGCTGGCTCCAACTGCACGTTTGCAACCACACAACTTTGGTACATGATCGGTCACCCAGCCAGTGCTGTGAGAGCTGAAAGTGATGGGGCCACTGCTGACTGTGGTGTAACAGTCATTGAGTTTTAACAGCACAAAATGAGGCCCTTCGGCCTATTATTTCTGAAGTGGTCATCAAAGACCTATCCAATCGAATCCCATTTTCCTGAACTCGATTCACATATTCTGACTTTTGAATTGCTGATCTAAATGCTTCTTGCGATTATTCCCGCTTCTACCATCCTTGCAGATCCCAGCATCCCACTGGATGGAAACATTTCCACTCAAATCCACACAGACATCTGCTCTTTACCTTTAAATCCTCGTCCCTCTGGTTATTGACACCTCTACTAAAGGGGTGGGGGGAAAATCAAAATTTCCTATCCATGTGCAAAATAATTTTGTACATATCATTCATCCCACACCCACCCCCCCTCCCAATCTGAAAGCAGTCCTCACCACCACCCACTATACCTACTCCCCCTCTAACCAACTCTGCTCTGACGTAAGATATAAATGGCCTAACTAGCACCTCCTCACAGCTGATACTCTCCAGCCCAGGCAGCATCCTGGATGATACTTCTCTCCACTGTCTCCAATGCAGTTACATCCTTCCTGTAATGTGAGGACGAGAGCTGCATACAGTTCTCTTGAGCTGGTCTAACCAACGTTTTATAAACTTCCATCATCATCATCTCTGAGCTTTTATATTCTATGTTGCGGCTGTGGAAGTATTCAACATGTCGTCTTAACCACCTCATCCACCTGTCTTGCCGACCTCTGGGACAATCATATATGCAGCCCACATTCAAAGAGCAAAGAACAAAACAGCACGGGAAACAGGCCCTTCGGCCCAACGAGCCCACACCACCACCCCGATGTTCCCACTTCTACCCGTGACCCCTCTCCATGTTTATAGAATTATGCATTGCAATCAAATTTGAGAGACAATTTTGGGAGAATTTGTTTTGCCAATCAGCATAAGAGCACATCTCTGGAGCACCCGGAGGAAACCCACGCAAGCATGAGGAGAATGTGCAAACTCCCTATTGCTGTGCTGTGCAGATACAGGGATTTGGGCCTGTGCCTGTGGGAGTTTGCACATTCTCCCCATGGTTGCGTGGGTTTTCTCCGGGTGCTCCGGTTTCCTCCCACATCCCAAAGATGTGTTCTTAGGCTAATTGGCAAAACAAATTCTCCGTAAATTGTCTCAAATTTGTTTTTTAAACCATAGATCTATAAATATTGACAGGGATCACTGGTAGAGGTGGGGAACATCAGGGTGGCGGCGCAGGCTCGTTGGGTCGAAGGGCCTGTTTCCAGTGGCTCTTTTGTTCTTTGTTCTCCCACCGACACAGGCTCAAATCCATGTATACGCACAGCACAGTGATAGTCGCTGAGCTGCGTGTTGCCCATCTGTCCCTCTGCATTTCCTCACACTCTACAATACATTATGCATTATTCCTTGCCCTGTTAGTCCTCCCAAATGCATCGCCTCACATTTTTTCAGGTTTATGTTTCAAAAAACACTTTCAACCAGCCTCTCGGCACTGTGGCACAGTGTTTAGCACTGCTTGCCCACTGCACCAGAGATGTGTGATCGGTTCCTGTCTTGGGTCGCAGTCAGGGTGAAGTTTGCACTTTCTCCACGTATCTGCATGAGTTCCCTCCAGGTGCCCCAGTTTCCTCCCTTATTCCAAAGACGTGGGATATGCTGATTGGTTAGATTGAATAGACCTAATTGTAGGGAGATTCACTAAGATAAATTAATGGGGTTTTATGAATAGAACCTTGTTGGGATTGTGGTCGGTCCCGATTCGAAGGGCTGAATGGCCTCTTTCTGCACTATTGGATTACATGATTCCTATAATCTAACACTTTTTTTTGAACAATACAGCACAAACAGGCCCTTTGGCCCACGAGTTGCGCCGATCACATCTACCAATCCACAGACCTATCTATAACCCCCTATCCTATTCTTTTCCATATACTCATCCAGAAGTCTCTTAAAAGACTCCAGTGAGTTTGCCTCAACAACCTCCGACGGCAGTCGGTTCCATTCACTCACCACCCTCTGAGTGAAAAACCTACCCCTGACATCTCCTTTGTATTTGCTTCCTGCACCTTAAATCTGTGTCCTCTCGTAGTGACCATTTCAGCTCGGGGAAATAGGCTCTGAGAGTCCACCCTATCTATTCCTCTCAACATTTTATAAACCTCTATCAGGTCGCCTCTCAACCTATGTCTCTCCAGTGAGAAGAGTCCCAGCTCCCTCAACCTATCTTCATAAGGCATGCCTCCCAATCCAGGCAGCTTCCTTGTAAATCTCCTCTGCACTCTCTCAATAGCCTCTACATCCTTCCTATAATGAGGCGACCAGAACTGCGCACAATATTCCAACTGGGGTCAATAATTCTCCTCAATATTTACCACACCACCATCTGTGAACTTACTGATCATACCTCATACATTCATGTCTTGACCATCAATGTGTGATATAAGCAGCAAGGGTCCAGCATCCAACCCTATGGAACCCCACAGGCTTGCAGTCACAAACTCAACTTTCGACCTTCACCCTCTGCCTCCTGCCACTCAGCCAATTTTGAATGCAATTTGCCAAATTGCCCTGGATCCAATCGGTTCTATCTCCTTGGTTGAGTCTCCCATGTGAAATTTGTCAAAAGCTTTTCTGAAGTCCATGCAGGTTTGCATCGACTGCACTTCCTTCATTGACACATCCAGTCACTTTCTTAATATATTCAAGGGAATTACTGGACATGACCACCCCCCCCTCCCCCCCCCCACCAACCAACCCCTGACAACGCCGTGCTAACGATTTTTCATAAATCCTGACCTCTTGAAGTGAGATTAATTGTTTTCCAATCATTTGTCTATCATAGATATGATGATGATGATGGTGTCCTCGTCATGATATCCACGGAACCTTATAGGATGGCACCACGGCACAGTGGTTAGCAAACTGCCTCACAGCACCAGGGACCCCGGTTCAATTCCCAAGTTCCATCATCACAATTGAATCTTTTTTTTTTTAACTTTGAAACCAGTTCTATTCTCGCATAAAGCCTGTTGGGATTTCTCTTCTTACAAGAACATGTTGTGTCTCTCTTGAAAAAAAAATCAACTTTGAGCAAATCCAGCTTCTCACAGCTCTCTAATGTCTGCATTGGCCCTTTAATCACAGCCTCAATCACAGCCGTTCTGTCTACAACACCAACCTGCACAAGATCATCGATAAGCAAGGGCACATCGTGCTGATGTTTCAGACTGAAAAGTGAAAACTGACTTGAGTTGATTTGATTTATTATTATCTCATGTATTATCACATACAATGAAAAGTATTGTTTCTTGAGTACTGTACAGACAAAGCATATTGCACATAGAGAAGAAGAGAGTGCAGAACCTCATGTTGAATTCATGAATAGGGTGTAGAAAAACACATCTCACAACGATGTCGGTCCATTCAAATGTCTGTCGGCAGCAGAGAAGAAGCTGTTCTTGAGTTGGCAGTCTGATGACACAATGGTTAGCATTGTTGTCTCACAGGGTTTCCCAGCTTAGGTCAGTGTGCAGAATTTTGTACATTCTTCATAGGTCTGTGTGGGTTTCCTCCAAATGCTCTGGTTTCCACTCACTGTCCAAAGATGTGCAGGTTAGTTTGATGGACCAAGCTAAATTGCCCATCAGTGTACCGTGATATGTATGTTAGAGACATTACAAAGGTGCATATACGACTTCGAGGACAAGACATGGGTGGGATAGTTGTCAGTGCAGACTCAATGGACTGAATGTCCTTCTTTTGCACTGTAATGTTTCTATCATTCTATGAGTCAGTTGGCACATGTCCTCAGACTTTTTCATCTTAGTATCTGACAGAACAAGTTGGAAGAGATAATCTCCGTGGTGCATTGGGTCCTTAATTAAACTGGTTGTTTTTTTTTCCAAAGTAGTGAGAAGTGTAGACGTATCAATCGGTTGTTTGAGTGATGTACTGTTCCATTCATAAAGTTTTGAAGTTTTGTGCAGTATTGGACAGAACAGCAGCCATAGCAAACTGTGATATAAACAGAACGTTTTCTATGGTGCATCTCAAAATATTGGAGAGAATTGGAGCTGACATGAAAGTTGACCTTAGGCTTTCAACGAAGTATAGAACAGTCTTTCTTAATTATAGGATTGTCATGGAGAGACCATAACAGGTTGTTGGTAATCTGGACCATAAAAACTTGACGTGCTTGACCATTTCAACTTCATCCCATTGTTTAGACAGGAACATACACTCTGCCCTGCTTCCTGAAGTTGATGGACATATTCTATCCTCTGTTGGCATGGAGGAAAAGATTAGTTTTGTCATACCTGTTGACCAGATTATCTGTCTCTTCCCTGTTCTCGATTTCATCATTGTTTGAGATCTGTCCCCTGCTGTGGTGTCTTCAGCAAGTTTGGAAATTGAGTTGGAAGGAAATTTTGGCACACAGCCATTGGCGTATAAGTTTAGTAAGGGGCTGAGCACACAGCCTTGTGGGACACCGCTGTTGAGGATGATTGTGGAGGATGTATTTTTGACTGCCCTTATTTATTGCTTTCTGTGCATCAGGAAGTTCAGCATCAAATTGCAGAGACAGGCACCGAACAACAGGACACAGAATTTGGACATAAGTTCCGTTGGAATAATGGTGTTAAAGGCTGAGCTGTAGTCGATAAACACAAGTCTGTATTCCAGTGTTGAACCTACGGCCAGGGAGATGGTGTCTGTGGGCCTCTTATGGAGATAGGTGAACTATAGTGGAACTAGGCAGTCTGCGGTGCTGGATTTGATTCATGCCATGACTAACCTTTTGGTGCATGTCAAAATATTGAGCATCAGAATCACCAGGTGATAGTCATTATGGATTTTCTTTTGGTCTTGGTTTGAGTTTTGCTTACCTCGTGCATAGATTAGCATCATACGTGGTGGGAGAGAACTCACTGACGTGCATTGGCCCAGAAAACCATTGTGGGAGAGCGGCAAGTGTGCTGGGCACTATGGACTGAAACCTCAAGGTTTCTTCCATTATTAAAGCAAACCCTGGGAATTGTCTTCTGTGTCATTCAAGAGTGAGATTGCTGTTTCTTTGTACATTGTGCTAACGATGGCCACAATATTGTGGTCTCCTCTCCAGGGTACAGTTCTGTGTAAGTGTACTAGAGGTGAAACTGTTGAGGCATCACAATCTCCCTCTACCAACTGTTAGTATTGGCCAGAGGGAAGGGTGAAACCAGAACTGTTTGGTACGAGCATGTCGCAGGGATTGTCTGAGACACGACAGATTACCACCTACAGTAATCCACTCCGAATTTTCCATAGGGTTTACTCTTTCCGCCTTCTTACTCTCCAAATCCTCAACAAGGTACAGGGGCTATTTATCTGTAGCTAAGAGATGGTCAATGTTGAGGACTCTCCGGAAAACTCTCTTCCAAATGCATACATTGTGTTCCTACCACGGAGTGGCATGATGACACAATGGTTTAGCACTGCTGACTCACAAGGACTGCTGTAGTGTTCCAGGCTTGGGTCATGTCTGTCTGGATAGAACATAGAACATAGAACATTACAGCGCAGTACAGGCCCTTCGGCCCTCCATGTTGTGCCGGCCAGTGGACCCTCTAACCTAAACTATTCCAATATCATCCATATGCCTATCCACCGAACATTTGAATGCCCCCAAAGAAGGCGAGTCCACAACTGCTGCAGGCAGGGCATTCCACGCTCTCACCACCCTCTGTGTAAAAAATCTGCCTCTGACATCCATCCTATAACTACCACCCCTTTATTTAAAGTTATGTCCCCTCATGTTGGACATCACCATCCGAGGAAAAAGGCTCTCACTATCCACCCTATCCAGTCCTTTGATCATCTTATAGGCCTCAATTAGGTTACTGCGTAACCTTCTTCTCTCTAATGAAAATAACTGAGGTCCCTCAGCCTTTCCTCATAAGGCCTTCCCACCATACCAGGCAACATCCTGGTAAATATTGGTTTATTTACCTCGATATTCAACCTTCTCCTTAGGTCTTTATGGGTTTCATCCAAATGTTCCACTTCCCTCTCATACTGCAAAAGACATGAAGGATTTAAATAAAATATATAATTCTTTTATGTGTGTGTACATGTTTTTTTTTTACTTTCATCCGTCCTCAGTCTAAATATAATTTCTTCCCCTCAGCCATGTCTAATTACATTCTTTATTTTCCTTTCTGACAGCGAACATGATTACAATTGTGACTCTGATGAAGAGAAACTGTGGTCTGTCTAAATGTGCCACTCGTTGCCTGGCGGCCATGTCAGTGGGGGATCTGCTGGTCGTTATCTTCGACCTGATGTTGAGACACCTTCCTATTGTTTATCAGAAACAGTTTATATTCCTGCGCTCAGTCCCGGGTGTAACATCCACGCTGTCCTGCTTTATGCGGCCACTGACTGTTCTGTCTGGTTCACCGTCACTTTCACCTTTGATCGATTTGTGGCCATTTGCTGCCCCAAGCTGAACATAGAACATAGAACGTGTAGAACACTACAGCACAAACAGGCCCTTCGATCCACAATTTGTGCCGATCATATCTACACCTACCAGTCCATACAACTTTCTGTAACTCCCAATTCCATTAAATCCCATGTACACATCCAGAAGGCTTTCAAAAGACCCCAGCGAGATCACCTCTAGCACCACTGACGGCAACCGATTCCATTCACTCACCACCCTCTGAGTGAAGATCTTACCTCTAACATCTCCTCTGTACTTGCCCCCCAGCACCTTAAACCTGTGTCCTCTCGTAGTGACCATTTCAGCCCTGAGAAATAGCCTCTGAGAAGCGATTCTATCTATTCCTCTCAACATTTTATAAACCTCTATCTGGCCACCTCTCAACCTTCGACTCTCCAGGCAGAAGAGACTTAGCTCGCTCAACCTATCTTCAGAAGGCATGCCCCCCAATCCAGGCAACATCCTTGTAAATCTCCTCTGCACCCTCTCAATATCTTCCACATCCTTCCGATAGTGAGGCGACCAGAACTGCAAGTGGGTTCTGGCAAGGGTGTTATAAAGTTGCAGCATTACCTTCCGACTCCTAAACTCAAATCCTCGATAATGAAGGCCAGTACACTATATGCCTTCTTGACCAAGAGACCTATGGACCCGGACCCCAAGATCCTTCTGCTCCTCAACACTGCCAAGACCCCTACCCTTGATATTGTACTGCTTCATCCCATTGATCCTGCCAAAATGGACCACCACACATTTATCGCATAAATTGTCTCAAATTTAGATTTTAATCCATAGATCTATAAACGTGGACAGGGATCGCGGGTAGAGGTGGGAACATCAAGGTGGCGGCGCGGAGTCGTTGGGTCTAAGGGCCTGTTTTCCGTGCTGTTTTGTTCTTCTTCTTCTTCTATCCACATTGAAGTCCATCTACCTAGTCTTGCTATCTATGTCTCGCTGCAACTTCAGACATTCCTTCAGACTATCCACAACATCACCAACCTTAGTATTGTATGCGAACTTACTAACCCATCACTTCACTTCGTCATCCAGGTCATTTATGAAAATGACAAACAGCAAGGGTCCTAGAACAGATCCCTGGGAAACTCCACTGGTGACAGACCTCCATGCAGAAGAAGACCCATCCACAACTACTCTCTGCCTTCTGCAGGCAAGCCCGTTCAGGATCCACAAGGCCAAAGACCCTCGGATCCTATGCCCTCTCACCTTCTCAAGAAGTCTTGCATGGGGGACCTTATCAAACGTCTTGCTGAAGTCCATATAAACTACGTCCACTGCTCTTTCTTCATCAATGTGTTCAGTCACATTTTCGAAGAACTCAACTGGACTCGTAAGGCACGATCTGCCCTTAACAAAGCCGTGTTGACCATTCCTGATCCTATTGAATTTCTCTTGTTGATTGTTCTTACTTATTGCTGTCTGCACGTCAGGAAGTTCAGGATCCAAATGCAGAGGCAGGAGCTGCACCCCAGTACATGAACTTTGGACACGAGTTTCATAGGAATAATGGTGTTAAAGGCTGAACTGTAGTCAATAAGCATGAACCTGTGTTCCTGGGTTGATTCTAGGGCCACAGAATTGGCATCTTTGGGCCTGTTGGTGAGGTAGGCGATTTTTAGTGGATCTAGGCAATCTCGAAGGCTGGATTTAATTCATGCCATGAATAACTTTTTGATGCATTTCATAATATTAAATATCAGAGTCACCGCATGATATTAAAGCTGCCTGCTTGGCTTTTCCTTGGTATCTGCATTGGTTTGAGTTTTTCTTACCTGGTGCATAGATTGGCAGCTTTCCTACTGAGAGAGGACTCACTGAGGTTTATTACAAGCCATATTGGGATAACAGCATGTGCACTACTCACCAAGGATGGTAGTTATTCTCTGAACTCTGAGGCTTTCTCACACTGTTGAAGGGAATCTCTGTTACTTGAGTTTTTTTTTGTCAATCGAGTGTGAGTTTACTGTTGCTGTTACTGCGACCACAATGCTCTGCTCTCCAATGCAGACGACAGTTCTGTGTAAGTATAATCGAGTCGAACTGCTGAGACATCAGGATCTCTCTCGGCCAACTGTTGGTATTGTTGAGGGAAAAGGATGAAACCAGCATCGTTTGGTACCAGCTCCGCTGCAGGGGTTATCAGCCAGCTGTCTGAGAGATGACAAATAATTACCTACAGGACTCCAATCCGGGTTTTCTGTCAGTTTTTTCTCCCTCATCCTTCATACTCTACAAATCTAACACAAGCTAGAGGGGCTTTTTACCTGCAGCTGATTGAGCGACAATGTCATGAATTCTCCAGAAAACTCTCCAAAATGAATACCATTGTGTCCCTACGATGGAGCGACATGATGGCACAGTGATTAAAACTTCTGACTCTAGCGTCATGGACGTGGGTTCGATTCCAGGCTTTGGTACTTGCCTGTGTTGATTTTGCACTTCGCTCTGTGTCGATGTGAGTTTCCTCCAGATGCTCCACTTTCCTCTCACAACTGCAAAAGTCATGCTGGATTAAAAAACAAATGGAATTAATACTCTGTGTGCGTGCATATTTTTACCTTCAATATAAATGTTATTTATTCCCCTGTCTCATATCTAATTTTATTTTTTTTGTTCCTAACAGTGAACTTAATCACAATTGTGACACTGGCGAGCAGAAATTGTGGTCTTTCCAAATGTGTGACTCGTTACCTGGTGACCATGTCAGTGGGGGATCTGCTGGTCATTATCCTCAACCTGATATTGGCACACATTCCCATTCTTTTTTGGGAACAGTTTTATTTCTTGCTGTTGCTCCTCTGTGTAACATCCACGCCGTCCTGCTTTATGCTGCCACTGACTGTTCAGTCTGCTTCACCGTCACTTTCACTTTTGATCGATTTGTGGCTATTTGTTGCCCCAAGCTGAAAATTAAATATTGCACTCAGGAATCAACAGCTGTGGATCTGGAAACAGTGACAGCGCTGAGCTGTATAAAGAACATTTGCTGGTACTTTATGTCATTAAATGGATATTGGCAGGGGAACGACCCCTGGTTTTATGACCTCTCGACAACCTCTGGATTTCAATCCTGATAAATGTGAGGTGATGCATTCAGGGAGAAAGAATGTAGGGGGAAGGTATACGATAAACGGTATTAAGAGAGTAGAATTCTATATTAAGAGTATAGAAACACAGAGGGACCTGGGGGTGCAGGTAAACAAGTCTCTGAAGGTGGCAGAACAAGTGGAGAAGTTTGTGAAGAAGTATATAGTATGCTAGCCTTTATAGGAATGGGTATAGAGTACGAGAGCTGGCCTTTAATGTTGAAGTTGTATAAAACGTTGGTTAGACCTCATTTGGAATACTATGTCCAGTTCTGGTGGCCTTCCTAATGGAAGGATGTGGAGACCCTGGAGAGAGTGCAGAGGAGGTTTACCACAATGCTGCCTGGTATGGAATTTCTGAGTTACGAGAAGAGGTTAGGCAAATTGGGACTGTTTTCCTGAGAAAGACGGAGACTTAGAGGAGATCTAATAGAGGTGTACAAGATTATGAGGGGGAAAGATAGAGTAAACAAGGTTAAGCTTTTTCCTAGGATGGACTCGAATCGCATGAGGGGTCACGGACTTAGGGTGAGAGTGTTAAGATAGAGGGAGTTCTTTTCACACAGAGGGTGGTAGGGGTATGGAATGTGCTGCCAAGTAAAGTGGTGGAGGCAGGTACTCTGGAGTTATTTAAGAAATACTTAGATGGGCACATGAACAGAATGGAATGGAGGGGTATAGAAAACTGATTTAAAATAGGGATCATGAACCTTGGGAGTCCCTGGGAAGTGTGTAAATAGATGATGATATTGATGTACTTGTTTTTATCCTACAGGTGCTTTGGTCAACCTTGTTGTCTAACAAGGGGCATACACGTGATGGGTCGTGAGAGGGCTGCTCTTGGATTTGTTTTCAAGAGTATCCTAGAGCTTCATGTCGTTAGTGTACGCTTGACCTGGACCATTTGATGGGCAAAACGACAGCTCAGTGACTATCACTGCGCTGTATAGAGACATGGATTTGGGCCTGATCTGTGGGAGTTTGTGCATTCTCCCTGTGATTGCGTGGGTTTTCTCCGGGTGCTCCGGTTTCCTCCCACATCCCAAAGATGTGCTCTTAGGCTGATTGGCACAACAAATTCTCCCTAAATTGTCTCAAATTTGATTTTTAATCCATAGATCTATAAACATAGACAGGGATCGTGGGTAGAGGTGGGAACATCAGGGTGGCGGCGTAGGCTCATTGGGCCGAAGGGCCTGTTTCCTATGCTGTTTGGTTCTTCGTTCTTTGTTCTTTGTTTGACAGTTCTATCTGAAAACTCAGATTGTACTGTACGTAAAACTGAAAGTTATTTCAATCTGAAGCCTTAGATTGTGGTGTACGTAACTCTGAGAAATCGTTCTAGCCGAAGCTTCTTGCTTAGATTGTACTCTACATTACTCTGTGGGAAAGTCCTATTTGAAGCCTCTGGCTCAGGTTGTTCTGTACATGACACTGTGAGATAGTTCTGTTTGAATCCTCAGATTGTACTGCAGGTAACACAGAGATAGTTCTATCTGAAGCCTCTGATTGTGCTGTACATAATGCTGTTAGATAGTTCTCTTTGAAGTCGCAGATTGCACGGGACATAACACTGAGAGATAGGTCTCTCTGAAGTCTCAGTTTGTATTGTGCATAACATGGAGAGCAAGTATTATCTGAAGCCTCTTGTTCAGATTGAACCGTAAATAACACCGAGAGACACTTTTATCTTAAGCCTCGGATTTTACTGCATGTAACACTGAGAGTTAATTCTATCTGATGTCTTGAGTTATGAATGTACCATGAATTGATCTATAGAGGTTGGTGGTTGATGGGAGATATTCATCGTGGAGTTCGGTGACGAGTGGTGTGCCTCAGGGGTCTGTTTTGGGGCCCCTGCTGTTTGTAATTTTTATAAATGATCTGGATGAGGGTATTGAGGGATGGATCAGTAAATTTGCAGATGAGACTAAAGTTGGTGGAGTGGTAGATAGTGAAGAGGGGTGTTTTAGTTTACAGAGTGACTTGGACAAGTTGCAGAGCTGGGCCGAGAGGTGGCAAATGGAGTTTAATGTGGAGAAGTGTGAGGTAATGCACTTTGGCAGGAATAATAAATGTGTAGAGTATAGGGCTAATGGTAGGATTCTTAATAGTGTTGATGAACAGAGGGATCTTGGTGTATTTGTGCATAGATCCCTGAAAGTAGGCAGTCAAGTTGATAAGGTTGTTAAGAAGGCATACGGAGTCTTAGCTTTTATTGTTAGGGGGATTGAATTTCGGAGCCGCAACGTCATGTTGCAACTGTACAAAACTCTAGTGCGGCCGCACTTGTAGTATTGTGTGCAGTTCTGGTCCCCACATTATAAGAAAGATGTGGAGGCATTGGAGAGGGTACAGAGGAGGTTTACCAGGATGTTGCCTGTATGGAGGGCAGGTCCTATGAAGAGAGGTTGAAGGATTTGAGGTTGTTTTCGTTAGAAAGGAGGCGGCTACGAGGGGATCTTATTGAAGCATATAAGATGATTAGAGGTTTAGATAGGGTGGACAGTGATAGCCTTTTTCCTAGATGGAGAAAGCTAGCACGAGGGGACACAGCTTTAAATTAAGGGGTATGAGTTATAGGACGGATATCAGAGGTAGGTTCTTTACTCAAAGAGTGATTAGGAGTGGAATGCCCTGCCTGCAGCTGTTGTAGATGCGCCAAGTTTGGTGGCGTTTAAGAGGTTAATTGATAAGTATATGGAAGAGAAGGGAATGGTCTTATTAAACCCTCAGCAGTACGCCCCTATTTTTATATTCTAGTCCTCTCAAAATGAATGTTAGCAAAGAGAGCTCTGTTACATAGAATGAATATTGAAAGAATTAGGATCTGACCCTCCATTATTTTCATCTTTCCTGATCCTCGGTATTCCATCCAGGCTGTAAGTTTTCTACGTTGGGTGCAAGAAGTGTTGTATTGAAAGGGGTTCAGTGAAGCTGTTTGTTTAGTGACTGGAATTGATGTGAGTCGCCATGGATCCGATTAATGTATCTGGAGGGATTTTTTTCTTCTATTAATAAGGGATTCCGTTCAATGTGTGCCTCATTGAGTTAGCGGGAGGTACAACTCCGAAACTAATAGAAATCAGCGGTGTGGAGAGAGGGACAGAGACAAAAGATCAGAATCTGGGAACAATTCATTGGAATCTTCCAGCAATGGATCGTAATCTGGGAACAATGGATTGGAATGTTTCAGCAATGCATCATAATCTGGGAACAATGAATTTGAATGCTCCAACCAAAGACAGAAGTTTATTCTATTGGATTTCTATGATAACTGCAGATGACTTGTGGATAACGTCAGTCTATCGGATTCAATTTCTACTGCATGTCATTCAATACGTTTACTACCCTCTCCTGGCTATTATTGGTGTTCCAGGTAAGACCCTGCCTGAAATTGTACTGGCCTCACCACCACAGGAATCATAACAGGTGAGGGGTGGAAGCTCTGTTGAACACGGTGGGATTTTGCAGCTTCAAGAAGAGGGAGGCTGTAAAGTTACATCCTCTGTGTTCACTTCATAGAACATAGAACATGATAGCGCAGTAGAGGCCCTTCAGCCCTCGATGTTGAACCGGCCAGTGGAACCAATCTAATGACCCTCTAACCTAAACTATTCCAATGTTATCCATACGCTTACACACTGACCATTTGAACACCCTTAAAGTTAGTGAGTCAACAACAGCTGCAGGTAGGGCATTCCACACCCTTACCATTCTCTGAGTAAAGATGTTTTACCTACCTCTGACATCCCTCCTATAACTACCACCCCTTAATTCAAATCTATGTCCCTTATGCTAGCCATCAGCATCTGGGGGAAAAGGCTCTCACTATCCAACCTATCTAACCCTCTGATCATCTTGCATGCCTCAATTAGGTCACCTCTTAACCTTCTTCTCTCTAATGAAAATAACCTCAAGTCCTTCAGCCTTTCCTCATGAGACATAAGTTCCTAATTCTGGAAAGACTTCTTTTAACTCTATTGATTTTCTTCTCATTTACTGTACTCGGTTTGATGCTCTTGTTTCTGTTGAATTTTTGGGTCCAGTTGGTAACTATTTCAGACACTGACAATTGCTTCAGGACCAAATGGGCTAGGACGTCTTCTGTGTGATGTGACTTCCCGTAGGCATGTGACCTCAAACGGTATTCCATCGTGAGTAACAGATTGAGACAGAATCCTTCTTACTCTCTGCACATAACACCAGTTCACCAATCTAATCACCATTCCACCGAATGAATTTTATTGCCATGTATGCACAGCAGGATTTCAGAGAGAGAGAGAGTACATAGTTCATTAAAATTGAAGCGTATTCATCAGTGTGACAAGTATGAGAACATTAACATCACAATGAAGTTTTTATTACTAAAAAAATCCCACATTCACCACATTCCGGCACATGTTTGGGTACACTGAGGGAGAATTTAGCAAGGCCAATGCATCTAACCAGCACAACTTTCAGAGAGTGGGAGTAAATAGGCAGACACAGATGGAACATGCAGACTCCGCGCAGACTGTCACCAAGTCTGGAATTGATCTAGTGCTATGAGGCAACAATGTTATTCCCTGTGCCACCACAAACTATCCCAGCTTCACAGGAACAAACACACACAGACATACACAAACACACATCTATTAATACAGACATTTACTGAAACAATCAGATTTATACAATTATTCTCACTCACGTACAAATCCAAGAAGCAAAATTGCTGTAACACTCCAGAATAGGTACACTTGTCAAGTTCTCTGTTGCTCACATACACACACACACACACACACACACACACACACACACACACACACGTGCATTCAGGTACAGACAATATAAATACATGTAACACCCACACGGTCGGTGAGGCAGGATAACAATTACTCCCTGCCCAATGATGGTGAGGTGATCAAGTAAAACCACGTGAAAGCCGAGAATTCAGGTCCACTCCTGATCTCCCATCTCTTGCAAACTTCATCGGCAAGAGGTATACAGCCATATGCGGTATAGAATACAAGAGTAGGAGTCTGATGTTGCAGGTGTATAGAACGTTGGTTAGGCCTCATCTGGAGTACTGCGTCCAGTTCTGGTCGCCGTACTACAGGAAGGATGTAGAGGCCCTGGAGAAAGTGCAGAGGAGATTTACCAGGATGCTGCCTGGTATGGAAGGGCTGTCTTACGAGGAAAGATTGAAAGATTGAAAGACGTCGGCTGAGAGGGGAGCTTTTAGAGGTATATAAGATTATGAGGGGTGTAGATAGGGTAAATGGTGGTAAGCTTTTTCCACCATTAGAAATGGATAGAACGAGGGGTCACGGGCTCAGGGTGAGGGGGGCTATGTATAAGACGAATATTAGAGGCCAGTTTTTCACACAAAGGGTAGTGGGGGTATGGAATGCACTGCCGAGTAAGGTGGTGGGAGGAAGCACGCTAAGGTTGTTTAAGGGTCTCTTGGACAGCCACATGAGCGGTCTGCAGATAGAGAGATATAGCAGGACCGTTTGAATATCGGGAGGACCAAATAGTAGTAGACTATCTTTAGTTTCGTCTCGGGAATGTCTTAGATTTTTTTTAGCATGTTTAATTAAGTCTTATTTGTTTCCACAGGCAATTCGGTCCACCTTATTGACAAACAAGGGGCATGCATGCGGCATGTCGTGCGAAAGCTGCTCTTGGAGGTTGCTTCAGGAGTTGCCTAGTGCTTCACGTTGTCAGTGTATGCTTAAACTGGACCAGAAGTAAGGCCAGTGAGTCTTACTTCTGTTGTGGGCAAGGTATTGGAGAGAATTATTAGGGATAGGATTTATAGTTATTTAGAGAGAAATGAATTGATTGGGGATAGTCAGCATGGTTTTGTGAAGGGTAGGTCGTGCCTTACTAACCTCATTGGGTTTTTTGAAAAAGTGACCAAAGAGGTGGATGGGGGTAAGGCGGTTGATGTGGTATATATGGACTTTAGTAAGGCGTTTGATAAGGTGGCCCATGGAAGACTTCTGCAGAAAATGCAGATGTATGGGATAGAGGGTGATTTAGCTAATTGGATTAGGAATTGGCTAGCAGATAGAAGACAGAGGGTGGTGGTTGATGGAGATATTCATCGTGGAGTTCGGTGACAAGTGGTGTACCTCAGGGGTCTGTTTTGGGGCCCCTGCTGTTTGTAATTTTTATAAATGATCTGGATGAGGGTATTGAAGGATGGATTAGTAAATTTGCAGATGACACTAAAGTCGGTGGAGTGGTAGATAGTGAAGAGGGGTGTTATAGTTTGCAGAGGGACTTGGACAAGTTGCAGAGCTGGGCCGAGAGGTGGCAAATGGAGTTTAATGTGGAAAAGTGTGAGGTAATGCACTTTGGCAGGAACAATAAATGTGTAGAGTATAGGGCTAATGGTAGGGCTCTTAATAGTGTTGAGGAACAGAAGGATCTTGGTGTATGTGTCAATAGATCCCTGAAAGTAGGCAGTCAAGTGGATAAAGTTGTTAAGAAGGCATATGGAGTCTTAGCTTTTATTGGTAGGGGGATTGAATTTAGGAGCCGCAGCATCATGTTGCAGCTGTACAAAACTCTAGTGCGGCCGCACTTGGAGTATTGTGTGCAGTTCTGGTCCTCACATTATAAGAAAGATGTGGAGGCATTGGAGAGGGTACAGAGGAGGTTTACCAGGATGTTGCCTGGTATGGAGGGCAGGTCCTATGAAGAGAGGTTGAAGGATTTGAGGTTGTTTTCGTTAGAAAGGAGGCGGCTAAGAGGGGATCTTATTGAAGCATATAAGATGATTAGAGGTTTAGATAGGGTGGACAGTGATAGCCTTTTTCCTAGGATGGAGAAAGCTAGCACGAGGGGACACAGCTTTAAATTAAGGGGTATGAGTTATAGGACGGATATCAGAGGTAGGTTCTTTACTCAAAGAGTGATTAGGGAGTGGAATGCCCTGCCTGCAGCTGTTGTAGATGCGCCAAGTTTGGTGGCGTTTAAGAGGTTAATTGATAAGTATATGGAAGAGAAGGGAATGGTTTAGTTTGGAGGGGCATTGCTTTTTATTTTGGTCGGCACAACATCGAAGGCCGAAGGGCCTGTTCTGTGCTGTAATGTTCT
>JAGIQG010000098.1:0-52582 GCA_024679065.1 Sphyrna mokarran | reverse complement strand
TGAAAACAAATCCAAGAGCAGCCCTCTCACGACCCATCACGTGTATGCCCCTTGTTAGACAACAAGGTTGACCAAAGCACCTGTAGGATAAAAACAAGTACATCAATATCATCATCTGTTTACACACTTCCCAGGGACTCCCAATGTTCATGATCCCTATTTTAAATCAGTTTTCTATACCCCTCCATTCCCATTCTGTTCATGTGCCCATCTAAGTATTTCTTAAATAACTCCAGAGTACCTGCCTCCACCACTTTACTTGGCAGCACATTCCATACCCCTACCACCCTCTGTGTGAAAAGAACTCCCTCTATCTTACCACTCTCACCCTAAGTCCGTGACCCCTCATGCGATTCGAGTCCATCCTAGGAAAAAGCTTAACCTTGTTTACTCTATCTTTCCCCCTCATAATCTTGTACACCTCTATTAGATCTCCTCTAAGTCTCCGTCTTTCTCAGGAAAACAGTCCCAATTTGCCTAACCTCTTCTCGTAACTCAGAACTTCCATACCAGGCAGCATTGTGGTAAACCTCCTCTGCACTCTCTCCAGGGTCTCCACATCCTTCCATTAGGAAGGCCACCAGAACTGGACACAGTATTCCAAATGAGGTCTAACCAACGTTTTATACAACTTCAACATTAAAGGTCAGCTCTCGTACTCTATACCCATTCCTATAAAGGCTAGCATACTATATACTTCTTCACAACCTTCTCCACTTGTTCTGCCACCTTCAGAGACTTGTTCACCTGCACCCCCAGGTCCCTCTGTGTTTCTATACTCTTAATATAGAATTCTACTCTCTTAATACCGTTTATCGTATACCTTCCCCCTACATTCTTTCTCCCTGAATGCATCACCTCACATTTATCAGGATTGAAATCCAGGGGTTGTCTAGAGGTCATAAAACCAGGGGTCGATCCCCTGCCAATATCCATTTAATGACATAAAGTACCAGCAAATGTTCTTTATACAGCTCAGCGCTGTCACTGTTTCCAGAACCACAGCTGTTGATTCCTGAGTGCAATATTTAATTTTCAGCTTGGGGCAACAAATAGCCACAAATCGATCAAAAGTGAAAGTGACGGTGAAGCAGACTGAACAGTCAGTGGCAGCATAAAGCAGGACGGCGTGGATGTTACACAGAGGAGCAACAGCAAGAAATAAAACTGTTCCCAAAAAAGAATGGGAATGTGTGTCAATATCAGGTTGAGGATAATGACCAGCAGATCCCCCACTGACATGGTCACCGGGTAACGAGTCACACATTTGGAAAGACCACAATTTCTGCTCGCCAGTGTCACAATTGTGATTAAGTTCACTGTTAGGAACAAAAAAAATAAAATTAGATATGAGACAGGGGAATAAATAACATTTATATTGAAGGTAAAAATATGCACGCACACAGAGTATTAATTCCATTTGTTTTTTAATCCAGCATGACTTTTGCAGTTGTGAGAGGAAAGTGGAGCATCTGGAAGAAACTCACATCGACACAGAGCGAAGTGCAAAATCAACACAGGCAAGTACCAAAGCCTGGAATCGAACCCACGTCCATGACGCTAGAGTCAGAAGTTTTAATCACTGTGCCATCATGTCGCTCCATCGTAGGGACACAATGGTATTCATTTTGGAGAGTTTTCTGGAGAATTCATGACATTGTCGCTCAATCAGCTGCAGGTAAAAAGCCCCTCTAGCTTGTGTTAGATTTGTAGAGTATGAAGGATGAGGGAGAAAAAACTGACAGAAAACCCAGATTGGAGTCCTGTAGGTAATTATTTGTCATCTCTCAGACAGCTGGCTGATAACCCCTGCAGCGGAGCTGGTACCAAACAATGCTTCTTTCATCCTTTTCCCTCAACAATACCAACAGTTGGCCGAGAGAGATCCTGATGTCTCAGCAGTTCGACTCGATTATACTTACACAGAACTGTCGTCTGCATTGGAGAGCAGAGCATTGTGGTCGCAGTAACAGCAACAGTAAACTCACACTCGATTGACAAAAAAAACTCAAGTAACAGAGATTCCCTTCAACAGTGTGAGAAAGCCTCAGAGTTCAGAGAATAACTACTATCCTTGGTGAGTAGTGCACTTGCTGTTATCCCAATATGGCTTGTAATAAACCTCAGTGAGTCCTCTCTCAGTAGGAAAGCTGCCAATCTATGCACCAGGTAAGAAAAAACTCAAACCAATGCAGATACCAAGGAAAAGCCAAGCAGGCAGCTTTAATATCATGCGGTGACTCTGATATTTAATATTATGAAATGCATCAAAAAGTTATTCATGGCATGAATTAAATCCAGCCTTCGAGATTGCCTAGGTCCACTAAAAATCGCCTACCTCACCAACAGGCCCAAAGATGCCAATTCTGTGGCCCTAGAATCAACCCAGGAACACAGATTCATGCTTATTGACTACAGTTCAGCCTTTAACACCATTATTCCTATGAAACTCGTGTCCAAAGTTCATGTACTGGGGTTCAGCTCCTGCCTCTGCATTTGGATCCTGAACTTCCTGACGTGCAGACAGCAATAAGTAAGAACAATCAACAAGAGAAATTCAATAGGATCAGGAATGGTCAACACGGCTTTGTTAAGAGCAGATCGTGCCTTACGAGTCTAGTTGAGTTCTTCGAAAATGTGACTGAACATATTGATGAAGAAAGAGCAGTGGACGTAGTTTATATGGACTTCAGCAAGGCGTTTGATAAGGTCCCCCATGCAAGACTTCTTGAGAAGGTGAGAGGGCATAGGATCCGAGGGTCTTTGGCCTTGTGGATCCTGAACGGGCTTGCCTGCAGAAGGCAGAGAGCAGTTGTGGATGGGTCTTCTTCTGCATGGAGGTCTGTCACCAGTGGAGTTTCCCAGGGATCTGTTCTAGGACCCTTGCTGTTTGTCATTTTCATAAATGACCTGGATGACGAAGTGAAGTGATGGGTTGGTAAGTTCGCCTACAATACTAAGGTTGGTGATGTTGTGGATAGTCTGGAGGGATGTCTGAAGTTGCAGCGAGACATAGATAGCAAGACTAGGTAGATGGACTTCAATGTGGATAGAAGAAGAAGAAGAACAAAACAGCACGGAAAACAGGCCCTTAGGCCCAACGACTCCGCGCCGCCACCTTGATGTTCCCACCTCTACCCGCGATCCATGTCCACGTTTATAGATCTATGGATTAAAATCTAAATTTGAGACAATTTATGCGATAAATGTGTGGTGGTCCATTTTGGCAGGATCAGTGGGATGAAGCAGTACAATATCAAGGGTAGGGGTCTTGGCAGTGTTGAGGAGCAGAAGGATCTTGGGGTCCGGGTCCATAGGTCTCTTGGTCAAGAAGGCATATAGTGTACTGGCCTTCATTATCGAGGATTTGAGTTTAGGAGTCGGAAGGTAATGCTGCAACTTTATAACACCCTTGCCAGAACCCACTTGCAGTTCTGGTCGCCTCACTATCGGAAGGATGTGGAAGATATTGAGAGGGTGCAGAGGAGATTTACAAGGATGTTGCCTGGATTGGGGGGCATGCCTTCTGAAGATAGGTTGAGCGAGCTAAGTCTCTTCTGCCTGGAGAGTCGAAGGTTGAGAGGTGGCCAGATAGAGGTTTATAAAATGTTGAGAGGAATAGATAGAATCGCTTCTCAGAGGCTATTTCTCAGGGCTGAAATGGTCACTACGAGAGGACACAGGTTTAAGGTGCTGGGGGGCAAGTACAGAGGAGATGTTAGAGGTAAGATCTTCACTCAGAGGGTGGTGAGTGAATGGAATCGGTTGCCGTCAGTGGTGCTAGAGGTGATCTCGCTGGGGTCTTTTGAAAGCCTTCTGGATGTGTACATGGGATTTAATGGAATTGGGAGTTACAGAAAGTTGTATGGACTGGTAGGTGTAGATATGATCGGCACAAATTGTGGATCGAAGGGCCTGTTTGTGCTGTAGTGTTCTACACGTTCTATGTTCTATGTTCAGCTTGGGGCAGCAAATGGCCACAAATCGATCAAAGGTGAAAGTGACGGTGAACCAGACAGAACAGTCAGTGGCCGCATAAAGCAGGACAGCGTGGATGTTACACCCGGGACTGAGCGCAGGAATATAAACTGTTTCTGATAAACAATAGGAAGGTGTCTCAACATCAGGTCGAAGATAACGACCAGCAGATCCCCCACTGACATGGCCGCCAGGCAACGAGTGGCACATTTAGACAGACCACAGTTTCTCTTCATCAGAGTCACAATTGTAATCATGTTCGCTGTCAGAAAGGAAAATAAAGAATGTAATTAGACATGGCTGAGGGGAAGAAATTATATTTAGACTGAGGACGGATGAAAGTAAAAAAAAAACATGTACACACACATAAAAGAATTATATATTTTATTTAAATCCTTCATGTCTTTTGCAGTATGAGAGGGAAGTGGAACATTTGGATGAAACCCATAAAGACCTAAGGAGAAGGTTGAATATCGAGGTAAATAAACCAATATTTACCAGGATGTTGCCTGGTATGGTGGGAAGGCCTTATGAGGAAAGGCTGAGGGACCTCAGTTATTTTCATTAGAGAGAAGAAGGTTACGCAGTAACCTAATTGAGGCCTATAAGATGATCAAAGGACTGGATAGGGTGGATAGTGAGAGCCTTTTTCCTCGGATGGTGATGTCCAACATGAGGGGACATAACTTTAAATAAAGGGGTGGTAGTTATAGGATGGATGTCAGAGGCAGATTTTTTACACAGAGGGTGGTGAGAGCGTGGAATGCCCTGCCTGCAGCAGTTGTGGACTCGCCTTCTTTGGGGGCATTCAAATGTTCGGTGGATAGGCATATGGATGATATTGGAATAGTTTAGGTTAGAGGGTCCACTGGCCGGCACAACATGGAGGGCCGAAGGGCCTGTACTGCGCTGTAATGTTCTATGTTCTATGTTCTATCCAGACAGACATGACCCAAGCCTGGAACACTACAGCAGTCCTTGTGAGTCAGCAGTGCTAAACCATTGTGTCATCATGCCACTCCGTGGTAGGAACACAATGTATGCATTTGGAAGAGAGTTTTCCGGAGAGTCCTCAACATTGACCATCTCTTAGCTACAGATAAATAGCCCCTGTACCTTGTTGAGGATTTGGAGAGTAAGAAGGCGGAAAGAGTAAACCCTATGGAAAATTCGGAGTGGATTACTGTAGGTGGTAATCTGTCGTGTCTCAGACAATCCCTGCGACATGCTCGTACCAAACAGTTCTGGTTTCACCCTTCCCTCTGGCCAATACTAACAGTTGGTAGAGGGAGATTGTGATGCCTCAACAGTTTCACCTCTAGTACACTTACACAGAACTGTACCCTGGAGAGGAGACCACAATATTGTGGCCATCGTTAGCACAATGTACAAAGAAACAGCAATCTCACTCTTGAATGACACAGAAGACAATTCCCAGGGTTTGCTTTAATAATGGAAGAAACCTTGAGGTTTCAGTCCATAGTGCCCAGCACACTTGCCGCTCTCCCACAATGGTTTTCTGGGCCAATGCACGTCAGTGAGTTCTCTCCCACCACGTATGATGCTAATCTATGCACGAGGTAAGCAAAACTCAAACCAAGACCAAAAGAAAATCCATAATGACTATCACCTGGTGATTCTGATGCTCAATATTTTGACATGCACCAAAAGGTTAGTCATGGCATGAATCAAATCCAGCACCGCAGACTGCCTAGTTCCACTATAGTTCACCTATCTCCATAAGAGGCCCACAGACACCATCTCCCTGGCCGTAGGTTCAACACTGGAATACAGACTTGTGTTTATCGACTACAGCTCAGCCTTTAACACCATTATTCCAACGGAACTTATGTCCAAATTCTGTGTCCTGTTGTTCGGTGCCTGTCTCTGCAATTTGATGCTGAACTTCCTGATGCACAGAAAGCAATAAATAAGGGCAGTCAAAAATACATCCTCCACAATCATCCTCAACAGCGGTGTCCCACAAGGCTGTGTGCTCAGCCCCTTACTAAACTTATACGCCAATGGCTGTGTGCCAAAATTTCCTTCCAACTCAATTTCCAAACTTGCTGAAGACACCACAGCAGGGGACAGATCTCAAACAATGATGAAATCGAGAACAGGGAAGAGACAGATAATCTGGTCAACAGGTATGACAAAACTAATCTTTTCCTCCATGCCAACAGAGGATAGAATATGTCCATCAACTTCAGGAAGCAGGGCAGAGTGTATGTTCCTGTCTAAACAATGGGATGAAGTTGAAATGGTCAAGCACGTCAAGTTTTTATGGTCCAGATTACCAACAACCTGTTATGGTCTCTCCATGACAATCCTATAATTAAGAAAGACTGTTCTATACTTCGTTGAAAGCCTAAGGTCAACTTTCATGTCAGCTCCAATTCTCTCCAATATTTTGAGATGCACCATAGAAAACGTTCTGTTTATATCACAGTTTGCTATGGCTGCTGTTCTGTCCAATACTGCACAAAACTTCAAAACTTTATGAATGGAACAGTACATCACTCAAACAACCGATTGATACGTCTACACTTCTCACTACTTTGGAAAAAAAAACAACCAGTTTAATTAAGGACCCAATGCACCACGGAGATTATCTCTTCCAACTTGTTCTGTCAGATACTAAGATGAAAAAGTCTGAGGACATGTGCCAACTGACTCATAGAATGATAGAAACATTACAGTGCAAAAGAAGGACATTCAGTCCATTGAGTCTGCACTGACAACTATCCCACCCATGTCTTGTCCTCGAAGTCGTATATGCACCTTTGTAATGTCTCTAACATACATATCACGGTACACTGATGGGCAATTTAGCTTGGTCCATCAAACTAACCTGCACATCTTTGGACAGTGAGTGGAAACCAGAGCATTTGGAGGAAACCCACACAGACCTATGAAGAATGTACAAAATTCTGCACACTGACCTAAGCTGGGAAACCCTGTGAGACAACAATGCTAACCATTGTGTCATCAGACTGCCAACTCAAGAACAGCTTCTTCTCTGCTGCCGACAGACATTTGAATGGACCGACATCGTTGTGAGATGTGTTTTTCTACACCCTATTCATGAATTCAACATGAGGTTCTGCACTCTCTTCTTCTCTATGTGCAATATGCTTTGTCTGTACAGTACTCAAGAAACAATACTTTTCATTGTATGTGATAATACATGAGATAATAATAAATCAAATCAACTCAAGTCAGTTTTCACTTTTCAGTCTGAAACATCAGCACGATGTGCCCTTGCTTATCGATGATCTTGTGCAGGTTGGTGTTGTAGACAGAACGGCTGTGATTGAGGCTGTGATTAAAGGGCCAATGCAGACATTAGAGAGCTGTGAGAAGCTGGATTTGCTCAAAGTTGATTTTTTTTTCAAGAGAGACACAACATGTTCTTGTAAGAAGAGAAATCCCAACAGGCTTTATGCGAGAATAGAACTGGTTTCAAAGTTAAAAAAAAAAAGATTCAATTGTGATGATGGAACTTGGGAATTGAACCGGGGTCCCTGGTGCTGTGAGGCAGTTTGCTAACCACTGTGCCGTGGTGCCATCCTATAAGGTTCCGTGGATATCATGACGAGGACACCATCATCATCATCATATCTATGATAGACAAATGATTGGAAAACAATTAATCTCACTTCAAGAGGTCAGGATTTATGAAAAATCGTTAGCACGGCGTTGTCAGGGGTTGGTTGGTGGGGGGGGGGAGGGGGGGGTGGTCATGTCCAGTAATTCCCTTGAATATATTAAGAAAGTGACTGGATGTGTCAATGAAGGAAGTGCAGTCGATGCAAACCTGCATGGACTTCAGAAAAGCTTTTGACAAATTTCACATGGGAGACTCAACCAAGGAGATAGAACCGATTGGATCCAGGGCAATTTGGCAAATTGCATTCAAAATTGGCTGAGTGGCAGGAGGCAGAGGGTGAAGGTCGAAAGTTGAGTTTGTGACTGCAAGCCTGTGGGGTTCCATAGGGTTGGATGCTGGACCCTTGCTGCTTATATCACACATTGATGGTCAAGACATGAATGTATGAGGTATGATCAGTAAGTTCACAGATGGTGGTGTGGTAAATATTGAGGAGAATTATTGACCCCAGTTGGAATATTGTGCGCAGTTCTGGTCGCCTCATTATAGGAAGGATGTAGAGGCTATTGAGAGAGTGCAGAGGAGATTTACAAGGAAGCTGCCTGGATTGGGAGGCATGCCTTATGAAGATAGGTTGAGGGAGCTGGGACTCTTCTCACTGGAGAGACATAGGTTGAGAGGCGACCTGATAGAGGTTTATAAAATGTTGAGAGGAATAGATAGGGTGGACTCTCAGAGCCTATTTCCCCGAGCTGAAATGGTCACTACGAGAGGACACAGATTTAAGGTGCAGGAAGCAAATACAAAGGAGATGTCAGGGGTAGGTTTTTCACTCAGAGGGTGGTGAGTGAATGGAACCGACTGCCGTCGGAGGTTGTTGAGGCAAACTCACTGGAGTCTTTTAAGAGACTTCTGGATGAGTATATGGAAAAGAATAGGATAGGGGGTTATAGATAGGTCTGTGGATTGGTAGATGTGATCGGCGCAACTCGTGGGCCAAAGGGCCTGTTTGTGCTGTATTGTTCAAAAAAAAGTGTTAGATTATAGGAATCATGTAATCCAATAGTGCAGAAAGAGGCCATTCAGCCCTTCGAATCGGGACCGACCACAATCCCAACAAGGTTCTATTCATAAAACCCCATTAATTTATCTTAGTGAATCTCCCTACAATTAGGTCTATTCAATCTAACCAATCAGCATATCCCACGTCTTTGGAATAAGGGAGGAAACTGGGGCACCTGGAGGGAACTCATGCAGATACGTGGAGAAAGTGCAAACTTCACCCTGACTGCGACCCAAGACAGGAACCGATCACACATCTCTGGTGCAGTGGGCAAGCAGTGCTAAACACTGTGCCACAGTGCCGAGAGGCTGGTTGAAAGTGTTTTTTGAAACATAAACCTGAAAAAATGTGAGGCGATGCATTTGGGAGGACTAACAGGGCAAGGAATAATGCATAATGTATTGTAGAGTGTGAGGAAATGCAGAGGGACAGATGGGCAACACGCAGCTCAGCGACTATCACTGTGCTGTGCGTATACATGGATTTGAGCCTGTGTCGGTGGGAGAACAAAGAACAAAAGAGCCACTGGAAACAGGCCCTTCGACCCAACGAGCCTGCGCCGCCACCCTGATGTTCCCCACCTCTACCAGTGATCCCTGTCAATATTTATAGATCTATGGTTTAAAAAACAAATTTGAGACAATTTACGGAGAATTTGTTTTGCCAATTAGCCTAAGAACACATCTTTGGGATGTGGGAGGAAACCGGAGCACCCGGAGAAAACCCACGCAACCATGGGGAGAATGTGCAAACTCCCACAGGCACAGGCCCAAATCCCTGTATCTGCACAGCACAGCAATAGGGAGTTTGCACATTCTCCTCATGCTTGCGTGGGTTTCCTCCGGGTGCTCCAGAGATGTGCTCTTATGCTGATTGGCAAAACAAATTCTCCCAAAATTGTCTCTCAAATTTGATTGCAATGCATAATTCTATAAACATGGAGAGGGGTCACGGGTAGAAGTGGGAACATCGGGGTGGTGGTGTGGGCTCGTTGGGCCGAAGGGCCTGTTTCCCGTGCTGTTTTGTTCTTTGCTCTTTGAATGTGGGCTGCATATATGATTGTCCCAGAGGTCGGCAAGACAGGTGGATGAGGTGGTTAAGACGACATGTTGAATACTTCCACAGCCGCAACATAGAATATAAAAGCTCAGAGATGATGATGATGGAAGTTTATAAAACGTTGGTTAGACCAGCTCAAGAGAACTGTATGCAGCTCTCGTCCTCACATTACAGGAAGGATGTAACTGCATTGGAGACAGTGGAGAGAAGTATCATCCAGGATGCTGCCTGGGCTGGAGAGTATCAGCTGTGAGGAGGTGCTAGTTAGGCCATTTATATCTTACGTCAGAGCAGAGTTGGTTAGAGGGGGAGTAGGTATAGTGGGTGGTGGTGAGGACTGCTTTCAGATTGGGAGGGGGGGTGGGTGTGGGATGAATGATATGTACAAAATTATTTTGCACATGGATAGGAAATTTTGATTTTCCCCCCACCCCTTTAGTAGAGGTGTCAATAACCAGAGGGACGAGGATTTAAAGGTAAAGAGCAGATGTCTGTGTGGATTTGAGTGGAAATGTTTCCATCCAGTGGGATGCTGGGATCTGCAAGGATGGTAGAAGCGGGAATAATCGCAAGAAGCATTTAGATCAGCAATTCAAAAGTCAGAATATGTGAATCGAGTTCAGGAAAATGGGATTCGATTGGATAGGTCTTTGATGACCACTTCAGAAATAATAGGCCGAAGGGCCTCATTTTGTGCTGTTAAAACTCAATGACTGTTACACCACAGTCAGCAGTGGCCCCATCACTTTCAGCTCTCACAGCACTGGCTGGGTGACCGATCATGTACCAAAGTTGTGTGGTTGCAAACGTGCAGTTGGAGCCAGCGGTGAGCTTCCTGGTCTGAGAGAGCGACATCTATCAGCCCTCTGCTGCTGTAGCTAAATTCAACACAGTAACTGCCCTCAGATATTCTGGGGGGGGGGTGCAGTTCTTCGTGAGCCCCCAAATGATTGTAGACCTGTCCCCGCCACCTGATGGGGTGGTTGCAGCCACCTACTCCACCAATCGCAAGCGGAATAGCATCGGGCCACTCTCAGAACTGCACTGGCCTGCTCCCCAAGAGTGAAACTGCATTCGGGCCCCACCACTTTCAAGATTGCTCATTTGTAGCGCATGATGTGCACTGACCAAGAGGAACTGATCTTTTCCCTCGTTCTTACCCGTTGTCCTCAATGGCCTTGGGTTTTACCAGCGAGGCCATTTCAACTCGCGCTTGTACAGATGGGCCAGCTGTTTTCCTCACCCCACACAACCTCCCCCCCCCCCGCAAGGCTGCAAAGGCAAGTATACCGCACAATTCCATCCCAGGCTCGTTAATTTTATTTAAATTTATTTTGAATTGAATTTATTTAATTATTTAGCCTTATGCCAGAAATGTGGCAGATTGAATCCTCCACTTATCCATTGCCCTTGAGGTCTCAAGAAGCAAGGAATCGGGCTTGGAGCTGCGTTCTAGGCTGTCACGCGGTTTTACTGCTCATCCTGCAGGGAGTAGCTGTAAACCCTTCTCTCACACGTGTGTCTGTGCAAGTGTAAGTATGTGTGTGTGTGTGTGTGTGTGTGTGTGTGTGTGTATGTGTGTGTACTTGTGTGTGTATGTGTGCCTGTGTTTGTGTGCGTATGTGTGTGTGTATTTGTGCATGTGTGTGAGCGTGTGTGTCTGTGTGTGTGTGTGTACGTGTGCATGTACGTATGCATGTGTGTATGTGTATGTGTGTGTAGATGTGTGTGTATGTGCAAGTGTGGGTGTGTTTGTTTGTGTTTGTGTGTCTGTGCAAGTATGGTGTGTGTGCGTGTGTGTGTATGTGTGTGTCTGTGTGTGTAAGTGTGGTGTGTGCATGTATGTTTGTGTGTGTGTGCGCGTGAGTGAGGGTGTGTGTGGGTGTGTATGTGTGCATGCATGTGTGCACGTGTGTGAGTGTTTTTGTGTATGGGTGTATGTGGGTGTTTCTGTGTTGGTGTGAGGAAGAAAGCATTGTGTGAATATTTCTAAGTGTGCGATATTCTGGACAGTTGCAGCATTTTGGTTTCTCTTGAATTTGTGTGTGAGTGGGAGTTAGCATTTAAATCTGATTGCTTCTGTCAGCAATTGTGTATATTTATATATGAGCGTTTGGATGTACCTGGGTGTTTGTATACCTGTGAACATGAGTTTGTGGCGGCACAAGAGATACCATTGTTGCCTCACAGCACCAGAGGACCTGGTTCAATTCCAGGCTTGGCTACTGTCTGCAAATTCCCCCTTTGTCTGTTCAGGACTCCTCCCAGTGCTCTGCGTTTCCTCCCACACTCTGAAATTTGTGCTGCTTAGGTGCATTGGTCATGTTAAATTCTCCCTCATTGAACCCGAACAGGCACTGTAGTATTGTGTCTCAGGGTTTTTACAACAACTTCATAGCAATATTAATGCTCTCATATTTGTAACACTATTGAATAAAGTTCAAACATTACAAATCATGCTCCCTCTCTGTGAGATCTTGCTGTGCAGATATGACCAACAAAATGGATTCTGCAGCCTGCTGACTGGGTGGACGATTAGCAGTGAATTGGTGTTTTGTATAGAATGTAAACATGGTCTGTCTCTTCCACTCACGAGGGAACAGCGTTAGAAGTCCCAGTCTAATATTGATGTATTTGTTTTTATCCTATAGTTACTTTGGTCTGCCATGTTGTCTGACAAGGGGCATACACGCGAAGGGTCGTGAGAGGCCTGCTCTTGGATTTTTTTCGAGAGTATCCTAATGATTCACAGTGTTAGTGTATGCTTAACCTGGACCATTTGATGGGCAACACAACAGCTCAGTGACTATTGCTGTGCTGTGCAGATGCATGGATTTGGGCCTGTGGGAGTTTGTGCATTCTCCCCGTGCTTGCGTGGGTTTTCTCCAGGTGCTCCGGTTTCCTCCCACATCCCAAAGATGTGCTCTTAGGCTGATTGGCAGAACAGAATCTCTGTAAACTGTCTCAAATTTAGTTCTAATGCATAGATCTATAAATATACATAGGGATCATGGCTCGAAGTGGGAACATCGAGGTGACGACACGGGCTCGTTAGGCTGAAGGGCCTGTTTCACGTGCTGTTTTGTTTTTTGTTCTTAAGTCACATGCCTATGGAGAGTCACAGCTGATGAAAGGCGTCCTAGCCCATAGACAATTGCAATGGCTGAAGGAAATAATAATTGCATGCAAAGATTCATCAGAAACAGCAAGAACAGCAAATCGAGTACAGTAAATGGCAAGGAGATCAACACAGTTAAACAACCTTTCTAGAAGTGGGAACTGGACACAGGAATGGAACTATACAACTTCAATCTTCCCAAAGCTGCAAAATCCCATCCATGTTCAACAGATTTTCCCATCCTTCGCTCCTCACTCGCTTCGATTCCTGTGGTGATTGGGCTGGTACATTTCCAGCCAGGAACATACCTGGTACACCAACAATAGCCAGGAGGGGATAGTAGAAGTATTGAATTGCGTAGATATTGAATTACAGTAGATATTGAATCCGATCAGCTGATGTTATCCACCAATCATCTGCAGTAAACATAGAAACTCACCAGAATAAATTCTTGTCTTTGACTGGGACATTCCAAACCATTGTTCCGAGGTTCCAATCCATTGTTGGGACATTCAAATCCATTGTTCCTAGATTCTGATCCTTTGTTGGAAAATTCCAATCCATTGTTCCCTTCCAAAGTTTAAGTCATTTTTTTTAACACAAATTTGAACCCAGAACTATTGAAATTGAAATTGATTGTTTCAAACTCCAATTTATGTACTTTGAATTTGACATTTTAAGTTATATTCCCATTGTATTTAAACTCTACATCAAGCCCACTGTTGTAAGATCACAATGAGGGAAAGAACATTTTTAAAAATTTAAAGCCGACAACAACAATAACATCCACACTGCCACTTTATTGAACACACAGAGATACACATGGGAGCTTCCAACATGCATTCCATGTTATCCTTCATTCAAACCCAACATTCTAAACTGGAATGAAAATAAAACAATGAATGAAAATAAAGAAAATAGATTTAGACAATCATATTTTTTTCCAAACTGTAATTAAACTCCAAGCAAAAGTAAATTCAAGAAATCTTATATTTAAATTTTAACAATTTTAACACTCAAACCTTTTGAAGTTAAACTGAAGTGTGAAGCATTGCTTGCATTGCTCGCAATAACGCTCCACAATAGCCTTCAACAACTCCTGCTGTGAATCTAATTCAACAACAACCACCTACATTGGACAAATAACAAGGCCAGACAAACACACTGAAAAACAAATCTTATATATCTCCCTGGGGTTTCTCTTCTGGTCCATCTTTAATTCCAGATATCCATTGTACTAATTCATCAGAGTTCTGGATACTGAGAATTCACGTTTTAAGGATTATTTGGTGAGGTGGTGAAAGCCAATCTTTAAATGCTTGTAATAAGACTCTATCTGTTTGGGAAGGTTCAGGCACACCCGATCATTCCTCATATATTCTAAAGAGTCACTCTGCAAATTCGGAGGCATTTTCCTATCTTAGTCTAAGTGTAACTGATGTCCAACCCAAATGATGTCCAGTTCTGCCCAAAATTTTCCGTTGTTACTCCGGGATTGGAGCTTTCCCAAGGAACCCAAAACCTGTTGCCTTTCTCCTGGATTAGAAGGTTTATATCCGACAGTGGGATCCTGTAATGGCCCACCCCGAGTTATGGGAATGAGATCATAGTCCCCTTCCTCATCGGTGTTGAAGTGTTCCTCTTGTGCCGTGGGTTTATAACCGACCTATATGAAGGCAATGATCCCCAGCCGTGGTCCTCTAAAATTTGATTTCACTTTTCTAGTTCTTTAATGTGTGATTCCAATATTTTGATTTTTGCTTTGCCGTCAGCACATTTCTTACCTGAGGTTGAGACTTAATTAATTAATCCAGCCAATTGGTGAACTAAGAGCTACTGGGGATCTTCCATTAATATCTGTTTAGCTTGTTGTATGTCTACTGATGTTTGTTGATGTCTCCTTTTACACCCACAGATGATTCGATGCGCCTTGTTGGCCAACAAGTATTATATACAGGGTGGATCACGCAAGGGTTGCTCTTGCATGTGGCTTCGAGAGTTACCTAGTGCTTCACGTCCGTTAGTGTACACTTAATCTGGACCAATTGACAGGCAACACACATCAGCTCAGTGACTATCACTGTCTGCTGTACAGTTACAGGGATTCGGGTCAGGCCTCTAGCTTGCATCAATGTCTGAGGGAGTTTGCACATTCTCCCTGTGCATGCATGGGTTTTCTTCAGTTTGCTCCTCATATCCAAAAAAACATGCCTTTTAGGCTGATTGGCATGAACAAATTGCCTCTTAATTGGATCTCCCTTAATCTGGCATACATATAGTTCCCTAAATTTCCACCCCCTTTATTGTGGAGTTCCACTGGAGGTGGACGGGAGCATCGATAAGTGACGAGGGACTTGAGTGGGACACTCACTGAGTGTGTTAAAATGGGCGACACGGGCTTGTTGGGCCGAAGGGCGTGTTTCCTGTGTTGTGTTGTTCTTTGCTCTTTGTAAGAGAATTCCAGTTTTCCTTAGTTCTGTCTTTCCTTTCATTTTCCAAGCATTTCCGTTGTTTGTGTAATGTGTGAAATAAGACCCCCCCTCACCCCCGCTCCCCTTTCTCATCTGTAATGAATCTGTTCCTCTCAGTCATATATTCATCTATCAGGGATCCCGGAGATCCACTGTCCTTGTGATCTCCCCATAATACAGCTATGTTTATACTCACCATCTGGAGTCTTCTATTCTCCCTTCTTGCTCTACTATTTGGAGTCTGGTGATTTCTGTCAGGGGTGATCAGTGCCCTCTGTAACAACACTAAATAGTAGTAAACTTGGACCATTATGCTCACACTGTTAAACCGACTTTTCCTTCAACTCCGGTGATCACTCAGGCAGTCTTTTCTTCATTCACGTCTGAACATCACACTCCAGATACCTCTTACCAGTATTTATACGCACTTCAAATTCCTGACCATCGCATGGGGGAGTTCCCCCTCTTCCAACCAGGCTGAATGTTTTAAAAATAAATGCCTCCTTGTCCGTATCTGTTTAGTTCAGACTTCATTCACACTCTTACAATCTCTCATCACAGACTCTGTTCAGAGATATCACCCACAGTATTTTGACTCACGCTACTAAGTTTGTTGATTGATTCCAGTTCTCCAGAAGGGTGGTGGCCATTCAAACTGATCCTGGGTTTCGGCACCAAATTGTTGTATGTAAAATAATAACTCTGAGATTGTTAGTGAGTCAAAATAAAATGGGTCTTATTTCAAAGATTTAGCTTTTATTTCAAAGCTTTGGGAGAAACTGGATCTTAACAGCGGACTGCTCGACTTCTCATGGGACACAAATACAAGGGGGCGTTTATACACCATGAATCCCAGTATAATCACGACACATTCCAATTCTGCTCAGAACTGCGGGTCTTCCTTCCTCAGTCACGACGCAACCTCAGAGTTGACCAGGTTTCACAGTCTATTTCGCAGCTACAGCCATGACACAGTCTTTTTTCCGATCATGATCTACAACACCTGAGGCCGTGTCAGCATCTCTGTCTTTGAAGTTACTTGTATAATCACAGCTGTTCCCGTAGAACTCTTCCTGTGAAAATGTCTGTATCACAATCTACCGTCTGTGTTTCAATGTCCAGCTAGTGCAAACAGGTAAGGTTTGCAATGCCTACAAAATAACATTCACATTTAACTATCTATCTTTATATAAAAAAAGAGTTAAAGACTAAGTCATGAACAAATAATTTATATTGATGCCAGGAGCAGTATAAGCCTGAGGAGATCAGCCATGAGGAAGGGTTATGTTTGTGGTATATTCTAGGTACAAAATTCGTCAACCCTTTCCCTTCTTCAAGGGTACTGAAACACAGGAACAGTCAGCAACTTGAGGAGAGTGCGAGAGGAGGAATCTGGGGCAGACAAGCAGCAAATTCAGGAGGGTGTGAGAGGAAGGCACCATGACACCGGGACAGACAAGCAGCACCTTGAGGAGAGTGTGAGAGGGGGACACTATGACAACAGGAAAGTCAGATCCTTGAGAAGACTGTGAGAGGGGGCCAGTGGGACATCAGGAGAGGCAATCAGCACCTTGAGGGCAATGTGAGAGAGGGACATTGGGACACTGGGACAGAGGAGAGTGCGGGATGTCAAGATAGCAACTTCAAGCGACTGATAGAGTGATGCAGCACTGGGACAGAGTCAGTTTGTATCTGTCATGTGGTGGTGAGGATCCTCGTCAATATGTGACCTCTTTGAACAAGTGCATTAACCCATGCCATCACAGTGAAAGTCTCCCCATCACAATGTGTATCACGGGAAAATCAGACATCACAATCGCTTTGTGAACATTTCAGTTTGAGTCTGGGAGCTGAATAATCAGTCGATGTGAAAGAAGTGGAGCTACATTGACTGGCTGACGTACTTGGGAGTGAATGTGTTTGGTTGGAAGATCTGACTCAGTGAAAGGAGTGTGGGCAATGCCAACGTCAAGTAGATTCAGTGGGACATTGAAAAGGTTTTTCTCACTACAGTTGAATTTTAATTTTTAATTTTCTATATGAGGCACCAAAGTCAGTTAAACTGCTGCAAGATGAAATAGTTGTGTTTTATTATCTCACTGTAAATTTTTCATGTCATTGCTCTTTGGCAGTTGGGTACTCAGAGCCTCACATTTTGATGCTTATTCACCACAGCCTCCCAACATTGTTTGGAGATTCTTACTGACCATCTCATTTCCAATGCGAGTTTAATGCTCATGCATCTTTTATTTTTCTGTATTGCTTTTAGCTTCCTAACATCCCCAGTTGTAGGATTGGCTGTAAGATTTCTAGAGCTAAGCAAAATTTCCAAATCGTGTTTGATTCACTCTAAAGTTACAGGTAGATATCTGTTTCTAACGCAGGTTCATAGCTCCTTGGAAGTGGAGGCACATGTGGACAGAGTGGTGAAGCAGGCATTCAGCATTCTTGGTTTCATTGGTCAGAACATGAAATACAGGAGTTGGGATTTCTTGCTGAAGTTTCACAAAACATTGTTAAGTTCACGCTTAGAATACTGTTTACAGTTCTGGTCCCCTGATTATAGAAAGGATATTATTAATCTGGAAAGAGTGCAAAAGAAGTTTACTCGGTATTTGATGTATTGAGTTATAAGGAGAGGTTGGAGAGACTGGCACTTTTTTTTTTCCTCTGGAGCATATGAGGCTGAGAGGTGACCTTAGAGAGGAATATAAAATAATGAGGAACATAAATCAGATAGTAGTCAATATTGTTTCCCAAATGTAGGGGAGGCTAAAACAAGAGGGCATATGTTTAAAGTGAGAGGGGACAGATACAAAAGTGTCCAGATGATTTTTGTTTTTCACACAGAGGGCAGTGAATTTCTGAAACAAGCTGCCAGAAATGTTAGGAGAGATGAGTAAAATTTTGCCTTTTAAAATGAATGTAGAGAGTTACATGGGTAAGATGGGGATGGAGGGATATGGGCGAAATGCTGCTAATTGGTATTCACTTCGGGTTTTAAAAATGGGCAATATGGACGGGATGTGGTAAAGGGACTGTTTCAATGATGTTAACCTCTGTGATGCTATGAATGAATAAGAAAATAATTCAAATTGATACTAACACTCGGACACCACTAACTTGCTGAGTAATATCTTTTCAATTACTTATTGTTTTCAATAATAACAGCTCAAAAGGAAAACTAATAATTGCTCAGTAAATTTGTGCTTTCAATGATGAACCTTCACTTTCTTAGGAGACCAGGGAAATTTGGCTGTCAGCTACCACTCTCAACAACTTTTACAGATGAACTATAGAAAGCATTCATTCTGGTTGTATCACAGCTTGGTATGTCTCCTGTCTTCCCAAGACCGCAAGAAACCACAGAAGGTCATGAACGAAGTCAGTCCGTTACACGACAAGTCTCTCACCCGTAGAGACAGTCTCTAAATATCCTGCTGTCTCTGAAAAGCAGCCAAAATAACCAAGGTTACCACGCTCCCCAGATCGACTTTCTTCCACCTTATTCCACTGGGAAAAAGATACACAAGTCTGAGGAAACATACCAACCAACTCAAGAATAGCTTCTTCCTTGCTGCCATCAAAATTTGAATGGACCTACTTCACATTAAGTTGATCTTTCTCTACACCCTAGCTATGACTGCAACACTACATTCTTCACTCTTGCCTTTCCTTCTCCGTGAACTGTACATTGCCTGTACAGCACGTAAGTTACAATGCCTTTCACAGTATGCTAATGCTTTTGACAATAATTCAAATCAATTCACCCAGCCTGAGTCAGGAAAGTTAGCTCAATCAAAAAATGGAAGGGACTGTCAGATAATTTACCAAGAGGCATTGTGACACTGCTCACCAAATCATTCCTTATGGCCATGAAATCCAATACAATCATGGTGAATTTTTATTTAATTATCAAGAGTGCACATTTACTTTAATGTGTCAGATTGTTCTTTTTAGTGAAGGAAATAGAATGAGTAATATGAATAAATAACTTGTAGTGAGAATAATCACCTTGTTCTGTGACGGGGAATACATTTTGATAACAGGGCTTCAGAGATACAATTCAAAATTCACAGCTTTTAATACAGCCGTTGTGTATAACCCTGCCGCTGTGAATTATTTGTGTGGAGCCTTTACAAACATAATGTCTTTTCTCATTCACATTGTGCTCTTCAGAATCACAGAAACTCTACCGTGCAGGTGGAGCCCATTTGGCCCATTGAGCCTACACTGACAACAATCCCAGCCAGGTCCCATTTCTATAACCCCACCCTGTTAATCCCCGACACATAGGGGAAATTTAGCATGGCCAATCCCCCCTAACCTGTGCATCTTTGGAAACATTAGGGGCAGTTTAGCATGACCAATCCACCCAACCTACACATTTGCACACAGAGGTTAGCCATGCTGCCTCACAGTGCCAGAGACCCGGGTTCAATTCCATCCTTAGGTCACTGCCTGTGTGGAGAGTGCTCATTCTCCCTGTGTTTGTGTCGATTTACTGTGAGTATTCTCGCTTAGTCCAAAACTGTATTTATCACCTGGTCAGGGAGTATATCTCTGCCACTGCACACTGTACCTTTCTGGGTTCAGCTGCCAATCCTCCCCTGGCTCGGAATCTGCATCCCCAAACTCGAATGGCTTCTCCTCCCACCTCAATGCTCCATACGGTCAGGCCCGATCACAAGGTCCATAAGAAATTTTCCCTTAAAGGGACCACACTATACAGTTGGCAAATCTCGCACCATCCTGACTTTGAAATATGTTCCTTCACTGTCACTGGATCCAAATCCTGGAATGCCCTCCCTAACAGTATTGTGGTTAAACCTACAAGACAGGCTGGAATGGTTCAAAAAGGGAGCTCACCACCAACTTTTGTTGAGCTTGAGGGAGATATTATTGTCATCGCATCTGCTCACCAGATTCTCCATCTCATTCCCTCTGCCTCCGGATTGTTTGATTTCTAACCCACAACATTGGTGTCGTCAGCAAACTTGGATATCAAATTGAGAGGGATTTGGCCGAACAATCATAAGGGCATAAGGAATATAGTCGGGTGCTGAGAGCACATGATTGTGTGCCACTGGTGTTCAGGATGATCGTGGAGGAGGTGTTGTTGCCTACCCTTACTGATTGTGGTCTGTGAGTTAGAAAGTTCAAAAGCCAGTCGAAGACGGAGGTGCGAAGGCCCAGGTCAGTGAGTTTGGAGATGGGTTTTATGGAATAATAATGTTTAACAGCTGAGCTATAGTCAACACATAGGAATCTAGCATTGGTGTACTTGTTACCTAGATGTTCCACGGTTGAGTGCAGGGCCAGGGAGATGATGTCTACTATGGACCTGTTGCAGCAGTAGGCAAACTGTAGTGGATCCAGGTATTCCAAAAGGCTGGAATTGATTTGTTCCATGACTAACAGCAGGGTGTTACAATCTATATTAATAACTGGCACAGAGGGATACAAGGCTCTGTAAGCGTGTTTTAATGACACAAAAATAGGTGGGACAGTGAGTTGCAATGAGGAAATAAGAACCTTACAATTGGATATTGGTAGGTTCGGAGAGTCAGCCAAAGTATGGCAGATGGAATTTAATGTGTGAAGTCATGCATTTTGTATAGGAAAATGGGAAGACAACTTAATATCTATATGGGGATAGATTTCGCAGAGTTCTGGTTCAGACGGATCTGGGAGGTATCCTCATCTATGACTCACAGAATATTATCATGCGGGTTCAGCAGATAATAAAGAAAGTGAATGGAACGATAGCCAATTGATATCCATTGATAGCTAGAGGAAAGGAATTGTTGTTGCAACTATACAAGGCACTGGTGAGGCTGCACTTGGAGTATTGTGCATAGTTTGGATCCTGTATTTGAGAAAGGATGTACTGGCATTGAAGGCAGCTCAGAGGAAGTTCACTAGATTGATTCAGGGAATGAGGGGCTTGTTGTACGAAGAGGGAGATTGAATAGTTTAAGTCAATACTCGGAAATTTTGAAGAATGAGGGGAGATCAAATTGAGATGTACAAGATGATAAATGGGATGATAAAGTTGACGTGGAGTGGATGCTTCCGATGATAGTTCATTCCAGGTAGAGAGGTCGTATTCATGGGAAAAGGGTCGCAAATTTAAAACAGTGCTGAGGAGAAATTACTTCTCCTAAAGTGTTGTGAATCTTTGGGATTCACTATCCCAAAGTGTGGTGGATGTTGGGATCGTGAGTAAATTTAAGATGAGTGAGACAGATTTTTAATTGTTGATGGGTTGAAGGGTGAAGGAAAGAAGGCTGGAAAATGGGAGTGAGGACCATATCAGCCACGGTCAAATTGCAGAGCGGACTCAATGGGCCGAATGGCCTATTTTGTTCTCCGACATCCTATGAACTTAGGAACACAGGTTGATAAGAATGGTACCTGGACTTCAGGGGTTAAGCTGCATGGAGAGATTAGACAAATTAGACCTGTATTCTCACAAATTCTGAAGTTTGAGGGGTGAGCTGATGGAAATCTACATTTACAGGGAAGGACAGGGTGGATAAAGAGAAACTATTTCACACTCGTTGGGGTACAGCCAGTCTGGAGCGTTGTTAGAAAACACTTCTACACGCAGAGAGTGATGGAAGGATGGAACTCTCTTCCTCAAACACCGGTGGATGCTGGTTCAGTTGTGAGGTTTCAGTCTGGCATTGACTGTACTGTGGAGCAAGACATGAGGGATTTGGGCTTGGCAGGTAAATTGGGTCAGGCCACAGATCAGCTTTGATGTTAATGAATGGCAGAGTGGGCTTGAGGGGCTGAATGCCTTACTCTTCTTGTTCTGTTCCTCTATTCTTCTATGGAGCTTATCAACTATTGGAGGGATCACACAGACAGTACTCATCTGCTACTGGAAGAATCACGGTGCTATTCAGTTACTGGAGGAATCACATAGGCAGTGTTATTCAGTTATGGGAGGAATTATGCAGACGGTGCTATTCGGTTACAGGAGGAATCACCAGACACTGCTAATCGGTTAAGGGAGGAATCATGCATAGTGCTATTCAGATACGGGAAGTGCTATTCAGCTATGGATGGAATCACACATGTTCCTATTCGCTTATGGAAGGAATTGCGCAAACAGTGCTTTTTGGTTAAGGGAGGATTCAAACAGGCAGTGCTATTTGGTCACGAGCGGAATCGCGCAAATATCAGGTGAGTGGACAACCGGTGTTATGAGAATTCTTATTGTTCCCATCCTAGTTACCAGGATGTTGCCTGGTATAGTTGGAAGGCCTTATGAGGAAAGGCTGAGGGACCTGAGGTTATTTTCATTAGAGAGAAGAAGGTTACGCGGTGACCTAATTGAGGCGTATAAGATGACCGACTGATTGGATAGGGTAGAGAGTGAGAGCCTTTTTCCCCGGATGATGTCCGACACGAGGGGACATAACTTTAAATTAAGAGGTGGTAGTTATAGGACGGATGTCAGAGGCAGGTTCTTTACACAGAGGGTGGTGAGAGCGTGGAATGCCCTGCCTGCAGCAGTTGTGGACTCGCCTACTTTGGGGGCATTCAAATGGTTGGTGGATAGGCATATGGATGATATTGGAATAGTTTAGGTTAGAGGGTCCACTGGCCGGCGCAACATCGAGGGCCGAAGGGCCTGTACTGTGCTGTAATGTTCTATGTTCTATGTAGCTCAACGCTGGCATTTCATATGCCAGTTCAAAAGGCATGTCCCCAATCTCTGAGGTTTGCCTTGGGTACTATTCTCTGCTTTTAAGGAAATATCTTCCTCAAATGCACTCTATCCAGGCCTTCCATTGTTCTATACATTTCAGTGATGTTCTCCTTCTCATATTTCCAAACTCCGTCGAGCACAGACATAAAGTCATTATATGGTCTTGTTGTATTAAATCATTCATTCCCTGGATCATGCTTGTGAACGTCTTCCAGACCCTTTCCAAATCCAGCATGTTTTACCTTAGATGCAGGGTCCAAAATTGTTGGCAATATTCTGAATACGGTCTAATCAGAGTCTGATTAAACCATAGCAGCATATTCCATTTTTTGTATTCTAATCATTGCAAAATGAATGCAAGCAGAGGAAGCTCTTTTATATGTAATGAATGTTGAAAGATTTACAGTCTGACCCTCCGTTTCTTCTAACTTTCAACATCTCCATGGCTCTCAACATCTCATCTAGGCTGTAAATTCTCTACTTTGGGTATAAAAACTGTTGGATTCAAGGGGGTTAATGAAGATGTTTGTTCAGTGACTCTAATTGACGTGAGTCTCCAAGGATCCAATTAGTGTGCCTGGAGGAAATTCCCAGTTCTATTAATAGGGGATTCCATTCAAGTGTTGTATCATTGAGACAGCGAGAGCAACAATTCCGACACTAACAGAGATCAGAGGCTGTGGAGACAGAGGCAGGGAAAGGAGAGATCAGAATCTGGGAACACTGTTTTAGAATCTTCTAACAATGCATCAGAACCTGGGAACAATGAATTGGAAATTTCCAACCATGGATCAGAATCTGGGAACAATGGATGGAATGTTTCAAAAATGGATCAGAATCTCGGAACAATGGATTGGAATGTTTCAAAAATGGATCAGAATCTCGGAACAATGGATTGGAATGTTCCACCAATGGATCACAGTCTGGGAAGAATGGATTGGAATCTTCTAACCAAGGACAGCAGTTTATCCCAATGGATTTCTGAGTTTACTGCGGATTATTTTTGGAGAACGTTAGCTGATCGGATTGAATATCTACTGAAGGCGATTCAATGCATTTACTATCCCCTCTTGGCTATTATTGGTGTTCTGGGTAAGTCCCTGGTTAGAATTATATTGGCCCAACCACATGGGAATTGGAGCAGGTGAGGGACGGAGCATGGAAAGGTCTGTTGATCATGGGTGGGATTTTGCAGCTCTGGGAAGAGTGAGGCTGTAAAGTCCCATCCCCTGTGTCCAATTCCTAATTCTAGAAAGAATGTTAACTGTATTGATTTTCTTGTCATTTACTGGACTCGGTTTGCTGCTCTTGTTTTTTGTTGAATCTCTGTATCCGATTACTAACTACTTCAGCCACTGAAAATTTTCTCAGGGCCTGTGGGCTATGATGTTTCCTGTGTGTTGTGATTTTCCACAGACGTGTGACCTCAAACGATATTCCATTGTGAGTAAAAGATTGAGACAGAATACTGTGCATCCTCTGCATATACCACCAGTTCACACACCCAACCACCAGACCGCAAAATCCATTTCAATGATCATCCATGCATAGCATGATCTCACAGAGAGAACATATTGCATTAACTATGAAATTAATTCATCACTGTCACAAGAATGGTAACATTAACAACGAAATGAAGTTACTATGAAAATTTCCGAGTCGCCACACATCAGTGGCTGTTCTGGCACACGGAGGGAGAATTTAGCATGGCCACGTAACACAACTAACACCCATCTAACACAACTTTCAAAAACTGGGAAAATCAATTTTTGACCGTTGCCATCTGCCTCCTGCCACACGTTTTGGATGTAATTTAACAAATTGTACTGGATGCAACCAAATATTACTTTCTTGTTCAGTCTCCCATACAGAATGTGTCAAAAGATTTTCTGAATTCCCTGTGGATCCATGGACTGAACTTCTCTCATCTAATCATCCAGTGACCTCCTCAATATATTCCAGCAAATTGTTAGATATGATCTCCCCCTGACAAAGCAATGCTGATTATTGTTCATAAAATCTTACCTCTCGAATTGGAGGTTAATTCTGTCCCTCAGATTTTTTTTCCAATGAATTCTCTACAACAGATATGGGAATGGTGGTGCCCTGGGCATGACCTTGGATGACTCCAGGGCAGCCTGTGGATGGCATGATGGCACAGTGGTTAGCATTGCCACCTCACAGCATCAGGGACCCAGGTTGAATCCCAGGGATTCCATCATCACCAGTGAAGATTTTCTTAACTTTGACGCCAGCTCCATTCTCATATATTGCCTGTATCGACTGCAACTGTTTCTCCTGTTACAAGAACGTGTGTTGTTTCTCTGGAAAGGATCTATTTTGAACAAGTCCAGTTTCTCACAGCTCTGCAATGTCCACATTGAGCCTTGTAAATTCATTCTTGATCACAATAGTCCCGTATACATCACCAACCTGCGTAAGTTCATTGTGAAGGCCAAGGCACATTGTGCTGATGTTCCAGCTTGAGATGTGAAAGCCTGATTTGAATTGATTTGTTTTGAATTGATTTGATTTATTACTGTCGTATGAATTAGTGTAAGTGTTGTTCCTTGAGTGCTATACAGACAAAGCATACTGTACATAGAAAAGGAGATAATGCAGAAAATGATTTAACAGTCATAGTTTGGGTATAGAAAAAGATCATCTGAATGCAATGTAGATCCATTCAAACATCTGATGGCAGCAGAGAAGAAGCTGATCTTGAGTTGGCAGTGTGATAGCATAATGGTTAGCACCGCCATCTCAAAGGACCTGAGTTCGATTCCCAGTTTGAATTTCCATTGTGGAATTTGTACATTCCTCATCGGTCTGCGTGGGTTTCATTTGAATGCTCTCGTTTCCACCCACAGACGAAAGACATGCAGGTTAGGTTGATGGGCTATGCTAAATTGCCCATTAGGGTCCCGGGATATATATAGCTAAGAGATTATCAGGGTACATATGGGAATAACGGGAAAGGATATGGGTGGGATAGTTGTCGATGCAAAGTCAATGGGCTGAATGGCCTTCTTCTGCACTGTAATGTTTCTATGATTCTATGGGTCAGTTGGCACTTGTCCTCAGAACTTTTCATCATAGTTTCCGATGGAACAAGTCGGAAGAGTTTAATCTCTGTCGTCCGTGGGGTCCTTAACTAGGCTGGCTGCTTTTCCGAGGCAGCAAGAAGCTTAGAAAGTGCCAAATGGTTTCTCAAGTGATGGACTCAATTTCATTTGTGCACCTTTGAAGTTTTGTGTAGTCTTGGACAGAGCAGGAGCCAGACCAAGCTGTGATACAACCAGGAAGAACGTTTTCTGTGGTGCATCTCAAATATGTTGGAGAGAATCGTGGCTGACAGGCCAATTATCCTTCGACATCTGAGAAACTAGATGCTTTGGTAAGCTTCCTTAATTGTCGGAACATCATGGAGGGAGCAGGATAGATTGTTGGTGATCACGACCCATTGAAACTTGATGCTCTCAACCATTTCAACTTCACCCCATTGTTGTAGACAGGGGCATGCACACCACTCTGCTTCCTGCAGTCGATGACTATATTCTTTGCTTCTTTGGAATTGAGGAAGAGATTATTGTGCCCGCACCCAGTTCACCAGATTCTCTATCCCATCCCTGATCCTGGTGTAATCGTTGTTTAAGATCTGACCCACTACAGTGCTGGCAACTTGAAAATCGAATTGAAGGGGAATTTGGCCACACAGTTATCGACGTATACGGAATATTGTATGGGGCTGAGGGCATAACCTTGTGGGGCATCGCTCTTGAGGGTGACTGTGGAGGAGGTGTTGTCGCCTGTCCTTATTTATCACTGTCTGCACATCAGGAAGTTCAGGATCAAATTGCAGAGGCAGGAGCCAAACTCGAGGACACGGACATTTGACATGAGTGTTGTACGAATAATCGTGTTGTACGAATAATCGAGCTGCAGTCGATACACACAAGCCTGTGTTACAGGGTTGACAGTAGGGCCGGGAGATGGTGTCTCGGGCGTCTTGTGGAGATCTATGTAGTGGAACTAGAAAATTTGGTAGGCTGGATTTGATTCACGTCATGACTAACCTTTTGATGCATTTCATAATATTGGATATCAGGGTCACTGGACGGAAGTCACTCAGGCAGGCTGGCTGGTTTTCCTTTGGTATCGGCCTTGGTTTGAGTTGTTATTGCCTGGTTAGATTAGCAACTTCCCGACTGAGAAAGGACTCAGTGAGATTCAGTAACCCAGTAGGACATAGTGGTACAACTGCAAATGCTCTGGACACTAAGGAAGGTAGCTATTCACTAAACCCTGAAGATTTCTCTCACTGTTGAAAGCAAACCCTGGTACATGAGTTCTGTGCCAACCAAGCGTGAGATTACTGCTTCTTCCTATGTTGTGTGAATAGTGGCCACAGTGGTGTGATCTCCTCTCCAGGGTACAGTCCTATGTAAGTACAATAGAGCCAGAACTGTCAAGGCATCAGGATCTCCCTCTGTCAACTCTTAGCATTCTACAGAGGGAAGGGTGAAACCAGCTCTGTTCGGTGCCAGCTCTGCTGCGGGGGTTGTCAGTAAGCTGACTGACAGAAGACAGGTTACCAGTTACAGGATTGTACTCTGGATTTTCTGTCAGGGTTTACTCCTTCATCCTTCATACTCTCCAACTCCCCCATAAGTTAGAGGGGCTATTTACCTGTCGCCGAGTGAGAGACAATGTTGAGGAATCTCCAGAAAATCCATTCCCAAATATATACTGTTGTTTCCCTACCATAGAGCAGCACACTAACACATTGTTTGGCACTGCTGACTCACAGCATCAGGGACCTCGGTTCTGTTCCAGACTTGGATCACTGTCTGTCTGGAGTTTGGACCTTCTTCCCGTGCGTGTGTGGGTTTCCTCTCAATTTTCTTCTTTCCTTTAACACTAAAAAGGCTTGCAGGACTAACACGATAAGATATTATTCTTTTGTGTATGTGTACTTTTTTTATATATTAAGCCATCTTCTATCTAAATGGTAATTTCTTCTCCTGAATCAAATCTAATTGTATTCCTTATTTTCGTTTTGACAGTGAACATAATCACCATTGTGACACTGGCGAGCAGAAACTGTGGTCTATCCAAATGTGTGACTCGTTACCTGGTGGCCATGTCAGTGGGGGATCTGCTAGTCGTTATCCTCGACCTGATATTTAGACATATTCGCATTCTTTTTTGGGAACGGTTTCGTTTCGTACTGTGGCTCCGCGTGTGTAACATCCACGCCGTCCTGCTTTATGCCGCCACTGACTGTTCTGTCTGGTTCACCGTCACTTTCACCTTTGATCGATTTGTGGCCATTTGCTGTCCCAAGCTGAAAAGAAAATTTTGCAGTGGGAAATCTGCAACTGTGGTTCTAGGAACAGTGACGGTGCTGAGCATTTTAAAGAATATTACCTGGTATTTTATGTTTACAGGTAAATATCAACTGTTGAACAACCCCTGGTTTTGTGATGTCACAAATGATGTTGCGTACTCTCTCGTCTGGACAACAATCGAGTTCCTCCACCACATTCTAACCCCGTGTGTCCCATTTGTCCTGATTCTGCTGTTCAATGCTCTCACCATCAGACACATTTTAATGAGCAGCAGAGCACGCAGGAGACTTCGGGCTCACAACAGTGGGGAGAATCCCAAAGATCCAGAGATGGAGAGTCGAAGGAAAACCATCATTTTATTGTTTGTTATCTCTGCTAATTTCATCCTCCTTTGGTCGTTATTGATGGTATATTATATATGGAGTCGAATGTATTATTTCGGCTATACATCGGGATGGATGCATTATTTTCTTCTAGAGTTGGGTTTTATGCTGCAACTTACAAGTTGCTGCACAAACACTGCCATTTATGCTGTGACACAAACTCGCTTCAGGCAGCATCTTCGAAATCTACTGAAATATCCCTTTTCTGCAATTCTTCAACTCATTATGTCCTGAGAGGAAACTAAAACCAAAATGCCCCTGACTCTTCCCATTGATCGTTCCAACTATTAATAATAAACAACCTCACAGAGACAGAAAGAGACAGATAGCGAGAGACACTAAGAGAGAGAGAGACAGAGAGAAAGTGAGAAAGAGAGGTGCCAGTGAAGGCAGTAGTGAGAGTGATAGAGAGACAGGAGTTGATAGAGAGCGGGAAGGGCACAAAGACATGGAGAGCGACAGATTTTGAAAGATTTTCTGCAGAGAAAATATAACAGAGAGATAGAAAAAAGACAGAGACAAAGAGGAGTCTCAAAGAGTGTGAGAGGCAGGGATAGAGATTGGGGGAAAATGGAAGCGAGATATTCAGTGAGTCAGAAAACATGACGGAAGACAGATTGGAGGATATAATAAAAGAGGGAGTATGAAATGAAAAGGAACCAAGAAACAAAAAGTGACAAATAGCCAGAGACTGAGAGAACGGAAGATAAAGAAATAGAGAGTGGGAGTAAATGGGAAAGGGAGACTGTAAGAATTACAGTGAACACAGCAAGAACATAGGACAGAGCGAGGCATAGAGAGAGAGAGAGAGAAAGAGAGAGCGAGAGAGAGCAAGGAAGAGAGAGAACCAGACAAATAAAATAGAGTGTGTCTGAAAGGGGCAGGAAAGATAGAGGAAGAAGGTAGAGCGAGGGAGACTGGGTGAGAGGCAGAGAGACAGAAAGAAATGGAAAGAAACATAGAGACAGAGGCAGAGAGAAACAGAGAAACAGAGAGAAAGGGTAACAGAGGGAGGGAGGAGCATAGAACACAGGGCATTACAGCGCAGTACAGGCCGTTCGGCCCTCGATGTTGCGCGAAGCTGTGGAACCAATCTAATGACCCTCTAACCTAAACTATTCTAATATTATCCATATGCCTACCCAACGACCATTTGAATGTTCTTAAAGTTGACGAGTCCACTTTACTGCAGGCAGGGCATTCCACGCCCTTACTACCATCTGAGTAAAGAATTTACTCTGGCATCTGTCCTATGTTTATCATCCCTCAATTATTCCCCTCTTGTTTGCCATGACCATCCGAGGAAAAATGCTCTCTCTGTCCACCCTATCAAATTGTGTATCATCTTGTATGCCTCAATTCAGACACCTCTTAACCTTCTTCTCTCTAACGAAAACAACCGCAAACCCCTCAGACTTTCCTCATAAGACCTTCCCACCATACCAGGCAACACCCAGGAAAATCTCCTGTGTACTCTTTCCATTGCCTCCACATCGTTCTTATAATGTGGTAACCAGAACGTACACAATCTTCCAAGTGTAGCCTCATCAGAGTTTTGTACAGCTGTAACATGATCTCACAGCTCCAAAATACAATTCGACTACCAATACAAGCTAAGACACCATACGGCTTCTTAATAACCCTATTGACCTAGCTGCGAACTTTCAGGGATCTATGCACATGTAAACCGAGATCACTCTGCTCATCCACACTACCAAGAGTCTTTCTATTAGTCTAATACTCTGTAATCCTGTTACTGCTTCCAAAGTGAATAACCTCACATTTTCTGCATTAAACTCCATTTTCCACCTCTTAGCCCAGCTCTGCAGCTTATCTATGTCTCTCTGCAAACTGTGACATCCATCTGCCCTGCCGATAACTCCTCCGACTTTAGTGTCATCCTCAAATTTAAAAACCCTTCCTTCTACACCCTCATCTCGGTCATTTATGAAAATGACGAACAACAGTGATCCCAAAACAGATCCCTGTGGTACATCACAAGTAGCAGAAATCCAGCATGAATATGTCCCATTAACCACCACCCTCTGTCTTCTATCAGCTAGCCAATTCCTGATCCAAACCACAAAATCGCCCTCAATCCCATGCATCCGCATTTTCTGCAGTAGCTTACCGTGGGGAACTTTATCAAATGCTTTAATGAAAACCATATGCACCAGATCAACTGCTTTACCCTTATCCAGGTCTTTGGTCACATTTTCAGTGAACTCAATAAGTTTTGTGAGGCACAACCTTCCCTTCGTAAAACAGTGTTGACTATCCCTAATCAAATGATTTCTTTCTAGAACAAAGGGATAACATTTGCTATCCTCCAATCTTATGGCACTATATCTTTAGCCAATGATGAAATAAAGATCAAAGCCAAAGGCCAAAGGCTCTGCAACCTCCTCCCTAGCCTCCTAGAGAATCCTAGGATAAATCCCATCTGGCCCAGGGGACTTAATCTGTTTTCATACTTTCAAGAATTGCTAACACCTCCTCCTTATGTTCCTGAATCCATCTAGTCTAACAGCCAGCATCTCAAATACATTGACTGTATTTTCCTGGCAGAATACAGATAAAAAATATTTACTTAGTGCTTCTCCTATCTCTTCAGGCTCCACGCACAACTTCCCACTACTCTCCCTGACTGGCCCTAATCTTGCCCTAATCAATCTTTTATTCGCAGATATAGGAAGAGGGATAAATATAGTTGTAGGAAGCAAGAGAAAGAGAGAGACAGACAGAGAGACAGAGAAAAAAAAATGACTTTAACGATAATTATCAGGAGGACTTGTTTGACTATGAGCTCCCTGATGGAGGCATTTAATGCTGCACTATCAGGGAGCCCTGTAGACAAATACAACATAGTGTGTCTATGTTTCCAGAAATCAGGGTGTGTACGCTCAGCGTGTGAAAGTGATGGACTGGTGGTTTAATCATGGAATATTAATACAGAAACTCAGCTAATGTTCTGTGCAACCGGGTTGCAATCACATCACGGCAGATGGTGGAATTGGAATAAATATATCTGGAATTCAGAACCTGCTGGTGACCATAAAACCATTGTAGGTTTCAGAACAAGAAAATAAAATCCATCAGTTCACTAATGTCCCAGGGAAGGAAATCTATTGCCCTTACATGGTCAGGACTAAATATAACCCCAGGGCTACAGCAATGGGGGTTGACACTTAATTGCCCTTTGAACAAGAGGAACTAGGAGGCTGAATCACGAATGTGGATGCCTTGAGTTGACTGTGATTAACAGACGCTTTGTGTATTCCCAATGAAAGAGATGATAATCTTTTTTTTAGTAATGAGGGCAGTTGAAGTTGTTCACGTGGACTTTAATAAAATGTCTGACAAGGTCAGATGAAGTTGAATGGGATCAGATGTGAGCTGGCAAGGTGGATACAGAACTGGATCGCTCGGAGAAGTGGAAGGATACATTTCTGAGTGGGGTGATGTGACTAATGGCATTCCGCAGGGATCTGTGTTGGGACCTTGGCTGTTACATATGAGGGAAATGGGACGGGGTTGGTTAGTAAATTTGCAGACGACAGACAAACAGGTTGGTGGATTTGCAAATAATGATGATAACCATCAGAGGATACTGCAAATGTAGATCAGTTGGAGACTTGGGCAGAGAGGTGGTGGTTGAGGTTAATCCGAACAAATGTGAGGTAATGCATTTTGGAAGGTCAAGCACAGATGTGAAATATACAGTAAATGGCAAAACCCGATAGAGTATTGATACTCAGAGAGATCTGGGTGCACAGGTACACAGGTCACTCAGGTGGAGAAGGTAGTCAAGAAGGCATTTGGCATGCTTATCTTCGTAGGCTGAGGCATTGAGTTTAAAAAGTCACGTAGCAGCTTTATAGAAACTTAGTTAGACTGCACTTGGAATATGGTATACAATTCTGGTTGTCATATTACTGAACGATGAGAAGATTTTGGAATGGGTACAGAAAAGTTGTACCAGGGTGTTGCCTGGTCTGGAGAGTATTTGCTCTGAGGAAAGGGTGGGGTAAAATGGATTGCTCTTACTGGAATGATGGAGGTTGAGGGTTGACCTGTTAGAAATCTATGAGATGATGAGTAGCATGGACAGAATTGATGGTCAAAAACTTTATCCTCGGATGTCAGGGATCTAGAGGAGTATCAGGTGTGTAGAAGGGACCTTAAAAAGGAAATTAGGAGAGCCAGAAAGGGTCATGAGAAGGCCTTGGCAGAGAAGAATAAGGAGAATCCAAAGGCCTTCTACAAATATGTGAAAAGTAAAAGGATGAGAAGAGAGGGGATAGGGCCTATAAAAGATGAAGGGGGACTAGTCTGTGTGAATCCGGTAGAAATGGCAGAGGTGCTTAACGAGTACTTTGCCTCGGTATTCACAGTGGAAAGTGAACTGGGAGATTGCACTGCAGGTTTGGGACATACGGAAAAGATTGAGTATGTGGATGTGAGGAAAGAAGATGTGTTGGATCTGTAAATTCTATCAAGATAGACAAGTCACCGGGACCGGATGGGGTGTACCCAAGGTTGTTGTAGGAGGTGAGGGAAGTGGTTGCAGAGCCCTTGGCAATGATCTTTGCGTCGTCCATGGAAACGGGAGAGGTTCCGGAGGATTGGAGGATTGCGGATGTGGTTCCTATCTTTAAGAAACGGAACAGGGATAGTCCAGGAAATTACCGACCGGTGAGTTTGACTTCAGTGGTTGGTAAGCTGATGGAGAGGCTTCTGAGGGATAAGATAGATGAACATCTGGAGACGTTTGGACAGATTAGAAATAGTCAGCATCGTTTTGTCAAGGGCAGGTCATGCCATATGAGCCTAGTTGAGTTCTTCAAAAATGTGACTGAACACATTGACGAAGGAAGGGCGCTGGACGTAGTATACATGGATTTTAGTAAGGCGTTTGATAAGGTCCCACATGCAAGGCTTCTGGAGAAGGTGAGAGATCATGGGATCCAAGGGGCTTTGGCGCCGTGGATCCAGAACTGGCTTGCCGGTGGAAGGCAGAGAGTGGTTGTGGATGGTCTTGTTGTGCATGGAAGTTGGTAACCAGTGGAATGCCCCAGGGATCTGTTCTGGGACCCCTGCTATTTGTCATTTTCATAAATGACCTGGATGAGGAAGTGGAGGGATGGGTTAGCAAGTTCGCCGATGATACAAAGATCGGTGGTGTTGTGGATAGTCTGGAGGGAAGCCAATAGTTGCAGCAGGACATAGACAGGATGCAAGACTGGGCGGAGAAGTGGCAGATGGACTTCAATGCAGATAAATGTGTAGTGGTCCATTTTGGCAGGAATCATGGGATGAAGGAGTACGATATAAAGGGTAGGAGTCTTAGCTGTGTTGTCGAGCAGAAGGATCTCGGAGTCCGGGTCCATAGGACTCTTAAATCGGCCTCGCAGGTGAAGGAAGTGGTCAAGAAGGCGTACGGTGTACTGGCCTTCATTAATCGAGGAATAGAGTTCAGGAGTCAGGAGATATTGATACAGCTGTATAAGACTCTTGTCAGACCCCAGTTGGAGTATTGTGCGCAGTTCTGGTCGCCTCATTATAGGAAGGATGTAGAGACTATTGAGAGAGTTCAGAGAAGATTTACAAGGATGCTGCCTGGATTGGGAGGCAGGCCTTATGAAGATAGGTTGAGGGATCTGGGACTCTTCTCACTGGAGCGACGTAGGTTGAGAGGCAACCTGATAGAGGTTTATAAAATGTTGAGAGGGATAGATAGGGAGGACTCTCAGAGACTATTTCCCTGAGCTGAAATGGTCACTACGAGAGGACACAGATTTAAGGTGCAGAGAAGCAAATACAAAGGAGATGTCAGGGGAAGTTTTTCACTCAGAGGGTGGTGAGTGAATGGAACCGACTGCCGTCAGAGGTTGTTGAGGCAAACTCACTGGGGTCTTTTAAAAGACTTCTGGATGAGTATACGGAAACGAATAGGATAGGGGATTATAGATAGGTCTGTGGATTGGTAGATGTGATCGGCGCAACTCGTGGGCTGAAGGGCCTGTTTGTGCTGTATTGTTCTATGTTCTATGAAAGAGTCAATGACTCCGGAGCATAGGTTTCAGGTGTGAAGGGCAAGTTTTGAGTAAATGTGTAAGGCAAATATTTTACAGCAAGAAGTCTAACAACACAAGGTTATTAGCTAATTGGATTAGGAATTGGCTGGCAGATAGAAGACAGAGGGTGGTGGTTGATGGGAGATATTCATCGTGGAGTTCGGTGACAAGTGGTGTGCCTCAGGGGTCTGTTTTGGGGCCCCTGCTGTTTGTAATTTTTATAAATGATCTGGATGAGGGTATTGAGGGATGGATCAGTAAATTTGCAGATGACACTAAAGTCGGTGGAGTGGTAGATAGTGAAGAGGGGTGTTATAGTTTACAGAGAGACTTGGACAAGTTGCAGAGCTGGGCCGAGAGGTGGCAAATGGAGTTTAATGTGGAAAAGTGTGAGGTAATGCACTTTGGCAGGAACAATAAATGTGTAGAGTATAGGGCTAATGGTAGGGTTCTTAATAGTGTTGAGGAACAGAGGGATCTTGGTGTATGTGTGCATAGATCCCTGAAAGTAGGCAGTCAAGTGGATAAAGTTGTTAAGAAGGCATATGGAGTCTTAGCTTTTATTGGTAGGGGGATTGAATTTCGGAGCCGCAGCGTCATGTTGCAACTGTACAAAACTCTAGTGCGGCCGCACTTGGAGTATTGTGTGCAGTTCTGGTCCCCACATTATAAGAAAGATGTGGAGGCATTGGAGAGGGTACAGAGGAGGTTTACCAGGATGTTGCCTGGTATGGAGGGCAGGTCCTATGAAGAGAGGTTGAAGGATTTGAGGTTGTTTTCGTTAGAAAGGAGGCGGCTAAGAGGGGATCTTATTGAAGCATATAAGATGATTAGAGGTTTAGATAGGGTGGACAGTGATAGCCTTTTTCCTAGGATGGAGAAAGCTAGCACGAGGGGACACAGCTTTAAATTAAGGGGTATGAGTTATAGGACGGATATCAGAGGTAGGTTCTTTACTCAAAGAGTGGTTCGGGAGTGGAATGCCCTGCCTGCAGCTGTTGTAGATGCGCCAAGTTTGGTGGCGTTTAAGAGGTTAGTTGATAAGTATATGGAAGAGAAGGGAATGGTTTAGTTTGGAGGGGCATTGTTTTTTATTTTGGTCGGCACAACATCGAGGGCCGAAGGGCCTGTTCTGTGCTGTAATGTTCTATGTTCTATGTTAAAATCCAATAGGTGTATTGGATAATAAACTCTACAAGCTTTCAGCACACATTTCCTTCATCTCGAAACTTAGTAAATTAGTAAGCTCGCCAACGATACGAAGGTTGGTGGTGCTTTGGATAGTCTGGAAGGATGCCTGAAGTTGCAGCGAGACATAGTTTGGATGCAAGAATGGGTGTAGAAGAGGCAGATGGACTTCGACGCCGATAAATGTGTTGTGGTCCATTTTGGCCGGACCAGTTGGATGAAGGAGTAAAATATCAAGGATAGGAGTCATGGCAGTGTTCAGGATCTTGGAGTCCAGGTATGGACTCATAAATCAGCCTCGCAAGTGGAGGATGTGGTCAAGAAGGCATATGGTATACTGGCTTTCATTAATAGAGGAATTGAGTTTAGGAGTCGGGAGGAAATCCTGCAAATTTATAAGACCCTTGTCAGGCCCCACTTGGAGTATTGTGTACAGTTCTAGTCGCCTGAGTGTAGGAAGAATGTGGAAGCAATTGACAGGGTGCAGAGGATTTACAAGGATGTGCCTGGTATGGAAGTTCTGAGTTACGAGGAGAGATTAGGCAAATTGGGACTGTTTTCCTCAGAAAGACGTAGACTTAGAGGAGATCTGATAGAGGTGTACAAGATTATGAAGGGGATAGATAGAGTAAACAGGGTTAAGCTTTTTCCTAGGGTGGACTCAAATAGCACAAAGGGTCAATGGTCTCAGAGTGAGGGGGGTAAGGTATAATTTGGATGCTAGAGGGAGTTTTTTCACACAGAGGGTGGTGGGGGTATGGAATGCACTGCCAAGTAAAGTGGTGGAGGCAGGTACTCTGGAGTTATTTAAGAAATACTTAGATGGGCACATGAACAGAATGGGAATGGAGGGGTATAGAAAACTGATTTAAACTAGGGATCATGAGCCTTGGGAGTCCCTGAGAAGTGTGTAAATAGATGATATTGATGTACTTGTTTTTATCCTACCGGTGCTTTGGTCCACCTTGTTGTCTAACGAGGGGCATACACGCGATGGGTCGTGAGAGGACTGCTCTTGGATCTTTTTCGAGCGTTTCCTAGTGCTTCACATCGTTAGTGTACGCTTGACCTGGACCATTTGATGGGCAACACCACAGCTCAGTGACTATCGCTGTGCTGCGCAACTCATGGGCCGAAGGGCCTGTTTGTGCTGTATTTTTCAATGTTCTATGTTTTCCAATCAATATTTGTAAAGTTAAAGTCCCACATAACAACTTTCCTGTTACTTTCGCTCCTCTCCAAGGTCATCTTTGCAATCCTTTCCTCTATATGTCTGGGACTTTTTGGAGACTTATTAAAAACTCCCAACAGAGTGACCTCTCCTTTTCTGTTTCTAATCTCAGCCCAATAGACAGGTCCACATCGAATGTCCTTTCTGCCAACGTAATGCAGTCTTTGACTAACAATGCCACACCTCCCCCTCTTCTGCCACCTTCTCTGCTCTGACTAAAACTTCTGAACCCCGGAATGTGCAACAACCATTCTTGTCCCTGCTCTATCTATGTCTCCAAAACGACCACAACATCAAAGTCCCAGGTACCAGTCCAGGCTGCAAGTTCATCCGCCTTATTGTGTATGCTCCTTGCATTAAAATATACACACTTCAAACCACCCTCCCGCCTGCTAATACACTGCTTCGACCTAGATACCTTATCCATGACCTACCTATTCTTATCCTCCTCTACACTGGAGCTACCATCCCCCCTCTGAATCAGTTTAAACATTCCCGAACAGCATTGGCAAACTTTCCCCCCATGATATTAGTACCCCTCCGGTTCAGGTGCAGACCCATCCCTCGTATAGAGGTCCCAACTACCCCAGAATGAGCCCCAGTTGTCCAAGTATCAGAACCCTTCCCTCCTGCACCATCCCTTTAACCACGAGCTCAAATGTTTTCTCTCTCTCTATTCTTCTCAATGTTATCCCGTGGCACAGGTAACAAACTAGAGATAATTACTCTGTTTGTTTTAGCCCGAAGCTTCCATCCTAACTCCCTGAATTTCTGTTTTATATTCCCGTCCCTTCTTCTACCTATGTCATGGGTACCTACATGAACCACGATTTGGGACTGGCTCCCATCCCACTTCAGGATCTCGAACACTCGATCTGAGACATCATGGACCCTGGTACATACCATCCGTGAATCTCACTCATTCCTACAGACTCTCCTATCCGTCCCCTTAAGCATGGAATCTCTAATCAGCTATGGAAGGCATCACACAGAAACAGCTCATGGGCTGAGTGAGGCAGCACACAAAATCAGCTGATCGGTTGAGGGAGGCATCACACAGAAACAGCTCATCAGCATCACGCAGAACAAGCTCATTGAGTAGGCGAGACATCAGAAAGGAATCTCAGAACACCAGTCGTAACAGGTTTATTTAAGGGAATCGTCACACAGAACCAGTTGTTCAGCCATGGAAGGCATCACACAGAAACGGCTCATAGTCTGAGTGAGGCAGCACACAAAATCAGCTGATTGGCTGAGGGAGGCATCAGACAGAAACAGCTCATAGGCTGAGTGACACATCACACAAAATCAGCTGATCGGCTGAGGGAGGCATCACATAGAACCAGCTCATGGGCTATGGGAGATATCACACCACACCATGTCATCGATTGAGAGTGAAATCACAAAGTTCATCAGCTGAGCGTGGCATCATTCAGAGCAAGCTCATTGGTTGAGGCAGACATCACACAGACCCAGTTGTTCAGCTTTGGGAGGCATCACACCAGCACAACACACCGGCTGAGGAAGGCGTTACACAGAATCAGGTCTTTGGCTATGGGAGGCATCACATCGAACCAACACATCAGCTGAGGGAGGCATCACAGAACTAGCTCATCAGCTCAGGGCGGCATCACAAGAACCAGCTGTTCTGCTATGGGAAGAATCATTGGCTGCCAGAGGAATGAGGCAGGGAGGTGGGGACCAGAGCAGCGGGCGCAGAGCGCCTTAAAATGCCAGAAACAGGAATAGAAATAGTGAAAAGACCAAAGGAATGCTGCCTTTATATCTATAGGGCTGGACTGTAGGGATACAGAAGTTCTGCTGCAGTTGTACAAAACCATAATTAGACCCTACTTAGAATACTGTGAGCAGCGATGACCAGGATACCTTAGGAAAGATGTCTTGGGATTTATTATTGTCATATATATCAATATACAGTGATTGTTTCTTGTGCACTATACAGACAAAACATACTATTCATAGAGAAGGAAATGAGAGAATGCAGAATGTTGTGTTACAGTCATAGAAAGGGTGCAAATTTCAACTTAATGCGAGGTAATCCATTCAAAAGTCCGGCAGCAGCAGAGAAGAAGCTTTTCTTGAGTCGGTTGGAACGTGACCTCAAACTTTTGTATATTTCTCCTGAAGGAAGAAGGTGGAAGGGAGAGTACCTGGGAAGTGTGGCGTCCTCAATTATGCTGTCTGTTTTGCCGAGGCAGTGAACATTGTTGACAGTGTCAGTTGATGGGAGGCCGGTTTGCATAATAAATTGGGCTACATTCATGGCATTTTGTAGTTCCTTGCGGTCTTGGACAGAGCAGGAGCCATCACAAGTTTCAGAACATAGAACATAGAACATTACAGCGCAGAACAGGCCCTTCGGCCCTCGATGTTGCGCCAACCAATTAAAAAAAAGCAATGACCCTCTAATCTAAACCATTCCCTTTTCGTCCATAAATGATGCAATCAGAAAGAATGCTTTGTACGGTACATTTGTTGGTGAGATTAGTAGCTGACATTCCAAATTTCCTTCGTCTTCTGAGAAAGTAGACACCTTGATGGACTTTCTTATCTATAGTATCGGGATGGGCGACAAGGACAAGTTGTTGGCAATCTGGGCATGTAAAAAAACTTAAAACTCTTGACCCTTTCTACTTTGTCCCCATTGATGTGGGCTGGGGTGTGTTCTCCTTTATGATTCCGAAAGACAATGACAATCTCAAAGAACAAAGAACAAAACAGCACGGGAAACAGGCCCTTCAGCCCAACGATCCCGCGCCGCCATTTCAATGTTCCCACTTCTACCCATTATCCCTGTCTATGTTTATAGATTTATTCATTGGAACCAAATTTGCGAGACAATTTAGGGAGAATTTATATTGCCAATCAGCCAAAGACCACATCTTGGGGGTGTGGAAGGAAACAGGAGCACCAGGAGAAAACCCTTGCACGCACGGGGAGAATGTGCAAACTCCCACAGACACAGGCCCAAATCCATGTATCTGCAAAGCTCAGCGATAGTCACTGAGCTGTTGTGTTGCCAATCAACTGGTCCAAGTCAAGCATACACTAACGACATGAAGCATTAGGCTACTCCTGAAAAATCCCAAGAGCAGCCCTCTCACGACCCATCGTGGTTATGCCCCTTGTCAGACAACAAGGAGGAGAGAAGTACCTGTAGGATCGCCTTCATTTTGTTGAGCTTGAGGAGAGATTATTGTCATCACATCTGCTCACCAGATTCTCTATCTCATTCCCAATGCCTCCTGATTGTTTGATTTCTAACCCACAACGGTGATGTCATCAGCAAATTTGAATATCAAATTGAGAGGAATTTCGTTGAACAATCATAAGGGTATAAGGAATATAGTTGGGTGCTGAGAGCACATGATTGTGTGTCACTGGTGTTGAGGGTCATCGTGGAGGAGGTGTTGCTGTCGACCCTTACGATTGTGGTCTGTGAGTTAGAAAGTTCAAAAGCCAGTCGCAGACGGAGGTGCCAAGGCCCAGGTCAGTGAGTTTGGAGATGTGTGTTATGGAACAATAATGTTTAACAGCTGAGCTATAGTCAACACATAGGAATCTGGCATTGGTGTTCTTGTTATCTAGATGTTCCACAGTTGAGTGCAGGGCCAGGGAAATGATGTTTACTGTGGACCTGTTGCAGCGGTAGGCAAACTGTACAGGATCCAGATATTCCAAAAGGCTGGAATTGATTTTTCCATGACTACAGCAAGGTGTTACAATCTATATTAATGACTGAGACAGAGAGATAGAAGGCTCTGTAAGCATATTTTAATGACACAAAAATAGGTCGGACAGTGAGTTGCAATGAGGAAATAAGAACCTTACAATTGGATATTGGTAGGTTCGGAGAGTCGGGCAATATTTGGTAGGTGGAATTTAATGTGTGAAGTCACGCTTTTTGTATAGGGAATTGGGAAGGCAACTTATTATCTATATGGGGAGAGATTTCGGGGAGTTCTGGTGCAGAGGGATCTGGAGGGTACCCTCATTCATGAGTCACAGAATGTGATCATGCAGGTACAGCAGATAATAAAGAAAGTGAATGGAACCATAGTCATTTGATATCCATTGATAGCTAAAGGAAAGGAAATGTTGTTGCAACTATACAAGGCACTGGTGAGGCTGCACGTGGAGTATTGTGCATAGTTTGGTTCCTGCATATGAGGAAGGATGTACTGGCATTGAAGACAGCTCAGAGGAAGTTCACTCGATTGATTCAGGGAATGAGGGGCTTGTTGTATGAAGAGAGTAAAAAGTGTGGTGGATGTTGGGATCATGAGTAAATTTAAGGAGGAGTGAGACAGATTTTTAATTGGTGATGGGTTGAAGGGTTAAGGGGAGAAGGCAGGAAAATAGGGATGAGGACAACATCATCCAAGATCAAATTGCAGAGTGGGCTCGATGGGTCGAATGGACTACTTTTTTCTCCGACATCCTATGAACTTAGGAACACAGGTTGATAAGAATGGTACCTGGACTTCAGGGGTTAAGCTGCATGGAGAGATTAGACAAATTAGACCTGTATTCTCTCAAATTCTGAACTTTGAGGGGTGAGCTGATGGAAATCTACATTTACAGGGAAAGACAGGGTGGATAAAGAGAAACTATTTCACACTAGTTGGGGTACAGCCAGTCTGGAGCATTGTTAGAAAACACTTCGACACACAGAGAGTGATGGAAGGTTGCAACTCTCTTCCTCAAACACCGGTGGATTTTGGTTCAGTTGTGAGGTTTCAGTCTGGCATTGGCTGTACTGTGGAGCAAGACATGAGGGATTTGGACTTTGGTTAGGTACATGGGGTCAGGCCACAGATCAGCTTTGATCTTAATGAATGGTAGCGTGTGCTCGAGGGGCTGAATGCCTTACTCTTGTTGTTCTGTGCCTCTATTTTTCTATGGAGCTTATCAACTATGGGAGGAATCACACAGACAGTACTCATCTGCTACTGGAAAAATCATGGTACTATTCAGTTACTGGAGGAATCACACAGGTAGTGTTATTCAGTTATGGGAGGAATTATGCAGACGGTGCTATTCGGTTACAGAAAGAAGCACCAGGCACTGCTAATCGGTTAAGGGAGAAATCACGCAGACAGTGCTATTCAGTTATGGGAAGAATCGCACAGAGAGTGCCATTCAGCTATGTATGGAATCACACATGTTCCTGTTCGCTTATGGGGGGAATTGTGCAGACAATGCTATTCGGTTAAGGGAGTAATCAAACAGGCAGTGCTATTTGCTTAAGAGAGGAATTGTATAAATATCAGGTGAGTGGACAACTGGTGTTGTGAGACTTCTTAGTGTTCCCACCCTAGTTCAACGCTGGTATTTCACACACCAGTTCAAAAGGATCATCCCCAATCTCTGAGGTTTTGCCCTTGGGTCCTTGTCTCTGCTATTAGGCGTAATACCTTCCACAATGCACTCTATCCAGGCCTTTCATTGTTCTGTACATTTCAATGATGTCCCCCTGCTCATCTTTCCAAACTCCATTGAGCACAGACACAAAGTCATTATACGCTCACATTGTGTTAAATCATTCATTCCCCGGATCATGCTTGTGAATGTCTTCTAGACCCTTCCCAAATCCAGCATGTTCTACCTTAGATGCAGGGTCCAAAATTGCTGGCAATACTCTGAATGTGGTCTGACCAGAGTCTTATTAAACCTCAGCATTATATTTCTTTTCTTGTATTCTAATCATCTCAAAATGAATGCTAGCAGAGGAAGCTCTGTTATATGTAATGAATATTGAAAGATTTACAGTCTGACCCTTCATTTATTCTAACTTTCCACAACTCCATGGCTCTCAACATCTCATCTAGGCTATAAATTCTCTACTTTGCGTGTAAAACTGTTGGATTGAAGGGTGTTAATGAAGATGTTTGTTCAGTGACTGTAATTGATGTGAATCCCCATGGATCCAATTAGTATGCTTCAAGTGATTTCCCAGTTCAATTAATAGTGGATTCCGTTCAACTGTTGTATCATTGAGACAGCGGGAGCAACAATTCCGACACTAACAGAGATCAGAGGCTGTGGAGAAAGAGGCAGGGAGAGGAGAGATCAGAATCTGGGAACACTGGATTAGAATCTTCTAACAATGGATCAGAATCTGGGAACAATGGAATGGAATGTTTCAAAAATGAATCAGAATCTCGGAACAATGGAATGGAATGTTCCACCAATGGATCAGAATCTGGGAAGAAAGGATTGGAATCTTCTAACCAAGGACAGCAGTTTATCCCAATGGATTTCTGAGTTTACTGCGGATTATTTTTGGAGAACGTTAGCTGATCGGATTGAATATCTACTGAAGGCGATTCAATGCATTTACTATCCCCTCTTGGCTGTTATTGGTGTTCCGGGTAAGTCCCTGGTTAGAATTGTACTGGCCCAAATACATGGGAATTGGAGCAGGTGAGGGATGGAGCATGGAAAGGTCTGTTTATCATGGGTGGGATTTTGCACCTTTAGGAAGAGTGAGGATGTATAGTCCCATCCCCAGTGTCCTATTCCTAATTCTAGAAAGAATGTTAACTGTATTGATTTTCTTGTCATTTACTGGACTCGGTTTGCTGCTCTTGTTTTTGTTGAATATCTGTATCCGATTATTCACGACTTCAGCCACTGAAATTTTTCTCAGGGCCCGTGGGCTAGGATGTTTTCTGTGTGCTGTGATTTTCCATAGACGTGTGACCTCAAACACTGTTCCATTGTGAGTAAACGATTGAGACAGAATATTGTTCACCCTCTGCATATAACATCAGTTCAACCAATATATGCATAGCAGGATCTCACAGAGAGAACATATTCCATTAACATTGAAATTTATTCATCAGTGTCACAAGTATGGTAACATTAACGATGCAATGAAGTTACAATGAAAATTCCCGAGTCACCACACATCAGTGGCTGTTCAGGTACACTGAGGGAGAATTTAGCATGGACAATGCACCCAACCAACACGACTTTCAGAGAATGGGAAGAAAATAGGAGTGCTTGGAACAAACCCATGCAGAGACAGGGAAAATTTGCAGCCTCTGCACAGAAAGTAACCAAGACAGGAATTGAACTAGGACTTCGGGTGCTACAAGGAAAGAATGTTATCCCCTGCAGCACCACAAACTCTCCTGGAGTCACAGGGAAACAAACACATGGGCAGATACAAACGTAAAAACAGAAGCAATCAGATTTAGGCACTTACTCCTACATACAGACAAATGCAACAACCAAAATTGCTTTAACACTCCAGAGTAATGCACACTTAGGAATAATTGTCAGGTTCTCTGTTGATCTCAGACAAACACACACAGAAACACACACACACACACTCACATACACTCTCTCTCTCATATACAAACACACACACACTTGCATACTGGTACAGACAATTTAGACACACGCAGCACACACACACGGTAGTGGGGCAGGATAACAACTACCCCCTGCCTATTGAAGACAGGGTGATCAAGTGAAAACAGATGGGTTTACTGTGAATTATTTTTGGAGAACATTACCTGATCGGATTCCTGATCTGGGTCACTGCCTGTTTGCAGTTGCGCATTTTCCCCATGGCTGTGTGGGTTTCCTCCGGGTGCTCCAGTATCCTCCCACATTCCAAATCCGTGTGGAATTTGGGAGGGATAACTCCTAGGGTCAGGGAAACTCACTAGGGTAAATGAAAGGGGTAATGGGGATTGAACCTGGGTGGGATTGTGATTGGTGCAGACTCGATGGGTGGAAAGGCCTCCTTCTACACTGTCTGATTCTTTGATTCCTAAAATCTAAGGATTTCCTCTCCACTATTCAACACACCACCATTTTTTATATAATATGCGAACTTACTAATCCTAACTCACACAAAGAACAAAAGAACAAAGAACAAAACAGCAAGGGAAACAGGCCCTTCGGCCCAATGAGCCCGCGCCGTCACCCTGATGTTCCCACCTCGACCGTGATCCCTGTCTATGTTTATAGATCTATGGATGAAAAACCAATTTTGAGACAATTTAGGGAGAATTTGTTTTGCCAATTAGCCTAAGAGCACATCTTTGGGATGTGGGAGGAAACCTGAGCACCCAGAGAAAACCCACACAAGCATGGGGAGAATGTGTCAACTCCCACAGACACAGGCCCAAATCCATGTATCTGCACAGCACACTGATAGTCACTGAGCTGTCGTGTTGCCCATCAAATGGTCCAGTTCAAGCGTAGACTAACGACGTGAAGCACTAGGATACTCTTGAAAAAAATCCAAGAGCAGCCCTCTCACGACCATCGCATGTATGCCCCTTGTCAGACAACAAGGTGGACCAAAGCACTTGTAGGATAAAAACAAGTCCATCAATATCATCATCTATTTACACACTTCCCAGGGACTCCTAAGGCTTATGATCCCTATTTCAAATCAGTTTCTATACCCTTCCATTCCCGTTCTTTTCATGTGCCCATCTAAGGATTTCTTAACACATTAATGTTTGGACCATCAATGTACACTACAAGTTACAAGGGACCCAGCTTCAATCCATTTCGAACCCCACTGGACACAGACTTGCAGTCACAAAATCAATTTTTGACCGTCACCATCTGCCTCCTGCCACAAATTTTGGATGTAATTTAACAAATTGCACTGGATCCAACCGAATATTCCTTTCTCATTCGGTCTCCCATACGGAATTCGTCAAAAGATTTTCAGAAGTCCCTGTGGATCCATCGACTGAACTTCTCTCATCTAGTCATCATATATTCCAGCAAATTGTTAGATATGATCTCCCCTTGACAAAGCCATGCTGATTCTTGTTGATAAAATCTTACCTCTCGAATTGGAGGTTAATTCTGTCCCTCAGATTTTTTTTCCAATCAATTATCTACAACAGATATGGGAATGATGGTGCCCTGGGCATGACCTTGGATGTCTCCAGATCACCCTGTGGATGGAATTATGGCACAGTGGTTAGCATTGCAAAATCACAGCATCAGGGATCCAGGTTCAATCCCAGGGATTCCATCATCACCAGTGAAGTTATTTTATTAACTTTGAAACCAGCTCCATTCTCGCATATTGCCTTTTGGTATTTCTCCTGTTACAAGAACGTGTGGTGTTTGTCTGGAAAGGATCTATTTTGAACAAGTCCAGTTTCTCACAGCTCCCCAGTGTCCACATTGAGCCTTGTAAATTCATTCTTGATCACAGTAGTCCCGTATACTTCACCAACCTGCATAAGTTCATTGTTAAGGCCAAGGCACATTGTGCTGATGTTCCAGTTTGAGATGTGAAAGCCTGAATTGAATTGATTTGATTTGAATTTATTGATGTATTACTGTCCCATGCATTAGTATAAGGGTTGTTCGCTGAGTGCTATACAGACAAAGTGTGCACAGAGAAGGAGAGATTGCAGAATGTTACGTTACAATTATAGATGGCATGCAGAAAAAGATCATCTTTTCCAGTTCTGGTCGTCTTACTGCCGGAAGGACATGGAGACTCTGGAAAGAGTGCAGAGGAAGTTTACCAGGATGCTGCCTGGTATGGAAGGTCTGAGTTACGAGGAGAAATTAGGCAAACTGGGACTTTTTTCCTTAGAAAGACGTAGACTTAGAGGAGATCTGATAGAGGTGTACAAGATTTTGAAGGGGATAGATAGAGTAAACAGGGCTAAGCTTTTTCCTAGGATGGACTCAAATAGCACGAGGGGTCATGGGCTTAGGGTGAAGGAGGTAAGGTATAATTTGGATGCTAGAGGGAGTTTTTTCACACAGAGGGTGGTGGGGGTATGGAATGCGCTACCAAGTAAAGTGGTGGAGGCAGGTACTCTGGAGATATTTAAGAAATACTTAGATGGGCACATGAACAGAATGGGAATGGAGGGGTATATAAAACTGATTTAAAATAGGGATCATGAGCCTTGGGAGTCCCTGTGAAGTGTGTAAATAGATGATGATATTGATGTACTTGTTTTTATCCTACAGGTGCTTTGGTCCACCTTGTTGTCTAACGAGGGGCATACACACGATGGGTCATGAGAGGACTGCTCTTGGACCTTTTTCGCGAGTATCCTACTGCTTCACATCGTTAGTGTATGCTGACCTGGACCATCTGATGAGCAACACAACAGCGCAGTGACTATAGCTGTGCTGTGAGATACATGGATTTGGGCCTGTGTCTGTGGGAGTTTGCGCATTCTCCCCGTGCTTGCGTGGGTTTTCTCCGGGAGCTTCGGTTTCCTCCCACATCCCAAAGATGAGCTCTTAGGCTAATTGGCAAAACAAATTCTCCCTAAATTGTCTCAAATTTGGTTTTTCATCCATAGATCTATAAACATGGACAGGGATCGCATGTAGAAGTGGGAACATTGAGGTGGTGGCGCGGGCTCGTTGGGCCGAAGGGCCTGTTTCCCGTGCTGTTTTGTTCTTTGTTCTCTTTGTTCTTTAATGAGATGAAGATCCATTCTAATATCTGATGGCAACAGAGAAGAAACTATTCTTGAGCTGGCATTGTGATGGCATAATGGTTAGCACTGCCATCTCAAAGGACCTGACTTTGATTCCCAGATTGAATTCCCAGTGTGGAATTTGAATGTTCCTCATCAGTCTGCGTGGATTTTCTTTGGATGCTCTGGTTTCCACCCACAGGCCAACGACATGCAGGTTAGGTTGATCGACTATGCTAAATTGCCCATTAGAGTCCCGGGATATATATGTCTGAGAGATTATCAGGGTACATATGGGAGTTACAGGTCAGGACAAGGATGGGATAGTTGTCGATACAAACTCTGTGGGCCAGATGGCTTTGTTCTGCACTGAAATATCTCTATGATTCTATGAGTCAGTTGGCACTTGTCGTCAGAACTTTTCATCGTAGTTTCCGATGGAACAAGTTGGAAGAGGTTTTTTCTATAGTCCGTGGGATCCTTAAATTGGCTGGCTGCTTTTCCGAGCAGTGAAAAGCTTAGAAAGTGTCAAATGATTTTTCGAGTGATGGACCCTATATCATTTGTGAAACTTTGAAGTTTTGTGTAGTCTTGCACTGCGCAGGAGCCAGACCAAGCTATGATACAACCAGAAAGAACGTTTTCTATCGTGCATCTCAAATATGTTGGAGAGAATCGTGGCTGACAGGCCAATTATCCTTCGACATCTGAGAAACTAGATGCTTTGGTAAGCTTCCTTAATTGAAGCAACATTTTGGAGGGAGCAGGATAGATTGTTGGTGATCACGACCCATTGGAACTTGATGCTCTCGACCATTCATTTCATAATATTGGATATCAGAGTCACTGGGCAATAGTCTCTAAGGCAGGCTGGCTGGCTTTCCTTTGGTACCGGCCTTGGTTTGAGTTTTTATAGCCTGGTTAGATTAGCAACTTCCCTCCTGAGAAATGATTCATTGAGCTTCAATAATCCAGTAGGCCATAGTGGTACCGCAGCAAATGCTCTAGGCACTAAGGATGGTAGCTATTTACTAAACCTTGAAGATTTCTCTCACTGTTGAAAGCAAACCGTGGTACATGAGTTCTGTGCCAACCAAGTGTGAGATTACTGTTTCTTCCTGTGTTGTGTGAATGGTGGCCACAATGGTGTGGTCTCCACTCCAGGGTACAGTTTTGTGTAAGTATAATAGAGTCAGAACCGTCGAGGTATCAGTGTCTCCCTCTGCCAACTCTTTGCATTCTCCAGAGGAAAGGGTGAAACCAGCTCTGTCCGGTGCCAGCTCTGCTGCAGGGGTTGTCAGTAAGATGACTGATAAAAGACAGGTTACCAATTACAGGATTGTACCCTGGATTTTCTGTCAGGGTTTACTCCTTCATCCTTCATACTCTCCAAATCCCCCACAAGTTCGAGGAGCTATTTACCTGTCACTGAGTGAGAAACAATGTTGAGGAATCTCCTGAAAATTGTCTCCAAATATATATTTTTGTGTTGCTAACATCAAGTATCGCACTAACACATTGTTTAGCACTGCTGACTCACAGCATCAGGGACCTCAGTTCTGTTCCAGACTTGAACATAGAACATAGACATAGAACATAGAACATTACAGCACAGAACAGGCCCTTCGGCCTTCGATGTTGTGCCGACCAAAATAAAAAGCAATGCCCCTCCAAACTAAACCATTCCCTTCTCTTCCATATACTTATCAATTAACCTCTTAAACGCCACCAAACTTGGCGCATCTACAACAGCTGCAGGCAGGGCATTCCATTCCCTAATCACTCTTTGAGTAAAGAACCTACCTCTGATATCCGTCCTATAACTCATACCCCTTAATTTAAAGCTAAAACTTGGATCACAATCTGTCTGGAGTTTGGACCTTCTTCCCGTGCGTGTGTGAGTTTCCTCTGAATTTTCTTCTTTCCTTTAACACTAAAAAGGTTTGCAGGACTAACACAAAAATACATAATTCTTTTGTGTATGTGTACTTTTTTATATATTAAACCGTCTTCTGTCGAAATGGTAATTTGTTCCTCTGAATCAAATCTAATTGCATTCCTTATTTTCTTTTTGACAGTGAACATAATCACAATTGTGACATTGGTGAGCAGAAACTGTGGTCTATCCAAATGTGTCACTCGTTACCTGGTGGCCATGTCAGTGGGGGATCTGCTGGTCATTATACTCGACCTGATATTTAGACAAATTCCTATTCTTTTTTGGAAAGAGTTTCGTTTCGTGCTGTGGCTCCCTGTGTGTAACATCCACGCTGTCCTGCTTTATGCCGCCAATGACTGTTCTGTCTGGTTCACCGTCACTTTCACCTTTGATCGATTTGTAGCCATTTGCTGTTCCAAGCTGAAAAGAAAATTTTGCAGTGAGAAATCGGCAGTTGCGGTTCTGGGAATAGTGACGGTGCTGAGTTGTTTAAAGAACATTACCTGGTATTTTATGTTTTCACGTGAATATCAACTGTTGAACACCCCCTGGTTCTGTGATGCCAAAAATGGTGTTGAGTACTCTCTAGTCTGGACAACAATCGAGTTCCTCCACCACATTCTAACCCCGTCTGTCCCATTTGTCCTGATTCTGTTGTTCAATGCTCTCATCATCAGACACATTTTAGTAAGCAGCAGAGCACGCAGCAGACTTCGGGCCCACAGCAATGGCAAGAATCCCAGAGACTCAGAGATAGAGGGTCGCAGGAAAACTATCATTTTATTGTTTGTTATCTCTGCTAATTTCATCCTCCTTTGGTCATTGTTAATGGTATATAGTATATGGAGTTGAATGTATTATTTTGGCTATGTGTCGGGATGGATACATTATTATCTTCTAGAATTGGGTTTCATGCTGCAACTTACTTCAGTTGCTGCACAAACACCGCCATTTATGCCGTGACACAAACTCGCTTCAGGCAGCATCTTCGAAATCAACTGAAATATCCCTTTTCTGCAATTCTTCAACTCATTACGCCCTGAGAGGAAACTAAAACCAAAATGCTCCTGACTCTTCCTGTTGGTCATTCAAACTATTAATAATAAACAGCCTCACAGACACAAAAAGAAAACTGATAGCGAGAGAGACAGAGGGAAAACTGATAACGAGAGAGACAGAGACAGAGTCAGAGGGAAAGACAGGTGGCAGTGATAGTAGTAGTGAGAGTGATAGAGAGGCAGGGATTGATAGAGATCGGGAAGGGCAGAAAGACATGGAGACCAACAGATTTTGAAAGATTTTCTAATCGATACAGAGAAAAAGAAAACAGAGAACAAGACAGATAGAGAAAGGGAAAAGACAGAGACAAAGAGCAGTCTCAAAGAGTGAGAGAGACAGGGATAGAGAGTGGGGGAAAATGGAAGGGAGATATACAGGGAGTCAGAAATCATGACGGAAGACAGATTGGAGGACATAATAAAGAAAGAGGATGAAATGAAATGGAACCAAGAAACAAAATGTGGGAAATAACTAGAAACTGCGAGAATGGTAGATAAAGAAACAGAGAGTGGGAGCAAATGAGAAAGACAGACTGAAAGAGTACAGTGAACACAGAAGAACCAAGAACAGAGTGAGGCACAGAGAGAGAGAGAAAGAGAGAGCGAGAGGGAGCAAGATAGACAGAGAACCAGACAAATAAGTAAAAGGGTGACAGAGAAGGAGCGACAGAAAAGGAGCGTGCCTGAAAGGGGCAGGAAAAACAGAGGAAGAAGGTAGAGAGAGGGAGACTCTGGGAGAGGCAGAGAGACAGAAGGCAATGGAAAGAAACATAGAGACAGAGGCACAGAGAAACAGAGAGAAAAGGAGACAGAGGGAGGGAGGAGCATAGGACATTACAGTGCAGTACAGGCCTTTCCGCCCTTGATGTTGCACCAAGCTGTGGAACCAATCTAATAACCCTCTAACATAACCTATTCCAATATTATCCATACGCTTATCCAACGACCATTTGAATGCCCTTAAAGTTGATGAGACCAGTACTACTGCAGACAGGGCATTCCATGCCCTTACTACCACCTGATTAAAGAACTTACATCGGGCATCTGTCCTAAATTTATCACCTCTCAATTTGTCCCCTCTTGTTTGCCATCACCATCCGAGGAAAAAGGCTCTCACTGTCCACCCTATCAAATTGTCTATCATCTTGTATGCTGCAATTAAGTCACTTCTTAACCTTCTTCTCTCTAACGAAAACAACAAGTCCCTCAGCCATTCCTCATAAGACCATCCCACCATACGAGGCAACATCCTGGTAAATCTCCTCTGGACTCTTTCCAATGGCCCCGCATCTTTCTTATAATGTTGTAACCAGAACTGTACACAATCCTCCAAGTGCAGCATCATCAGAGTTTTGTAAAACTGCAACATGATATCACAGCTCCAAAATTCCATCCCTCTACCAATAAAAGCTAACACACCGTACACCTTCTTAACAATCCTATCAAACTGGGTGCGAACTTTCAGGGATCTATGCACATGTCTATCTCTCTGCCCATCCACACTATCAAGAGTCTTTCTATTAGTCTAATACGCTGTAATCCTGTTACTCCTTCCAAAGAGAATAACCAAACATTTTTCTGCATTAAACTCCATTTGTCACCTCGTAGCCCAGCTTATCTATGTCACTCTGCAAACTGTAACATCCATCCACCCATGCGGAAGTTAGGAACAGCAAAGGCTCGATAACTTTGCTGGGTGTATTCTATAGGCCGCCCAACAGCGGCAGGGAACTTGAGGTGCAGAAAGGGAAACAGATCCTAGACAGATGTAGAAATAACAGGGTTGTTGTGATGGAAGATTTCAATTTCCCAAACATTGACTGGAATATCCCAAGGGTAAGGGGTTTGAATGGTATGGAGTTTGTTAGGT
>JAGIQG010000097.1:86467-112868 GCA_024679065.1 Sphyrna mokarran | reverse complement strand
CTCACTCACTACACCCCACTCCCCTCACTCACTACACCCCACTCCCCTCACTCACTGCACCCCACTCCCGTCACTCACTGCACCCCACTCCCCTCACTCACTGCACCCCACTCCCCTCACTCACTACACCCCACTCCCCTCACTCGCTAAACCCCACTCCACTCACTCACTACTCCCCACTACCCTCACTCCACACCTCACTCCCCTCACTCACTGCACCCCTCTCCCCTAACTCCATACCCCACTCCCTTCAATCACTACACCCAACTCCCCTCACTCACTACACCCCCCTCCCCTCACTCACTACACCCCACTCCCCTCACTCACTACACCCCACTCCCCTCACTCACTACACCCCACTCCCCTAGTTCCCTCAGTCCCACTCCCCTCACTCCCTATGCTACACCTCTCCCACTCCCCTCACTCATCACACCCCACTCCTCTCACTTACACCCCACTCCCCTCACTCACTCCATCCCTCTCACCTCACTACACCCCACTCCCCTCACTCACTACACCCCACTCTCCCCTCACTCACTACACCCCACTCCCCTCACTCACTACACCCCTCCACCCACTCACTACCCCTCCCTCACTACACCCCACTACCCCCTCATTCACTACACCCCACTCCCCTCACTCACTACACTCTTCCCCTCACTCACTACACCCCATCCCCTCACTCACTACACCCCACTCCCCTCACTCACTACACCCCCTCCCCCTCCTCACTATACACCCCACTCCCCTCACTCACTACACCCCACTCCCCTCACTCACTACACCCCAACTCCCCTCACTCACTACACCCCACTCCCCTCACTCACTACACCCCACTCCCCTCACTCACTACACCCCACTCCATCACTCACTACACCCCACTCCCCTCACTCACTACACCCCCTCCCCTCACTCACTACAACCCAACTCCCCTCACTCACTACACCCCACTCCCCTCACTCACTACACCCACTCCCCTCACTCACTACCCCACTCCCCTCACTCACTATACCCCACTCCCCTCACTCACTGCACTACACTCCCCTCACTCACTACACCCCACTCCCCTCACTCACTACACCCCACTCCCCTCACTCACTACACCCCACTCCCCTCACTCACTACACCCCACTCCCCTCACTCACTACACCCACTCCCCTCACTCACTACACCCCCCCTCCCCTCACTCACTACACCCCACTCCCCTCACTCACTACACCCCACTCCCCTCACTCACTACCCCCACTCCCCTCACTCCTACACCCCACTCCCCTCACTCACTACACCCCACTCCCATCACTCACTACACCCCACTCCCCTCACTCACTACACCCCACTCCCCTCACTCACTACACCCCACTCCCCTCACTCACTACACCCCACTCCCCCACTCACTACACCCCACTCCCCTCACTCACTGCACCCCACTCCCCTCACTCACTACACCCCACTCCCCTCACTCACTACACCCCACTCCCCTCCTCACTATACCACCCCACTCCCCTCACTCACTTACCCCACTCCCTCACTCACTACACCCACTCCCTCACTCACTACACCCCACTCCCCTCACTCACTACACCCCACTCCCCTCACTCACTACACCCCACTCCCCTCGCTCTCCCCTCAGTCACTTTAACCGCAATATTATTCACATCTGCCGCTGACTCCATCGCAGAGTCCCCCAGCAGGCCTTCAGGACAGACACCTCCACCTCTCCGATTGAGTGAACTCTTCCTCCCGAGCTCTACCTACCTGGGACTGAAGACCCCCCTGGGGCAGCGCACGGCTGTTCCGTCGGCTTTCCGGCCCGTGTTCTCCCAGACTCCCGAGTCGTGGGTTTTCCTGGAACGAGAACGAGGTGAAGGGACTTCGACCACGAGTTGATCGGACAACGTGCGGACCGGTCGTAATGCACGGACCGGATTCGGGGCACCATCACGCAGGGCCACGTTTTCTAATACGTTCCTCCCTCCCCCCCTCACCGCCTCCCCCCAGTAAGTCACATCCCTTGAGTTGGGCGGGAGAAGAGATGCACTATCGAAGTTTTTCATCCGTGACTCATCAGGACTCAGGTGGAACAACACCACATCTCAAAGGGACAAACACAATTTGCCGTAGAGGACAGAAAACACTGACCTTTTCTTTGTCAGATAACTCAATGCAATTCTCGACCAAACAGGGAAACCCCAAGCTATTTTCTTTTTACTGAACAACAGCAGTAGCCATGCAGAGACTGGGCCCTGAGTATAAAATTATTACCTTCAATAAGTCTATTTGAATCATATGGTGAGCCAGATTATTGCAAATTGGCCGCTGTATATTTCGAGGTGAACGTTCAAGAAGATTTTTTTTCCAAATGTGAAGGAAAAGTTCATTTTCGACACTGAGTTATGCAAATCTCAGCCCGTGTGAGGACGTTCTGCGCTGCACTTCCAGTGATGAACTGGTGAGTTGATCCTCCAATCAATGAATCACACGGGCCACATATCCAGCAGCACATGTATCCCAATTTCTATAGCATTTTTGGGAAGAGAAAATGACATTTTGTTTGATGCCTACGCTCTGCACTCTGAACAAAACACTTGAGTTGTAGATGCCTTGATGCGTAGCGAACGTGAGATTGAATGGGGCTGAAATTGAGGTGCATTTTATTTTATCCTCAACATTGGGGTCAATCCATCAATATCTGAGCGAAGGCTCCAAAAAAATTGTGTTCACATATCAGAGACGGCACAGCATCCAACCAGCATCCTTCTGCTTATGGACTCTACATTCCTCCTCACTCTTGTATCCTTGATAATCGGTCATGATGAATTCGAGATGAAAAGTTTACGTAGCATTTATATTCTGTCAGAGATTCGGGAATTCACTCCAGACCGCTCACTCACTTCATCCCTCTCCCATCAGTCACTCCACCCCTCGCCCCTCAGTCACTCCATCCCACTCCCCTCAGTCACTCCATCCCACTCCTCACTCACTCCATACCACTCGCCTCACTCACTCCACTCCTCACCCTTCATTCACTCCATCCCTCTCCCCTTAGTCACTCCACCTCACTCCCCTCAGTCACTCCATCCCACTCCCCTCACTCACTACATCTCACTCCCCTCACTCACTACATCCCACTCCCCTCACTCACTCTGTCCCACTCTCCTTACTCACTCCATCCCACTCTCCTCAGTCACTCCATCCCACTCCCCTCACTCACTCTGTGGCACTCCCCTCAGTCACTCCATCCCACTCCCCTCAGTCACTCCATCCCGCTTCCACTCAGTCTCCACACACATCCATCCCACTCCGGGACACCAGCATTATATTTTGGGGAAAATTTAATCCAGACAAACTTGCGGACATTGATACCTGAGGTTGGAGATTCTGTTGGGATTCGGGAAGCTGGGTCAGTGGATTCCGGCTGGGATTTATCATCGGCTCCCAGAGTTGGTGCTGTCCCTGGATCTGTGAGAAGGGAGGAGATATGGGAGATCACAGAGTAGAAATCATCCCAATCTTCATCTGTTTGTAATGGAAATTCAGGACAATTTACACTTCCCAATTTATTCCACCCGCAATCAGTCAGTGCCCAGAAACTGTGTCACAACGAGACATTAAATCACACTGCACTCTGCACACAGCACACTAACTCCTGTCACTACACCCCACTCCCCTCACTCCCTCAATCCCACTCCCCTCACTCCCTCAATCCCACTCCCTCACTCCCTCAATCCCACTCCCCTCCACTCCCTCAATCCCACTCCCACAATCCCACTCCCCTCACTCCCCTCAATCCACTCCCCTCGCTCCCTCAATCCCACTCCCCTCACTCCCTCAATCCCACTCCCCTCACTCCCTCAATCCCACTCCCCTCACTCCCTCAATCCCACTCCCCTCACTCCCTCAATCCCCTCCCCTCACTCCCTCAATCCCACTCCCCTCACTCCCTCAATCCCACTCCCCTCACTCCCTCAATCCCATTCCCCTCGCTCCCTCAATCCCACTCCCCTCGCTCCCTCAATCCCACTCCCCTCGCTCCCTCAATCCCACTCCCCTCACTCCCTCAATCCCACTCCCCTCACTCCCTCAATCCCACTCCCCTCACTCCCTCAACCCCACTCCCCTCGCTCCCTCAATCACCACTCCCCTCACTCCCTCAATCCCACTCCCCTCACTCCCTCAATCCCACTCCCTCACTCCTCAATCCCACTCCCCTCACTCCCTCAATCCACTCCCCTCACTCCTCATCCCACTCCCTCACTCCCTCAATCCCACTCCCTCAATCCCACTCCCCTCACTCCTCAATCCCCACTTCTCAATCCCACTCCCCTCACTCCCTCAATCCCACTCCCCTCACTCCCTCAATCCCCACTCCCTCAATCCCACTCCCTCACTCCCTCAATCCTACTCCCCTCACTCCCTCAATCCCCACTCCCTCAATCCCACTCCCCTCACTCCCTCAATCCTACTCCCCTCACTCCCGCAATCCCACTCCCCTCACTCCCTCAATCCCCACTTCCCTCACTCCATCAATCCCACTCCCCTCACTATCTCAATCCCACTCCCCTTGCTCCCTCAATCCCACTCCCCTCGCTCCCTCAATCCCACTCCCCTCAGTCACTCCATCCCACTCCCCTCAGTCACTCCATCCCACTCCCCTCAGTCACTCCATCCCGCTTCCACTCAGTCTCCACACACATCCATCCCACTCCGGGACACCAGCATTATATTTTGGGGAAAATTTAATCCAAACAAACTTGCGGACATTGATACCTGAGGTTGGAGATTCTGTCGGGATTCGGGAAGCTGGGTCAGTGGATTCCGGCTGGGATTTATCATCGGCTCCCGGAGTTGGTGTTGTCCCTGGATCTGTGACAAGGGAAAAGATATTGGAAAATCACAGAGTAGAAATCATCCCAATCCTCAATGTTCGTTCCGAGGATTGGGATAAATTGACTCTTCCCAATATGTTCAACCCCAAGTCAGTCAGGGCCCAGATCCTGTTTCACAACTGGGAATTCCATCAAACTGTCCTCTAATTCCCATCATTACATCCCAATCCCCTCACCCCCTCAATCCCAATCCCCTCACCCCTCAGTCCCAATCCCCTCACCCCTCAATCCCAATTCCCTCATTCCCTCAATCCCACTCCCCTCACCCCTCAATCCCAATTCCCTCACTCCCTCAATCCCACTCCCCTCACCCCTCAATCCCAATTCCCTCACTCCCTCAATCCCACTCCACTCACCTCATTAATCCTAATCCCCTCACCCCTCAATCCCAACCCCTCACCCCTCAATCCCTATCCCCTCACCCCTCATCTTCCCCTCACCCCCTATCATCCCCTCACCCCCTCAATCCCAATCCCCTCACTCCCTCAATACCACTCCTCTCACCACCTCAATCCCAATCCCTTTACCCCCTCAATCTCAATCCCCTCACTCCCTCAATCCCAATCCCGTCACCACCTCAATCCCAATCCCCTCACCCCCTGAATCCCAATCCCCTCACTTCCTCAATACCATTCCCTTCACCCCCTCAATCCCACTCCCCTCAACCCTCAATCGCAATCCCCTCCCCCCTCAATCCCACTCCCCTCACCCCCTCAATCCCAATCCCCTCAATCCCTCAATCCCAATCCCCTCAAACCCTCAATCCCACTACCCTCACCCCCTCAGTCACTCTGTCCCTCTCCCCCTCAAACACTCCTTCACTCTCCCCTTCTGTCATTCTGACCTCTACCCCTCAGTCACTCCGTCCCTCTCTTCCCTCTGTCACTCCGTCCCTCTGCCCCCTCAGTCACTCCGTCCCTCTCTTCCCTCAGTCACTCTGACCCTCTACCCCTCAGTCACTCCGTCCCTCTTCCCTCAGTCACTCTGTCCCTCTCCCCCTCAGTCACTCCGTTCTTCTGCCCCTCAGTCACTCCGTCCCTCTGCCTCTCAGTCATCCGTCCCTCTCCTCCTCAGTCACTCCGTCCCTCTCCCCTCAGTCACTCCTGTCTCTCCCCCTCAGTCACTTCGTCCCTCTCCCCCTCAGTCACTCTGTCCCTCTTCCCCTCAGTCACTCGTCCCCTCCCCCTCAGTCATTCCGTCCCTCTCTCCCTCAGTCACTCCGTCCCTCTCCCCTGTCTCCATCCCTCTCCCCCTCAGTCACTCCGTCCTCTCCACCTCAGTCACTCCGTCCCTTCCCCCTAGTCACTCTGTCCTCTCCCCTCAGTCACTCCGTCCCTCCCCCTCAGTCACTTCCGCACTCTTCCTCAGTCGATCCATCCCTCTCCCCACTCAGTCACTCTGTCCCTCTCCCCTCAGTCACTCCGTCCCTCTGCCCCCTCAGTCACCTGTCCCTCTACCCTCAGTCCTCCGTCCCTCTCTTCCCTCAGTCACTCCGTCCCTCTCCCCTCAGTCACTTCGTCCACTGCCCCCTCAGTCACTCCGTCCCTCTCCCCTCAGTACCCGTGCTTCTGCCCCAGTCACTCTGTCCCTCTCCCCCTCAGTCACTCCGTCCCTCTCCCCCTCAGTCACTCCGTCCCTCTCCCCCCTCAGTCACTGGGTGTGTCAGTGTCCCGGTATATCCAGTGTCACCCTCCTGGGTCATTTTGAAACAGCAATTTACCTGTGCAATAAACAGCCTCACAGCCTGGTGTCGGTTTCAGCTCATAGACAAAGTAACTCCTGCAGTTTCTAATCTTTATCTCTCGCTTCCGGCTGCAGGGATTCCCATCCCAGTTAAAACAGACTGTCCCGGTTACTTCCTCCTGTTCCCGGGTGGGATGTGATCCTGAAATGAGGTGTATAAATATTGGAGAGTGTAAGCGATGTGAACAGTGCTGGACAGTGAGAGTAAATCTGATATTGTAAAGTCTGACTCTACCCTGTAACCAGCCTGGACGATGTGTGGAGCAGTGTCCCGGTGCGACCGGAGACTCCGGAATCTTCCATCCGCCAGAACTGGAATAACAATCAGAAAGACAATTTTACATTTCCCCACTCCGCCCGGGAGCGAGTCTCACTTTCACCCCCACTGCCCCGGGAAGGGCGTGACATGTTTATAGAAATCTCCAAACTCCCCCGAGACTAATTCTCATCTTTCCCCCGTTTCCCGTGGTACCGAGTCCCGCATTCTCCTTGATTCCTGTGGGAGCGAATCCCGCATTCTCTCCCGATCCCCAGAGTAGCAAGCCCCCAGTTCTCCCCGGGCCCCTTGGGAGCAAAACGAACATTCTCCCAATTCGCCATGGCAATGCATTCTATACTATCCAACCACTTCTCGTGGGAGTGTATCCCACATTCTTCCCTTACACCACATGGGAAGGTGGCACATTCTCCTCACTCTCACCTGGGAGCAAGTCCCACATTCCCCATCACTGCCCGTGGGCGAGGATTGAACTTCCTCCACAGTCCCCCATCGAAACAAGTCCCATTTTCTCTCAGACTTCCTGTGGGAGTGAGCTCCAAATTGGCCTCAATCCTTGTCCCACTCCCCATGGGAATGAGTCCCACATTCTCCCCAATCCCTCAGTAAAGAAGCTTCTCCTGAATTCCGCTATCGGATTTGTCTCGGACTATCTCATCTTCAAAGCGCCCCTCCCCGAGCCCCACTCTCGCTCGTGAGTGGAAACATCTTTTCTTGAGTGAGTGCCTTTAATTACACAGTTTTTCAATTCCACCTTCCGTCGCTGTTCGACCTCAGAAGAGAAGGAGGCAACTGGCTTTTCCCAATCTGACATTGACAATCTCACAGTTCGTGGCTCCAGGAGCAGTGGATGGAGCTGTGGCCTCATCATCGCTGGGCCCAATGTGGGCACCAACGGGAAGTCCACTGACCCTGTGCTGGGATTGGTCAACCCAGGGGGTGAGCTGGACAAAATATCCCACCCATCATCACACCACCTGAAACCAACTCCCACCTTCCCGTGGGTTGGGCTGGGTGTGTCCCTACACCTTACCTGTTGAACCTGTACCATCCGTAGACAAGATCCCTGTCACACTGCCGCTGTCCCACACACTCTGTCCCAGTACAATCGCTGCTTCTCCAGGACTGGTTCAGCACCGTGTGATCTACACACGGGTCAGTGAGCGCTGAGTTTGGGTCTGAGTGACAGAGAGATGGTTAATGTTAATAGATCAAGTAAAGTCAATCTCACACAGAGACTTGTGGCCACCCTCTCCCTCTCTCACTCAGATAACAACAACCGCAACACGCTTGGGGTGGTGGGGAACATCAGTGAGGTGGGCGGATTGGTTTAGGCATGGAATGTTCCCCACAGGGAAAAGGTGAAGGGGGTAAGGAGATTTCCCTCAATCACTACACTACACCCAACTCCCCTCACTCACTACACCCCACTCCCCTCACTCACTACACCCCACTCCCCTCACTCACTACACCCCACTCCCCTCACTCACTACACCCCACTCCCCTCACTCACTACACCCCACTCCCCTCACTCACTACACCCCACTCCCCTCACTCACTACACCCCACTCCCCTTTCACTCACTCCCACTCCCCTCACTCCTCAATCTACTCACCTCATCCCACTCCCCTCACTCACTACACCCCACTCCCCTCACTCACTACACCCCACTCCCCTCACTCACTACACCCCATCCCCTCACTCACTACACCCCACTCCCCTCACTCACTACACCCCACTCCCTCACTCACTACACCCCACTCCCCTCACTCACTACACCCCACTCCCCTCACTCACTACACCCCACTCCCCTCACTCACTACACCCCACTCCCCTCACTCACTACACCCCACTCCCCTCACTCACTACACCCCACTCACCTCACTCACTACACCCCACTCCCCTCACTCACTACACCCCACTCCCCTCACTCACTACACCCCACTCCCCTCACTCACTACACCCACTCCCCTCACTCACTACACCCCACTCCCCTCACTCACTACACCCCACTCCCCTCACTCACTACACCCAACTCCCCTCACTCACTACACCCCACTCCCCTCACTCACTACACCCCACTCCCTCACTCACTACACCCCACTCCCCTCACTCACTACACCCCACTCCCCTCACTCACTACACCCCACTCCCCTCACTCACTACACCCCACTCCCCTCACTCACTACACCCCACTCCCCTCACTCACTACACCCCACTCCCCTCACTCACTACACCCCACTCCCCTCACTCACTACACCCCACTCCCCTCACTCACTACACCCCACTCCCCTCACTCACTACACCCCACTCCCCTCACTCACTACACCCCACTCCCCTCACTCACTACACCCCACTCCCCTCACTCACTACACCCCACTCCCCTCACTCACTACACCCCACTCCCCTCACTCACTACACCCCACTCCCCTCACTCACTACACCTCACTCCCTCACTCACTACACCCCACTCCCCTCACTCACTGCACTCACTCCTCACTCACTACACCCCACTCCCCTCACTCACTACACCCCACTCCCCTCACTCACTACACCCCACTCCCCTCACTCACTACACCCCACTCCCCTCACTCACTACACCCCACTCCCCTCACTCACTACACCCCACTCCCCTCACTCACTACACCTCACTCCCCTCACTCACTACACCCCAGTCCCCTAAGTCAGTACATCCCTCTCCCCCTCAGTCACTCTGTCCCACTCCCCCTCAGTCACTCCGTCCCTCTCTTCCTTCACTCACTCCGTCCCTCTCCCCCTGAGTCACTCTGTCCCTCGCTTCCCCTCAGTCACTCCACCCCTCTCCCCCTCAGTCACTCCGTCCCTCTCCCCCTCAGTCACTCCGTCCGTCTCCCCCTCAGTCACTCCGTCACCCTCCCCCTCAGTCGTTCCGTCCCACTCCACGTCAGTCACTACGTCCCTCTCCCCCTCAGTCACTCCGTCCCTCTCCCCCTCAGTCACTGGGTGTGTCAGTGTCCCGGTATATCCAGTGTCACCCTCCTGGGTTATTTTGAAACAGCAATGTACCTGTGCAATAAACAGCCTCACAGCCTGGTGTCGGTTTCAGCTCATAGACAAAGTAACTCCCGCAGTTTTTAATCTTTATCTCTCGCTTACAGCTGCAGTGATTCCCATCCCAGTTAAAACAGACTGTCCTGTTTACTTCCCCCTGTTCCAGGGTGGGATGTGATCCTGAAATGAGGTGTATAAATATTGGAGAGTGTTAGCGATGAGAACAGTGCTGGACAGTGAGAGTAAATCTGATATTGTAAAGTCTGACTCTACCCTGTAACCAGCCTGAACGATGAGGTGTGCAGCAGTGTCCCGGTGCGACCGGAGACTCCGGAATCTTCCGTCCTCCAGAACTGGAACAACAATCACAGAGACAGAGAATTACAGAGTGATACAGCTGGGATTGAGAGCCATTCAGTCCTCTGTGTCCCTGCTAGCCCCTGTGAATGATCTATCCAATGTTGTCTCAATCCCCTCCTATTCTCTCCCCACTGGATTTTCCGCCTCTCCTTCCAGCATTTACCCGAAGTCCTTTCCAAATGTTTCCATTTCATCTACTTTGCTGGCCCTTCGGCACATCTCTATGTGTTGGTGGTGGAGTGAGTGGATGTTTGCAGTCAGCGTGTCGATCGAGCTGTCCTGTCCTGTTCTGTCCCGAATGGTGTTGAGCCCCCACTCATCCAGGGAAATGGAGAGATCCCAACAGACCCGTGAGTTTTGTGCTTGTACGCGTTGGCTTGGTTTGGCGGGGAGTCAGGAGGTGGGTTCCTCTCTGCAGATTGCCAGCCTCGGACCTGCTCTGGTAGCCACAGTATATCAATCACTGTTCAGTTTCTGGTCAATGGTAACCCTCAGGAGGGAGTTAATGGTGGGGGTGGAGGTGGAGGTGGAGATGGTGGAGATGGAGATGGTGGAGGTGGAGATGGTGGAGGTGGAGATGGTGGAGATGGAGATGGTGGAGATGGGTGGGGAGATGGAGATGGTGGAGGTGGAGATGGTGGAGATGGAGATGGTGGAGATGGAGATGGGGAGGTGGAGATGGTGGAGATGGTGGAGGGGAGATGGTGGAGGTGGAGATGGTGGAGATGGAGAGGGTGGAGGTGGAGATGGTGGAGGTGGAGATGGTGGAGATGGAGATGGTGGAGATGGAGATGGTGGAGTGGAGTGGTGGAATGGAGATGGTGGAGATGGAGATGGTTGGAGATGGAGATGGTGGAGGTGGAGATGGGATGGGGAGATGGTGGAGATGAGATGGTGGAGGTGGAGATGGGAGATGGAGATGGTGAGGTGGAGATGTGGAGATGGAGATGGTGGAGGTGGAGATTGGTGGAGGTGGAGATGGTGGAGATGGAGATGGTGGAGGTGGAGATGGTGGAGGTGGAGATGGTGGAGATGGAGATGGAGATGGTGGAGGTGAGATGTGGGATGGTGGAGTGGAGATGGTGGAGGTGGAGATGGTGGAGGTGGAGATGTGGAGATGGAGATGGTGGAGATGGAGAGGAGATGGTGAGTGAGATGGTGGAGGTGGAGATGGTGGAGATGGAGATTGGTGGAGATGGAGATGGTGGAGGTGGAGATGGTGGAGTGGTGGTGGAGATGGAGTGGTGGAGATGGTGGAGATGGAGATGTGGAGTGGAGATGGTGGAGATGGAGATGGTGGAGATGGAGGTGGTGGAGGTGGAGATGGTGGAGGTGGAGATGGTGGAGGTGGAGATGGTGGAGATGGAGATGGTGGAGATGGTGGAGGTGGAGATGGTGGAGGTGGAGATGGTGGAGATGGAGATGGTGGAGATGGAGATGGTGGAGATGGAGATGGTGGAGATGGAGATGGTGGAGGTGGAGATGGTGGAGGTGGAGATGGTGGAGGTGGAGATGGTGGAGGTGGAGATGGTGGAGATGGAGATGGTGGAGATGGAGATGGAGATGGTGGAGATGGAGATGGTGGAGGTGGAGATGGTGGAGATGGAGATGGTGGAGGTGGAGATGGTGGAGGGAGATGGTGGAGGTGGAGATGGTGGAGATGGAGATGGTGGAGATGGTGGAGGTGGAGATGGTGGGGTGGAGATGGTGGAGATGGAGATGGTGAGATGGAGATGGTGGAGATGGAGATGGTGGAGATGAGATGGTGGAGATGGAGAGGTGGAGGTGGAGATGGTGGAGGTGGAGATGTGGAGGTGGAGATGGTGGAGATGGAGATGGTGGAGGTGGATGTGGTGGAGGTGGAGATGGTGGAGGTGGAGATGGTGGAGGTGGAGATGGTGGAGGTGGAGATGGTGGAGATGGAGATGGAGGTGGAGGTGCAGGAGGTGGAGGAGGTGGTGGTAGTGGAGGTGGTGGTGGGGGTGGGGGACGGTTGGTGGGTGTGGTGGTGGTGGGGATAGTGGTGGGTGGGGTATCTCTGACCATCACAGTGTCTCTGCAGTGACTGTATCCACACTGACCCTTTCCTCCCGCTGGGCCCAGTTTATCAGGAAATGTTGCTGTTCTCTACCTTTTAAACCGGTAACAGCCTGGACGATGATTATTATCACACTTCAACTCTCTGACACATTCTATCCCTCTGCAATTCCTGCCCCTCCAGGTATCCTTCAGCACAGTGTGACCCTCACAAGGGTCGGTGTGCGCGGAGTCCTGAACTGAGACACAGAGACATGTTTAATGTTAATACAATCTGCAGTTCATTTTCCAAAGAGAATTCTGATTATCGAAGAACTGAAAACCTCGCCTTCGACACCTGCTCGAATCCAATTGAAAATATTACACACTCTGTCTCAAATCTGTTTTTTTAGGTGGATTGGCCATCCCAAATTGCCCCTTAGTGTCCAAAGATGTGCAGGTTGGGTGGATTGGCCGTGTTAAATTGTCCCTTAGTGTCCAAAGATGTGCAGGTTGGGTGGATTGGCCATGCTAAATTGCCCCTTAGTGTCCAAAGATGTGCAGGTTAGGGTGGATTGGCCATGCTAAATTGTCCCTTAGTATCCAAAGATGTGCAGGTTGGGTGGATTGGCCATGCTAAATTGTCCCTTAGTATCCAAAGATTTGCAGGTTGGGTAGATTGGCCATGCTGAATTGCCCTTAGTGTCCAAAGTTGAGTTATCTGGGTGAATACCCTTGCTAACTGCACAGTTTAACTGGGATGGTGCGGAGTGAAATCTCGAATTAAATTCTCTTTCAGAGAACTCAATCGGCTGAATTCCCTCCTCCTGCACTGTTGGCGTTCTGTGGAGTTGGCTAACCCGCACTCAGAAACTGGGTTAAAAGTTTGAACTACAGACAATCAATGGACAATATAGAAGCAGGTAAATTATTGGCATCATCAGCAGATTTGTTGATGATGCCAATATATGCAGTGAAGATTCTTTTTTAAGAATGCAGAGATATTGAGAAGGGATATAATTAGTCTAAGTGAGCAAGTCAAGCACTTCAGATGAAATGGAAACTTATATTTAAATAGATACTGAAGTTTACTGAAGGGTACAGTGCAGCGAGAGAGCGTTGTACGTTAATCATACAAGTTTAGTACGCTCAAAAGGCAATCAATGCAGAAAGCAATAATATTTTCACATCTGGGAAGGCGATAGCCTAGTGGAGCTAACACTAGACTGTTAATCCAGAAAATCTCCCAATGTTCTGGGTTTGAATCCTTAGAAGAAAAGAGTGTGTGTGTTCATCCTATCAATGCCCCTCGTGATTTTGTACACCGCAATAAGCTCACCTCTCATTCTCTGACTTTCCAATGAATAAATTTGCTTGCTACCCCCTCCCTATAACTCAGGCCCGCTAATTGTGGCAATATCCTTCTTTGCTGTTTACCAATTTCTTTCCAATAACAGGGGGGACCGACACTCTACAATGGGTGAAGGTTCGATGGATTGGCCATGCTAAACTGCCCCCTGAGTGTTAGGGGGATGAGCGAGTTTACATGCATGAGTGTCATGGGGATGGGTGGGTTTGTGGTAGATGCAGACAAGATGGGCCGAATGTCCTCTTTCTGCACTGTCAGATTCTATAAAGTATTTCTGCTATGCTGCACCCAATACAACCAAGAGCAGCCCCACCACGCACTTGTAACATTTAACATATCAAATATTAATTGGATTATAATGAGATAAAAAATGAGAATTGAATTAATGAATTGAACCAGGGTGTAAATATACATGAATTTCAATATTAAATTAGAATAGCACATACGATAGCAAAATACATCTGAGTAATGTACAAATGTAACTGGGGAATTATTAACGCCCAAGTTTAATTCAAGAACAATGATTTCAGGGTCCCTTAACGAGAGAACAATTGCACAAATCTCTTGCTAGGAAAGCAAAATACAAGAGGGATGACAATAAATGTTATTCAATGATATGAATCTTGGTATCATTCATACATAAAGACATTAAACCCAGATAATCGGGAAATGCAAACAAAAATGTAGCAATGAATAATGTTCAGGAATGGAAGGTATGCCCAAAATCTGCAATTTGTGTAAGCAAACCATTTTTCAACCTTTCCAATCCCATTTCTCCCTCTGCTACAGGTTATATAAATGCTGAGGTATTGGTATTTTATTTCCTGCTTTCATGTTGCACTATTCAGGTTGGTTATTCTTGTACAGGCTGCAGACTTTGGCACATTCATTTCCCTCTCTGCTTTTGTTCCTGTTTGAAAGGGTGACCCTTATCTATCCGCACTCATAACCGTCAAAACATCCCCTGCAATTGTACAGGGCGTTGGTGAGGCCAGACCTGGAGTATTGTGCGCAGTTTTGGTCTCCTTATCTGAGGAAGGATGTTCCTTGTTATCGAGGGGAGCACCGCGAGGGTTTTCCAGGCCGATTCCTGGGATGGCAGCTCTGTCATATGAGGAGAGACTGAGTCGTTTCGGATTATATTCATGGAGTTTAGAAGACTGAGATAGAATCTCGTAGAAATGTATAAGATTGTAAGAGAGTTCGATAAGGTAGATTAAGAAAGAATGTTCCCAATAGTGGGGAGTACAGAATTAGGGGTTAGAGATTACCTGGATGATTATCTGGAAAGTGGGAGGGAAAATGTTCCTCACATATCCGTGTCGGTTTGAAGGGATTCTTCTTCCCTGTCCGATTCTATAATTCTATAACCTTTTAAAATTCTGCTTCAGAATTCTAATCACCCATCGAAGCCTCTCCTTTCCTTTCCCTGTCAATAGATTTTTTTTCTCTCTCAAAGCTTCCTTTGAGGCACCCCCAAAATACGGGCAATCTCCAGGCAGATCATAAGCATGACTCACTCGGGTAACCCAGTAACAGCAACAGTAACATTCCTTGTCTCACTGTGGGGGGAGGTCTCCAGGAGTTTAGAAAAGGGGAACCTCATTGAAAGTTGTACAATGATAAGAGGGTTAGATTGAGAAAGAATGTTCCCAACGGTGGGGGAGTAAAGAACTAGGGGGTGGGAGAGTCCCTGGGTGTGCTCTTGGAATGTCATAATACACAAAGCATTGGGCCTGGTAAATGGTTTGGAGGACATGTTTCTGTGACATGTTGGTGCAGACTAGATGGGCCAAAGGGCCTCTTCTTCACTGCATATGACTCTACGATTTTATGACGCTTTTAAATTATGCTTCAAATTCCAATCACCCATCAAAACCTTTCCGTCCCCTCGTCGATAGACTATCTTTTTCTCTCTGAACCCATTTCTAGTGAGGCATTCCCAAATATTTTTTTAACAAAAACAGATAAAGCACGCAACCTTCAGGGAGAAAGAATGAACATTCAGTGTATCGTAAGCACGACTCACTCAGGTAACTCAGAAGCAGCAGCAGCAGCGGAACACTCATTTTGCTTGGGCGATATTCTAGAAGAGAGAACTCAGAGTTAGAATTGGAGAAAGGGGAGGAAGGCCGATCCAACACAAAATCCTGGAGAGTGAATCAACCAGTGAAGTGAGTCAGCTGGACATCTTTCCCTCACTGAATCCCCACAGGTAGAAATTGACACTACCCGTTGCACTGAAAGACTGTGATATCACCTTCACTGTTGGATGGGGAAATATTGAGATCAACATTCTTCAATGTAATTGATACACAGAGATTCCTTGATTTCAATGCTTTCCTGTTTATCTATTCAATTCCAGCCTCCACTGAATACATAGAATCATAGGATATCTACAATGCAGAAGGAAAAGGCTGTATCTATAATATCTACAATAGAATCTACAATCTAAAATAGGAATATCTACAATAGGAATATCTGCAATAGGAATATCTACAACATCTGCAGTAGGAATATCTACAATAGGAATATCTAGGATATCTACAATAGGATTATCTACAATAGGAATACCTACAATATTTACAATAGGAATATCTACAATATCTACAATAGGAATATTTGCAATAGGAATATCTACAAATTCTACAATAGGAATATCTACAAATTCTACAATAGGAACATCTACAACAGAAATACCTACAATAGGGATATCTACAATATCTACAATAGGAATCTATAATAGGAATATATACAAGAGGAATATCTACAACAGGAATATTTACAACAGGAATAAATACAATAGGAATATCTGCAATAGGAATATCTTCAAGAAGAATATCTACAATAGCAATATCTACAATATCTATAATAGGAATATCTACAATATTTACAACAGGAATATCTATAATAGGAATGTCTACAATAGGAATATCTACAATAGGAATATCTACAGTATTCACAATAGGAATATCTACAATAAAAATGTCTACAATATCTACAATAGGAATATCTATGATATCTGCAATAGGAATATCTGCAATAGAACATAGAACATAGAACATAGAACATAGAACAATACAGCACAGAACAGGCCCTTCGGCCTTCGATGTTGTGCCGACCAAAATAAAAAGCAATGCCCCTCCTAACTAAACCATTCCCTTCTCATCCATATACTTATCAACTAACCTCTTAAATGCCACCATCTACAATATCTACAATAGTGACCTACAATAGGATATCTATAATAGGAATATCTCTAATAGCAATATCTACAGTAGGAATATCTACAATAAGAATATCTTCAATAACAATATTTACAATAGGAATATCTACAATAGGAATATCTACAACAGGAATATTTACAACATCTATAATAGGAACATCTACAATAGGAATACCTACAGTAGAATATCTAGAACAGAAATATCTACAAAGGAATATCTACAATATCTACAATAGGAATCTAAAATCTACAATACGATTATCTACAATAGGAATATCTACTGTAGGAATATTTACAATAGGAATATCTATGACAGGAATATCTACAATAGAAATATCTACAATAGGAATAAGTATAATATCTAAAATAGGAATGTACAATCTACAATAAGAATATCAACAATAGGAATATCTACAGTAGGAATATCTACAAAAGGGATATGTACAGTAGGAATATCTACAGTAGGAATATCTACAGTGGAATATCTACAACAGAAATATCTACAAAGGAATATCTACAATATCTACAATAGGAATCTAAAATCTATAATAGGAATATCTACAATAGGAACATCTACAATTGGAATATCTGCAATAAGAATATCTTCAATAAAAATATCTACAATAGCAATATCTATAGTATCTACAATAGGAATACCTATAATAGGAATAGCTACAATAGGAATATCTACAATAGGAATATATTCAATAAGAATATCTACAATAGCAATATCTACAATATTTACAATTGGAATATCTATACTGGGAATGTCTACAAAAGGAATATTTGCAATATTTACAATAGCAATGTCTACAACATCTACAATAGGAATATCTACAATATCTATAGTAGAAATATCTACAATAGGAATATCTAGAATGGGAACATATACAATAAGAATACAAATGGAATATCTACAATAAGAATATCTACAATAGGAATATCTATAATAGGAGTATTTACAACATCTACAATCGGAATATCTACAATAGGAACATCTACAATATCTACAATAGGAATCTACAATCTACAATAGAAATATCTACAATGGGAATATCTACAACGGGAATATCTGCCATAGGAATATCTTCAATAAGAATATCTACAATAGCAATATCTACAATAGGAATGTCTACAATAGGAATGTCTACAATAGGAATGTCTACAATATTTACAATAGGAATGTCTACAATATCTACATTGGAATATCTATAATATCTACAATAGGAATATCTATAATAGAATATGTATAATAGGAATCTACAATCTATAATAGGATATCGATAATAGGAATATCTATAGTAGGAATATCCACAACAGGAATATCTACAATAAGAATATCTACAATAGTAATATCTAGAATATCTACAAAGGGAATATCTACAACAGGAATATCTACAATAGGAATATCTATAATATCTACAATAGGAGTATTTACAACATCTACAATAGGGATATCTACAATAGAAATATCTACAACAGAAATATCTACAATAGGAATATCTACAATATCTACAATAGGAAGCTACAATCTACAATAGGAATATCTACAGTAGGAATATTTACAATAGGAATATCTAAATAGAAATATCCACAATAGGAATATCCACAATAGGAATATCTATAATAGGAATATCTAAAATATTTACAATAGGAATATCTATAATAGGAATATCTAAAATATCCACAATAGGAATATCTATAATAGGAATATCTAAAATATCCACAATAGGAATATCTATAATAGGAATATCTAAAATATTTACAATAGGAATATCTACAGTAACTATAATAGGAATATCGACAATTGCAATGTCTACAATATCTATAGTAGAAATATCTACAGTAGGAATATCTAAAATGGGAATATATACAATAAGAATGTCTACAATAGGAATAGAACATAGAACAATACAGCACAAACAGGCCCTTCGGCCCACGAGTTGCGCCGATCACATCTACCAATCCACAGACCTATCTGTTTAGCTTTCATTGGTAGGGGGATTGAATTTCGGAGCCGCAACGTCATGTTGCAACTGTACAAAACTCTAGTGCGGCCGCACTTGGAGTATTGTGTGCAGTTCTGGTCCCCACCTTATAAGAAAGATGTGGAGGCATTGGAGAGGGTACAGAGGAGGTTTACCAGGATTTTGCCTGGTATGGAGGGCAGGTCCTATGAAGAGAGGTTGAAGGATTTGAGGTTGTTTTCGTTAGAAAGGAGGCGGCTAAGAGGGGATCTTATTGAAGCATATAAGATGATTAGAGGGTTTGATAGGGTGGACAGTGATAGCCTTTTTCCTAGGATGGAGAAAGCTAGCACGAGGGGACACAGCTTTAAATTAAGGGGTGATAGTTATAGGACGGATATCAGAGGTAGGTTCTTTACCCAGACTGTGGTTAGGGAGTGGAATGCCCTGCCTGCATCAGTTGTAGATGCGCCAAGTTTGGTGGCGTTTAAGAGGTTAGTTGATAAGTTTATGGAAGAGGAAGGAACAGTTTAGTTTGGAGGGTCATTGCTTTTTTCATAATTGGTCTGCGCAACATCGAAGGCCGAAGGGCCTGTTCTGCGCTGTAATGTTCTATGTTCTATCTATAACCCCCTATCCTATTCTTTTCCATATACTCATCCAGAAGTCTCTTAAAAGACCCCAGTGAGTTTGCCTCAACAACCTCCGACGGCAGCCGATTCCATTCACTCACCACCCTCTGAGTGAAAATCCTACCCCTGACATCTCCTTTGTATTTGCTTCCCTGCACCTTAAATCTGTGTCCTCTCGTATTGACCATTTCCGCTCGGGGAAATAGTCTTTGAGAGTCCACCCTATCTATTCCTCTCAACATTTTTAAACCTCTATCAGGTCGCCTCTCAACCTACGTCTCTCCAGTGAGAAGAGTCCCAGCTCCCTCAACCTATCTTCATAAGGCCTGCCTCCCAATCCAGGCAGTATCCTTGTAAATCTCCTCTGCATCCTCTCAATAGCCTCTACATCCTTCCTATAATGGGGCGACCAGAACTGTGCACAATACTCCAACTGGGGTCTGACAAGAGTCTTATAGAGCTGCATCATTATCTCCTGACTCCTAAACTCTACTCCTCGATTAATGAAGGCCAGTACACCGTACGCCTTCTTGACCACTTCCTCCACCTGCGAGGCCGATTTAAGATTCCTATGGACCCGGACCCCGAGATCCTTCTGCTCTACAACACAGCTAAGACTCCTACCCCTTATATTGTACTCCTTCATCCCATTATTCCTACCAAAATGGACCACTACACATTTATCTGCATTGAAGTCCATCCGCCATTTCTCCGCCCAATCTTGCATCCTGTCTATGTCCCGCTGCAACTTTTGGCATCCCTCCAGACCATCCACAACACCACCAATCTTTGTATTGTCGGCGAACTTGCTAACCCATCCCTCCACTTCCTCATCCAGGTCATTTATGAAAATGACAAACAGCAGGGGTCCCAGAACGGATCCCTGGGGCACTCCACTGGTTACCGACCTCCATGCAGAACAAGACCCATCCACAACCACTCTCTGCCTTCTGCCGGCAAGCCAGTTCTGGATCCACGAGGCCAAAGCCCCTTGGATCCCATACCCTCTCACCTTCTCCAGAAGCCTTGCATGTGGGACCTTATCAAACGCCTTACTAAAGTCCATGTACACTATGTCCACCGCCCTTCCTTCATCAATGTGTTCAGTCACATTTTCGAAGAACTCAACTAGGCTCTTAAGGCATGACCTGCCCTTGACAAAACCATGCTGACTATTTCTAATCAGTCCAAACTTCTCCAAATGTTCATATATCTTATCCCTCAGAAGCCTCTCCATCAGCTTACCAACCACTGAAGTCAAACTCACCGGTCGGTAATTTCCTGGACTATCCCTGTTCCCTTTCTTAAAGATAGGAACCACATCTGCAATCCTCCGGAACCTCTCCCGCTTCCATGGACGACGCGAAGATCATCGCCAGGGGCTCTGCAACCACTTCCCTCACCTCCCACAATAATCTAGGGTACATCCCATCCGGTCCCGGCGACTTGTCTATCTTGATAGACAATATTGACTATATGGTTATTTACAACATCTACAATAGGAATATCAACAATAGCAATATCTACAACAGAAATATCTACAATAGGAATATCTACAATAGGAATCTACAGTCTACAATAGCAATATCTACAGTAGGAATATCTTCAATAAGAATATCTACAATAGGAATATCTACAATGGGAATATATATAATAGGCATATCTACAATAGTTACAACAGGAATATCTACAGTAGGAATGTCTACAATAGGAATATCTACAATATTTACAATAGGAATATCTACAGTATCTCCAATAGGAATATCTACAATGGGAACATATACAATAAGGATATCTACAATAGCAATATCTACAATAGAAATGTCTACCATAGGAATATCTACCATAGGAATATCTACAATGGGAATATCTACAATGGGAATATCTACAATATCTACAATAGGAATATCTACAATATCTACAATAGGATTATCTGCAATAGGAATATCTACAATATCTGCAATAGGAATATCTACAATAAGAATATCTACAATCGCAATATCTACAAGATCTACAATAGGAATGTCTACAATAGGAATATCTACAATATTTACAATAGAAATATCTACAGTATCTACAATAGGAATTTTGTGGACGCAGGCGAGAGTTGCAGATGGTGGTTTGTCTTCCTGGAGCTGGGATCCGGGATGTTTCTGAACGCCTCCCAGACATCCTGAAAGGGGAGGGTGAGGAACCTGAAGTTGTGGTGCATATAGGTACTGCAGACATAGGCAGGAAGAGGGAGGCAGTCATCAAAAGGGATTATAGGGAACTGGGTAGGAAGCTGAGGAAGAGAAAAGTGAAGGTAGTAATTTCAGGATTGCTGCCTGCGCCTCGGGAGAACGAGAGCAGGAATCAAATGAGGTGGAGGATGAATGCATGGCTGAGGGACTGGAGCAGGGGGCAGGGATTCAGGTTCATAGATCATTGGGATCTCTTTAGGGGCAGGTGCGACCTGTACAGTAAGGACGGGTGGCACTTGAACCCTAGGGGGACTAATATATTGGCAGGTAGACTAGCTAGGGCTACTGGGGGATCTTTAAACTAGAAAAGCTGGGGGGTGGGAATATCGATGGGACGGTGAATAAGGAGGTTAGTTCCCAGGTAGGGAAGGACTGTAGGCAATCTGAGAGGGGGGTTAGGCAGGTGGTGGAAAAGGGAAATATCCTGACTGAGGGGCTGAGGTGTGTCTATTTTAATGCCAGGAGTGTAGAAAATAAGATAGATGAGCTTAGGGTGTGGATTGCTGCTTGGGAGTGTGATGTGGTGGCCATTACAGAGACTTGGTTGTCTCAGGGACAGGACTGGGTACTTCAGGTGCCGGGTTTCAGATGCTTCAGGAGGGACAGGGTTGTGGGAAAAAGAGGCACTGTTAATTAGGGACAGTGTCATGGCTGTAGAGAAGGTGGAAGACGGGGAGGGAATGTCTACGGAGTCTCTGTGGGTGGAAGTTAGGAACAGCAAAGGGTCGATAACTTTGCTGGGTGTATTCTATAGGCCACCCAATAGCGACAGGGAACTTGAGGTGCAGATAGGGAAACAGATCCTAGACAGATGTAGAAATAACAGGGTTGTCGTGATGGGAGATTTCAATTTCCCAAACATCGACTGGAATATCCCAAGGGTAAGGGGTTTGGATGGTGAGGAGTTTGTTAGGTGTGTTCAGGAAGGTTTCCTGACACAGTACGTGGAAAAGCCTACGAGAGGAGAGGCTGTACTTGACCTGGTGCTTGCTAATGAGCCAGGGCAGGTGTCGGATCTCACGGTAGGTGAGCATCTTGGGAATGGAGATCATAATTCTATCTCTTTCACGATAGCGATGGAAAGAGATAGGATCAGGCAGGCTAAGAAGGTGTATGTCTGGAGTAAGGGGGAATATGAAAACATTAGGCAGGTAATTGGATGTATAAACTGGAAGGAGGTGTTCTTGGGGAAGAGTACAGAAGGAAAGGGCGGATTTTCAAGGAATGTTTGTCTGGGGCACTGCAAGACAATGTTCCGAGGAGTCAAGGAGGTTCTGGTAGGACGCGGGAACCGTGGTGCACGAAGGTAGTGGTGAACCTAGTTAGGAAGAAAAAAAGGTATATAAAAGGTTCAGAGAGCTAGGGGATGTTAGGGATCTAGAGGAGTATAAGGTGTGTAGAAGGGAACTTAAAAAGGAAATTAGGAGAGCCAGAAGGGGTCATGAGAAGGCCTTGGCAGGTAAGATTAAGGAGAATCCCAAGGCCTTCTACAAATATGTGAAAAGTAAAAGGATGAGAAGAGAAGGGATAGGGCCTATAAAAGGTGAAGGGGGAAAAGTCTGTGTGAATCCGGAAGAAATGGCAGAGGTGCTTAACGAGTACTTTGCCTCGGTATTCACGGTGGAAAGTGAACTGGGAGATTGCACTGCAGGTTTGAGGCATATGGAAAAGATTGAGTATGTGGATGTTAGGAAAGAGGATGTGTTAGACCTGATAAATTCTATCAAGATAGACAAGTCGCTGTGACCAGATGGGATGTACCCCAGGTTATTGTGGGAGGTGAGGAAAGTGGTTGCAGAGCCCCTGGCGATGATATTTGCGTCGTCCATGGAAACGGGAGAGTTTCCAGACGATTGGAGGATTGTGGATGTGGTTCCTATCTTTAAGAAAGGGAACAGGGATAGTCCAGGAAATTACCGACTGGTGAGTTTGACTTCAGTGGTTGGTAAGCTGATGGAGAGGCTTCTGAGGGATAAGATATATGAACATTTGGAGAAGTTTGGACTGATTAGAAATAGCATGGTTTTGTCAAGGGCAGGTCATGCCTTACGAGCCTAGTTCAGTTCTTCGAAAATGTGACTGAACACATTGACGAAGGAAGGGCGGTGGACGTAGTGTACATGGACTTTAGCAAGGCGTTTGATAAGGTCCCCCATGCAAGGCTTCTGGAGAAGGTGAGAGGGCATGGGATCCAAGGGGCTTTGGCCTTGTGGATCCAGAACTGGCTTGCCGGCAGAAGGCAGAGAGTGGTTGTCGACGGGTCTTGTTCTGCATGGAGGTCGGTCACCAGTGGAATACCCCAGGGATCTGTTCTGGGACCCCTGCTGTTTGTCATTTTCATAAATGACCTGGATGAGGAAGTGGAGGGATGGGTTAGTAAGTTCGCCGACGATATAAAGGTCGGTGGTGTTGTGGATGGTCTGGAGGGATGCCAAAAGTTGCAGCGGGACATAGACAGGATGCAAGACTGGGCGGAGAAGTGGCAGATGGACTTCAACGTGGATAAATGTGTAGTGGTCCATTTTGGCAGGAATAATGGGATGAAGGAGTACAGTATAAGGGGTAGGAGTCTTAGCTGTGTTGTAGAGCAGAGGAATCTCGGGGTCCGGGTCCATAGGACTCTTAAATCGGCCTCGCAGGTGGAGGAAGCGGTCAAGAAGGTGTACGGTGTACTGGCCTTCATTAATCGAGGAATAGCGTTTAGGAGTCAGGAGGTAATGATGCAGCTCTATAAGACTCTTGTCAGACTCCACTTGGAGTATTTTGCGCAGTTACAAAGAACAAAGAACAACACAGCACAGGGAACAGGCCCTTCGGCCCAACGAGCCCACGCCGCCGTCCTAACATCTTATTGACATATAGAGACCAATATAGAGACAATTTGTTACCCAATCAGCCTAAGAGCACATTTTTGGGATGTGGGAGGAAACCGGAGCATCCGGAGAAAACCCACGCAACCACGGGGAGAACGCGCAAACTCCCGCAGACACAGGCCCAAATCCATGTGTCTGCACAGCAACAGCGATAGTCTCTGAGCTGTCATGTTGCCCATCTGATGGTCCAGTTTAAGCATACACTAACGACATGAAGCACTAGGCCACTCCTGAAGTAACATCCAAGAGCAGCCCTCGCACGACCTGCCGAATACATGCACCTTGTTGGTCAACAAGGTGGACCGAACATCCTGTGGAAACAAATAAAGTATTTAAACAGTCCTCCTATATCCCTCTATCTGCAGACCGCTCATGTGGCTGTCCAAGAGACCCTTAAACAACCCTAGCGTGCCTGCTCCCACCACCTTACTCGGTTGCCTCACTATAGGGAGGATGTAGAGGCTATTGAGAGAGTGCAGAGGAGATTTAAAAGGATGCTGCCTGGATTGGGGAGGCAGGCCTTATGAAGATAGGTTGAGGGAGCTGGGACTCATCTCACTGGAGAGACGAAGGTTGAGAGGCGACCTGATAGAGGTTTATAAAATGTTGAGAGGAATAGATAGGGTGGAGTCTCAGAGACTATTTCCCCGAACTGAAATGGTCACTACGAGAGGACACAGATTTAAGGTGCAGGGAAGCAAATACAAAGGAGATATCAGGGGTAAGTTTTTCACTCAGAGGGTGGTGAGTGAATGGAATCAACTGCCATCGGAGGTTGTTGAGGCAAACTCACTGGGGTCTTTTAAAAGACTTCTGGATGAGTATATGGAAAAGAATAGGATAGGGGATTATAGATAGGTCTGTGGATTGATAGATGTGATCGGCGCAACTTGTGGGCCGAAGGGCCTGTTTGTGCTGTATTGTTCTATGTTCTATAATATATACAATAGCAATATCTACAACATCTACAATAGGAATACCTACAATATCTACAGTAGAAATATCTACAATGGGAACATATACAATAAGAATATCTACAATATCTACAGTAGGAATATGTACAATAGGAATATCTACAACAGAAATATCTACAATAGAAATAAGTATAATATCTACAATATGAATGTACAGTATACAATAGGAATATCTACAGTAGGAATATCTACAATAGGAATATCTGCAATAGGAATATCTACAATAATAGGAATACAACAGAAATATCTACAATAGGAATATGTACAATAGGAATATCTACAATATTTACAATAGGAATATCTACAATGGGAACATATACAATAAGAATATCTACAATATCTACAATAGGAATATCTACAATGCAGGAAAAAAAGACTTTACAGCCCATTAAAACAGCACCGAGAGCAATCCTACCCAGGTTCTATTATCGTAACTCCTGACACAAACAGGGAATTCAGCTTGTTATAAAAATTCCTTTTAAACTCACTTCCTCCCCGGACCCTCCTGAGGCAATCTCGCTGTGTGAGAGAGACAGTGAGTTCAGTCTGATTGCTTCCTCTTCAATGGACAGGTACAGCCTGTTTTGAGGGTTGTCACTCCCTGGTAAACCCCATTAGATGTTAGTGAGGTGTGACTGGCAATATAGCTGCTTTTGGCTGGGATATTATCAGCCGAACCCACACAGCTCTGAAGAGCGGGAGGAAATGTGGAGAATGTGCAAACCCCACACATAGAGCAACCTAAGCCGGGAATCGAACCTGGTCTTAGGAGGCAGCATAGCTAACCGCTGTGCCACCCAATTCG
>JAGIQG010000097.1:36467-81467 GCA_024679065.1 Sphyrna mokarran | reverse complement strand
GTCCCAGTACCGAATCCTCGGGTCTATGCTTCAACTCTGGGCTCCGAGAGGTTCAGGAATAGATGTGTAGGCAACCTAACTGGGGAGTTCAGAACACATTGGGAGCATTGATAGATTATACCCCACACACCTCGTTCCTGTGTTAAGTGTTAGGCAGTGCTCCCACACAAATACTCCCACATTAATCCCAGACACTTTCACCAAACATGCTTCACTTTAACGTTAAACACTTTGATGTCCTTTGCCCATCTCAGTGGGTGAAATTCAGTCAGCATCTCACAATGCTGACACCTCACAAAGTTGAACACACGCACACGGCCCTAGCTATTACACTTCCTCTTGCCATGTTTGCATTACTGAATGTGTTCTTTGTCCTGTTTCGTCCTGATATGAAAATCTCATTGTTCTCACTGCACACCATTCTCTGAAAAACACCACTTCCTCCTCACTTTCTTCTTCAATTTGACAGAACGGTCAGAAAATCCCCTGATCTGCCGCGCGGACGTGTAAGAATTTTCCTCCCCATAGCTTCCCGAATCATTCAGCTTCTCAATAATCACCTCCCCCCATCCCCGCAACACCAATGGGAGGGGGACATCCTGTGACACACGCGATGCGGGTGACACAGTGGGTTAGCGCTGCTGCTTCACAGCTCCAGGGACCCGGGTTCGATTCCCAACCTCGGGTCACTGTCTTGTCTGTGTGGAGTTTGCACATTCTCCCCATCTCTGCGTGGGTTTGCTCCGGTTTCCCTTCAAAGATGTGCAGGTTAGGGGGGATTGGCCGTGCTAAATTGTCCCCTTAGTGTCCAAAGATGTGTAGGTTAGGGTGGATTGGCCATGCTAAATTGTTCCTTAGTGTCCAAAGATGTGTAGGTTAGGGTGGATTGGCCATGCTAAATTGTCCCTTAGTGTCCAAAGATGTGTAGGTTAGGGTGGATTGGCCACGCTAAATTGTTCCTTAGTGTCCACAGATGAGCAGGTTGGGTGATTGGCATGCTAAATTGTCCATTAGTGTCCAAAGATGTGTAGGTTTAGGTGGATTGGCCATGCTAAATTGTCCTCTTAGTGTGTCCAAAGATGTGTAGGTTAGGTGGATTGGCCATGCTAAATGCCCCTTAGTGTCCAAGATGTGTAGGTTAGGGTGGATTGGCCATGCTAATTGTCCCTTAGTGTCAAATGTGCAGGTTAGCGTGGATTGGCCATGCTAAATTGTTCCTTAGTGTCCAAAGATGAGCAGTTGGGTGGATTGCCATGCTATTGTCCCTTAGTGTCCAAAGATGTGCAGGTTAGGGTGGATTGGCCATGCTAAATTGCCCCTTAGTGTCCAAAGATGTGCAGGTTAGCGTGGAATTGCCATGCTAAATTGTTCCTTAGTGTCCAAAGATGAGCAGGTTGGGTGGATTGGCCATGCTAAATTGCCCCTTAGTGTCCAAAGATGTGCAGGTGGGGTGGATTGGCCATGCTAAATTGCCCCTTAGTGTCCAAAGATGTGCAGGTTGGGTGGATTGGCCATGCTAAGTTGTCCCTTAGTGTCCAAAGATGTGCAGGTTTCATTTAATTCTCTCAGCACGGCTATCATCCTTACATGTATTAATGCCTCCAGCAGTCAGACAGAGTTAGAACGGAGTGCCAAAGTCAATATTTGGATGAATCAAATATTTCTCTCATTGTGTGACAACATTGGCACACTTTGCTCTCCAATCCCCTTCCGAGAATATGAGGGGCGGACTGGTTTCTGTTATGTGAGCTGTTACCTCAAGAGGGGTGGGTGACCATTTTGTTACATTCCCCCTGACCGCAATGCCCAGATATCTCAGGTACGGTTAAATCGCACCAGTGTGCTGGGTTTGTCCGCTATGAATGAAGGCAGCTCGGCGGGCACCTTACAACGCTGTCCCAGGTTCGATTCCGGCACTGAGGGACTGTCAGAGTGTGGGGATCGAATGCTCCCTCTTCCCCCTGCTGCAGGTTCCTTCCACGGCTGGTTTGGCCACACAGAATTGCCCCTTAGTATCAGGAAGAGATGAGGTTTGGCAGACTGAACATAGTTGGTTACTGTCCAGAGATGGACAGGCTAGGAGGATTGGCCATGCTAAATTGTCCCTTATTGTCCAAAGATGTGCAGGTTAGGGTGGATTGGCCATGCTAAATTGCCTCTTAGTGTCCAAAGATGCACAGGTTGGGTGGATTAGTCATGCTAAATTGCCTCTTAGTGTCCAAAGATGAGCACGTTGGGTGGATTGGCCATGTTAAATTGCCCCTTAGTGTCCAAAGATGAGCACGTTGGGTGGATTGGCCATGTTAAATTGCCTCTCATTGTCCAAAGATGTGCAGGTTGGGTGGATCAGTCATGCTAAATTGCCTCTTAGTGTCCAAAGATGAGCAGGTTGGGTGGATTGGCCATGCTAAATTGCCCCTTAGTGTCCAAAGATGAGCAGGTTGGGTGGATTAGTCATGCTAAATTGCCTCTTAGTGTCCGAAGATGCACAGGTTGGGTGGATTAGTCATGCTAAATTGCCCCTTAGTGTCCAAAGATGAGCAGGTTGGGAGGATTAGTCATGCTAAATTGCCTCTTATTGTCCAAAGATGTGCAGGTTAGGGTGGATTGGCCATGCTAAATTGCCCCTTAGTGTCCAAAGATGTGCAGATTGGGTGGATTGGCCAAGTTAAATTGCCCCTCAGTGTCCAAAGATGTGGGGATTGGGTGGATTTGCCTTGCTAAATGTGCAGCGTTATTGCAATAGGGTCGGTGGGGAGAAGAGAAGTGCGATGTTCTTTCAGAATATTGTTGCAGACTCTGCACTGTCGGGGTTTGCGAGATTTTATAAAACTGGTTTTATTGCATCAAATTGAAAATGTCACCACCTATTGGTCACCACCTGTTGGTCAGAATGCGCTGCTGGTCAGACGCTGTTCTTGAGAAGAAATGGGTTCATCCTGAACCACTGAGGACCCCAGTGCAGAGTTTGCCCAGCGTGAAGTGTGTTAGCGTTTATTAACAAGGGGGTGTTTGAGTTTAAGAGCCGTGGGGTTGTGCTGTAACTATACAGGACTTTGGTGAGACCACATTTGGAATATTGTGTGCAGTTCTGGACACCTCACTATAAAAAGGATGTGGAAGCATTGGAGAGAATGCAGAGATTTACCAGGATGCTGCTTGGTTTGGAGGGTAGATCTTATGAGGAAAGGTTGAGGGAGTTGGGACTTTTTTCTTGGAGCGGAGGAGAGGCGGCTCAATAGAGTTTATAAGATGATGAGGGGGGATTGATAGAGTGGATGTGCAGAGACTATTTCCTCAGGGGGATGTAGCTGTTACTAGGGGGCCATAACTATAAGGTTCATGGTGTGAGATATAGGAGGGATGTCCGAGGTAGATTCTTCACTCAGAGAGTGGTTGAGGTGTGGAATGGACTGCCTGTGGAGTCGGGACACTTTAGGAACTTTCAAGCGGTTATTGGATAGGTACATGGAGCACTCCGGAATGATGGAGAGTGGGAAAAAGTGATCTCGGGTTCGGACATAGCTCGGCACAACACTGAGGGCCGAAGGGCCTGTACCGTGCTGTACTGTTCTATGTTCTACGAGTTAAGGGCCCCTGTGTGTGGCAAAGTGGGTTAGCACAGCTGCCCCACACAGAGCCAGGGAGCTGGGTTCAATTCCAGCATTGGGGTGACTGTCAGCGATTGCTCCTGCTCGCAACACCAGGTTAAAATCTAACAGGTTTACTTGCTAGCAAAAGCCCCTGTCTCCTACAGAGATATTGGCCAGTGTAAATTGTGCCTTCTCTAAAATAAGGCGCAATTATTTAGTGAAATACAGTTTAGTGAAGTGGATTACAGCCAAATTACAGCTGAGTCTTGGGGGTGGGGGGAGGGTTGTTGGGGGGAGGGGAGAGATTTGACAGATTGATATAGATAAGTTCCAAAAACTGTTCTCATTACTAAGGACTGACGTAATATTTTAGACCAGGGTTGATGGGGGAGGGTTCAAGGAAGGTCAGTGTTGTTTTTTTTTTGTAAATGTTGTTGAACCAGAGAAAGATCAATAATGCGAATCTTTTCACCTAACTTGCTATTCAAGTCTTAAAGTGGCTAACAGTGAGAGTGGAAGGAGCACTGAGCACAGGTTAGAGAGCACCCGGAGGAAACCCACGCAGACACGAGGACGACGTGCAGACTCCTTGCACGCGCGCGCGCACGCACACACACACACACACACACACACACAGACCAGAGGGTGGAATTGAACCTGGGTTCCTGGCACTGTGAAACTCAGTGATATTAACCACAATCGACAATGGTTTCATCAGTAGATTCTTAATTCCAGATATTTTTTATCGAATTCATACTCCACCACCTGCTGTGGTGGGATTCGAACCCGGGTCCCCCAGAACATGAGCTGAGTTTCCGGATGAAGAGTCTAGCGATAATATCAGGAGGCCATCACCTCCCCCCAATATCATCTCTGAATATTTCCAGTCCTGTCATAGGGCAATGGCTAACTGGGGAATAGATATGGGGAAACTGGGCTGAGACAGGACGGAGATGAGTTAATATTGGCATCAGCGACTGTGTGAGACTAATGAGTTATTAGACAATTAATAATATTCCTCAGAATGTCCGTAAAACTGAACAGAAACATGTCAGCCATTTTGGACATGTTCACAGTGACCATTTTGGACATGTTCACAGTGGCCATTTTGGACATGTTCACAGTGACCATTTTGGACATGTTCACAGTGGCCATTTTGGACATGTTCACAGTGACCATTTTGGACATGTTCACAGTGACCATTTTGGACATGTTCACAGTGACCATTTTGGACATATTCCCAGTGGCCATTTTGGACATGTTCACAGTGACCATTTTGGACATGTTCACAGTGACCATTTTGGACATGTTCACAGTGACCATTTTGGACATGTTCACAGTGACCATTTTGGACATATTCACAGTGACCATTTTGGACATGTTCACAGTGACCATTTTGGACATATTCACAGTGACCATTTTGGACATATTCACAGCAGCCATTTTGGACATATTCACAGCGACCATTTTGGACATGTTCACAGTGACCATTTTGGACATGTTCACAGTGGCCATTTTGGACATGTTCACAGCGGCCATTTTGGACATGTTCACAGTGACCATTTTGGACATGTTCACAGTGACCATTTTGGACATGTTCACAGTGACCATTTTGGACATGTTCACAGTGGCCATTTTGGACATGTTCACAGTGGCCATTTTGGACATGTTCACACTGGCCATTTTGGACATGTTCGCAGTGGCCATTTTGGACATGTTCACAGTGGTCATTTTGGACATGTTCACAGTGGTCATTTTGGACATGTTCACAGTTACCATTTTGGACACGTTCACGGTGGCCATTTTGGACATGTTCACGGCGACCATTTTGGACATGTTCACGGTGGTCATTTTGGACATGTTCACGGCAGGCATTTTGGACATGTTCACGGTGGGCATTTTGGACATGTTCAGTGGCCATTTTGGACATGTTCATGGGGCATTTGGACATGTTCACAGTGGCCATTTTGGACATGTTCACAGTGGCCATTTTGGACATGTTCATGGTGGCCATTTTGGACATGTTCACAGTGACCATTTTGGAAATATTCCCAGTGGCCATTTTGGACATAGAACATAGAACATTACAGCACAGAACAGGCCCTTCGGCCTTCGATGTTGCGCCGACCAATATAAAAAGCAATGCCCCTCCAAACTAAACCATTCCCTTCTCTTCCATATACTTATCAACTAACCTCTTAAACGCCACCAAACTTGGCGCATCTACAACTGCTGCAGGCAGGGCATTCCACTCCCGAACCACCCTTTGGGTAAAGAACCTACCTCTGATATCCGTCCTATAACTATCACCCCTTAATTTAAAGCTGTGTCCCCTCGTGCTAGCTTTCTCCATCCTAGGAAAAAGGCTATCACTGTCCACCCTATCTAAACCTCTAATCATCTTATATGTTTCGATCAGGTCCCCTCTTAGCCGCCTCCTTTCTAACGAAAACAACCTCAAATCCCTCAGCCTCTCCTCATAAGACCTGCCCTCCATACCAGGCAACATCCTGGTAAACCTCCTCTGTACCCTCTCCAATGCCTCCACATCTTTCTTATAATGTGGGGACCAGAACTGCACACAATACTCCAAGTGCGGCCGCACTAGAGTTTTGTACAGTTGCAACATGACGTTGCGGCTCCGAAATTCAATCCCCCTACCAATAAAAGCTAAGACTCCATATGCCTTCTTAACAACCTTCTCGACTTGACTGCCTACTTTCAGGGATCTATGCACATACACACCAAGATCCCTCTGTTCATCAAGACTACTAAGAATCCTACCATTTGCCCTATACTCTACACATTTATTATTCCTGCCATAGTGCATTACCTCACACTTTTCCACATTAAACTCCATTTGCCACCTCTCGGCCCAGCTCTGCAACTTGTCCAAGTCACTCTGCAAACTATAACACCCCTCTTCACTATCTACCACTCCACCGACTTTAGTGTCATCTGCAAATTTACTAATCCATCCTTCAATACCCTCATCCAGATCATTTATAAAAATTACAAACAGCAGGGGCCCCAAAACAGACCCCTGAGGTACACCACTTGTCACCGAACTCCAAGATGAATATCTCCCATCAACCACCACCCTCTGTCTTCTATCTGCTAGCCAATTCCTAATCCAATTAGCTAAATCACCCTCTATCCCATACATCTGCATTTTCTGCAGAAGTCTTCCATGGGCCACCTTATCAAACGCCTTACTAAAGTCCATATATACCACATCAACCGCCTTACCCCCATCCACCTCTTTAGTCACTTTTTCAAAAAACTCAATGAGGTTAGTAAGGCACGACCTACCCTTCACAAAACCATGCTGACTATCCCCAATCAATTCATTTCTCTCTAAATAACTATAAATCCTATCCCTAATAATTCTCTCCAATACTTTGCCCACAACAGAAGTAAGACTCACTGGCCTATAATTCCCTGGAAGGTCTCTCTTCCCCTTCTTGAACAACGGGACCACATTCGCTATCCTCCAGTCCTCCGGAACCACACCCGTAACCAACGAGGACCTGAAGATCAGAGCCAGAGGCTCTGCAATCTCCTCTCTTGCCTCCCAGAGAATCCTAGGGTAAATCCCGTCCGGCCCAGGGGACTTATCCAACTTCAAACCCTCGAGAATATCTAGCACATCCTCCCTATCTACTTCGATACCTTCCAGTTTGCTACCCTGTACCTCAGTGTTCTCCATAACTACATTTACATCACCCTGCGTGAATACCAAAGAGAAATCTTAATTCAGTGCCTCTCCAATCTCTTCAGGCTCCACGCACAACTTCCCACTGCTGTCTATGACTTGACGGTCTTTGACGACAATTTGCCCCATCTTTCACTGAAGGTTGAGTAAATCTGGAGGAATTTTAGGGTAAATTTGAGGTAAATTTTGAGCAAACGTTTGAGAAAAATTTGGAGGTAATTTTGAGGTAAATCTGGGGTAACGTTTGGGTAAAATTGAGGTAAATTTGAGCTACATTTTGAGCTAATTTTTGAGGTATACTTGAGTAAATTTCAGCTAAACTTTGGGCCAAGTTTCAGGTGATTTTATATAAATCTTGAGGTAAATTATCGGTTAAATGTGTGGAAAACTCTGAGCTACATTTGAGGCAAATTTTGAAGTAGATGCTGAGGTAAATTCTGAGATAACTTTTGAGAAAATGGTGATGTAAATTTTTAAGCAAGTTGAGGTAAATTTGAGGATATAATTTGACCTGAGTTTTCAGGTATATTTGCGGTAACCTTGGAACTAAATTTTGAGTTACGTTTCAGATAAATTCTGAGAAAATTTTGAGACAAATGTTGAAGTATGTCAGGGGTAAATTTTGAGGTAAGGTTTGAGGTAAAATTGAGGAAAGTTTTGAGGCAAAATTGAGGAAAGTTTTGAGGTAAAATTGAGGAAAGATTTGAGGTAAAATTGAGGAAAGTTGAGGTAGAATTGAGGAAGGTTTTGAGGTAAAAGAGGTAACTTTTGAGGTAAAATTGAGGTACATTTTGAAGTACATTTTGAGGTAAAAGTGAGGTAAATTTTGAGCTAAAATAGAGGTAAATTTTGAGCTAAAATTGAGGTACATTTTGAGGTAAAATTGAGGTACATTTTGAGGTAAAATTGAGATACATTTTGAGGTAAAATTGAGGTAAATTTTGAGGTAAAATTGAAGTACATTTTAAGGTAAAATTGAGGTAAATTTTGAGGTAAAATTGAGGTAAATTTTGAGGTAAAATTGAGGTAAATTTTGAGGTAAGTGTGGAGAAAAATTTTGAAGAAAATTTGGGCAAATTTGATGATATATTTTGATGAAATTTGACCAAAGTTTTGAGGTAAAATTGGTATCACCTTTGATCGAAACTTAGGAGAAATGTTCTGAGGTAAATTTTTAGATAATGTCGTATTGGGGAATCACGACACATCAATCCAATTTTTCCCTGTCTCAATAATTGTTGAGGCAAATTTTGAAGTAGGTTTGGTTAAATTTTAGGATAATTTTGAGCTCGTTTCAACCGACATTTTGATTGAGAATAAAAGTGTGGTGATATTTAGGGAAAATTGGAGATTGTAATAGAAGTAAATTTTGAGGTAAATTTTGGGGTGAGTTTGGGTTAAATTTTGAGGTGAGTTTGGGGCACATTTTGGGTGTGTGGGGTAAATTTTGGGGTGAGTTTGGGGGTAAATTTTGGGGTGAGTTTGGGTTAAATTTTGAGGTGAGTTTGGGGTACATTTTGGGTGTTTGGGGTAAATTTTGGGGTGAGTTTGGGGTAAATTTTGGTGAGTTTGGGGTAAATTTTGGGGTGAGTTTGAGGTAATTTTGGTGAGTTTGGGGTAAAGTTGGGTGAGTTTGGGGGTAAATTTTGGGGTGAGTTTGAGGTAAATTTTGGGTGAGTTTGGGGTATTTTGGGTGAGTTTGGGTAAATTTTGGGGGAGTTTGGGGTAAATTTTGGGGTGTTTGAGGTAAATTTGGGGGGAGTTTGGGGGTAATTTTGGGGTGAGTTTGAGGTAAATTTTGGGGTGAGTTTGGTTAAATTTTGGGGTGAGTTTGGGGTAATTTTGGGGGTGAGTTTGGGGTAAATTTTGGGTGAGTTGGTTAAATTTTGGGGTGAGTTTGGGGTAAATTTTGGGGTGAGTTTGGGGGTAAATTTTGGGGTGAGTTTGGGGTTAATTTTGGGGTGAGTTTGGGTTAAATTTTGGGGTGAGTTTGGGTTAAATTTTGGGGTGAGTTTGGGTTAAATTTTGGGGTGAGTTTGGGGGTAAATTTTGGGGTGAGTTTGGGGGTAAATTTTGGGGTGAGTTTGGGGGTAAATTTTGGGGTGAGTTTGGGTTAAATTTTGGGGTGAGTTTGGGGGTAAATTTTGGGGTGAGTTTGGGGTAAATATTAATTTTGAGGGATTTTTCACTTGGATTCATTCATATCTTTTCTAATCTCTCTCTTCAATACTCTCCCTTCTCCAAGGACAAGGGCTGCTCTCCTTCTCCAGGCAGGAGCAGGCCGCACACCAAGCCTCGGCCTCTCCCCGCGGTCTCTGTCCGACCGAGGCCGCGCCCCGCCCCGGCCGCCCGCCTTCCGCTGCTGCCGCCAACATCTTGGCAGGGGCGGGGCCTGGGGAGAGGGGCGGGACCTGGAGTAGGGGGCGGGGCCTGGAGGAGAGGGGGCGGGGTCTGTGGGTGACGGGGCGGGACCTGGGTAGAGGGGGCGGGCATGGAAAGGGGGCAGGATCTGTGGGAGAGGGGCGGGGCATGGGGAGAGGGGGCGGATCTGTGGGGGGGTGGGCGGGGTCTGGGGAGAGTGGGCGGGGGTCTGGGAGAGAGGGTGGGGCTGGGCGGAGGGGCGGGGCCAGGGAGGGAGGGGGCCCCGGGGAGAGAGGGGGCGGGGTCAGTGGGGGAGGGGGGGCGGGGTCTGGGAGAGTGGCAGGTTCGGTGAAGAGGGGGCGGGCTTTGGAGAGGGGCGGGGCCTGGGGGAGAGGGGGCGGGGCCGGCGGGAGAGGGGCGTGGCCTGGGGAGGACAGGGCGGGGCCTTGGGAGGACGGGACGGGGCCTGTGGTCACTGGGAGGAAGGGGAGGGGAGCAGCGAGGAGAGGGCGGGGCCTAGGGGAGGGGCCCGGCCTGGAGAAGGGGCGGGGACTGCGGGGGAGGGGCGGGGCATAGTGAGGAGGGGGCGGGGCCGTGCAGCTGGAGTTCCTCCATCCAGTCATTCAGCAATGAAACGGATGGACAGTAAGGTCAATTTAGCATGGCCAATCCACCCTATCTGCATACCTTTGGACACTAAGGGGCAATTTAGCATGGCCAATCCACCCTAACCTGCACATCTTTGGACACTAAGGGGCAATTTAGCATGGCCAATCCACCTAACCTGCACATCTTTGGACACTAAGGGACAATTTAGCATGGCCAATCCACCTAACCTACACATCTTTGGACACTAAGGGACAATTTAGCACGGCCATCCACCCTAACCTACACATCTTTGACACTAAGGGACAATTTAAGCTGGCCAATCCACCCTAACCTGCACATCTTTGGACACTAAGGGGCAATTTAGCATGGCCAATACACCCAATCCGCACGTCTTTGGACACTAAGGGGCAATTTAGCATCGCCAATACACCCAATCCGCACATCTTTGGACACTAAGGGAAATTTAACATGGCCAATTCATCCTATGTGCATACCTTTGGACACTAAGGTGCAATTTAGCATGGCCAATCCACCCAATCCGCACATCTTTGGACATTAAGGGGTAATTTAGCATGGCCAATCCACTCTAACCTGCACATCTTTGGACACTAAGGGGCAATTTAGCATGGCCAATACACCCAATCCGCACATCTTTGGACACTAAGGGTCAATTTAGCATGGCCAATACACCCAATCCACACATCTTTGGACACTAAGGGTCAATTTAGCATGGCCAATCCATCCAAACCAATCAACCTTGGATACTAACGGGCAATTTAGCATGGCCAATTCACCCTATCTGCACATCTTTGGACACTAATGGACAATTTAGTTAGCCAATTCATCCAAACTGAACAACCTTGGATACGAATGCACAATTTAGGATGGCCAATTCACCCAACCTGCATGTCTTTGAACACTAAGGGGCAATTTATCTTGGCCAATCCACCCAACCTGCACGTCTTTGGACACTACGGGACAATTTAGCATGGCCAATCCACCCAACCTGCACGTCTTTGGACACTAAGGGACAATTTAGCATGGCCAATCCACCGAACCTGCACATCTTTGCACACTAAGGGACAATTTAGCATGGCCAATCAGCGCAACCTGTACATCTTTGGACTCCGAGGGGCAATTGAACATGGCCAATCCACATAACGTTGGAGCGTGGGAGAAAGCTGGGGCACCCAGAGGAATCCAACGCAGACATGGGGAGAATGTGCAAACATCGAACAGTCACCTGAGGCAGGAATTGAACTCAGGTCTCTGGTGCTGTGAGGTGCCACTGTGCCACCATTTGTACGATGATCATTCTATTATCACTCTTCCCCGCTATACCTGATATGAAATAATGCGCGGTGTGTCAGGAAACTCTATCGGAACCACACATTTCATTAGGAAGTCAGACTACACCCCCATCATTTGGTATAAATGTGAAGATAAGATGTTTCACCCCAGAAGTAATTCCACTGAAAAATTAAGGATAATAAAGCCAACTTTATTCCACAACACAGTTTAAACAAAGCTCTAACAAATGAAGCAGCATAACCATTAAAAGTTGAACAATATTTAAAATTGAAAGGAACTTTACCTTCAAGTTAATGACTGTACAGTTCCAAATTAAACCCATTCAGGCAGATATGAAAACCACTTTCAAATAATTGCCATTAGCAAACCCAAGTATACATGCAACACGTTGTGTGAACAGTCTTAAAGATTTCAGAGGGAGCTTTTTGGGGAGAGACAAAGACTGAGTTTTGCAGAACGGCCTTCACATAGCCCCAGAATTCAGCAACTCCCAAACTGCAAAAATATCTATTTCCCTCTGCTGCAGACCCGGCTCTGAACATTACCCACATTACATGACCCCATTAACTGACTTTCCAAGGATGTGTTTGTGCAATCGGTTGATTGAAGCCCATCCGGTTGATTGAAGTAACAAATACTTTCTTTGGAATGAATCGTTAACTAGCTTTGCAAACCTTGAGCGAAATGTCAAACTGACTGCCGGCAGATTAAATCTGAAGGCATAATGTTCTCCTCCCTGAGCTACATGCTATATCACACACCTTCTCCCAGTTTACTTCAATAATAACACACACACCAATCTCAAATCAACACACTTATTCAAAGCCCCGTTTCACTCTCCCTTGTAAGCAATCTCATTGAAAACAAGCCTTCAAACAAATTGAGATATGTTATGACCTTTGAGAAACAGTTAATACACCCTTCAGTCCCTTTTGAAACTGCTTTAGAGATCTGTGAACCCGATATATGGACAGATAACTTCAAAAAAGCTCATTGAAAACATTTTAAACACATTTAAACCTCTTCACTCACTCTTTAAACTTCATTAGCCCCGCAAAAAGATTCAAAAAATATATTTAAAAACCCATAACAAAGAATCCCCATCACCATTAAATCACCCAAACACATAATATTCATCAACTTAGAACATATTCAAATAATGCAAATTTAATCCCCGTTATAAGCTATTTTATTGGCGTTCTGGAATCTGTTTGCAATGGACATTAACGCACATTGACGCACTTAGTCTCAAACACACAAACTAACACACACACTAACGCACTCAGCCTCCAACACAGACACACACACACACAGACACACAGACACACAAACACACTCACAAACACACTCAGCCTCCAACACACACACACACACACACTCTAACACACACAAATACACTCAGCCTCCAACACACACACACACACACACACACACAAATACACTCAGCCTCCAACACCACACACTAACACACTCAGCCTTCAATATACACACACACAAACACACTCAGCCTCCAACACACACTAACACACACACAAACACACTGAGCCTCCAACACACACACACTAACACACTCAGCCTTCAATATACACACACACAAACACACTCAGCCACCAATGCACACACACACACAAACACACTCAGCCTCCAACACACACTAACACACACACAAACACACTCAGCCTCCAACACACACACACTAACACACTCAGCCTTCAATATACACACACACAAACACACTCAGCCACCAATGCACACACACACACTAACACACACAGCCTCCAACACACACACACACACACACACTCAGCCTCCAATGCACACACATACACACACACATCACACTAACACACACAGCCTCCAACACAGACACCACACACACACACACACACACACACACACACACACACACACTCTAACGCACTCAGCTTCCCCGCTCACAGTCCGGATCATTTTGCTTCTTCATTTCTCTTTCTTTTATCCATTGCGATCCCTCTTTTCTCTTCGAGAATCGGTTAGCTCCACTTTCTTGCAGGGGAGATACGGCCTCAACATATCTTGGACCTGGGAACGGAGAAGAAACTCACATTAAGGAATCATTACTGAGGGCATTGCGACACAATCTCACTTCCCACTCACTTTCCCGATACATCCCCGAGCCCCAAAAAGACAGGGTCATCTCCATCCCCTGTAACACCAGAGGGAGCAAAGTCCAGTCAATGCCCTTTCCCCAGTGAGGGCCCATTAATGCTATCTCTACGCAATCATTCAAACCAACTCAGAGCAGTTCATCAGGAACGTCTAGAAATAGTAAATGAATGACTGAAAAAACATCTAAACTGCTCACTGGAAATGGATAAACAAGGCTAACTAGTCAAGATTGAACTATATTAACTATTAGTGGATAATGGTTAGTTCATGAGAATGAGAAATTGTTAATGCTTCAGGAATGATTAATCAGTCTGAACTAGCAATAGTTAGCAATGCGAATCGTTTAGGGATAATCACTGCTAACTAGAACAGGTTAACAAATGCTACCAGCATTGGCAAATCGATGCCAATTAGACACTGCTAGTCTATCCAACCTTTGCAATGCGTAATCGGTCCTCACGATGCACGGTTCAAACAAAACCAGCTCTGAATGATTACTCAAGGCGAACCAATAATGGTTCATCGAGGCAGCTGGAGAATTGTTAGTTAGTGACAACTGGATACAGTTAAATAACGCCGTCAAGGAATGGTTGATCTATCCGAACGAGCAACAGGGGTGAAGGCAGAGGCGGATAATGTTGTGTTGAAGGGACAAAGCACGCTTGCCTTCAGGGGCCAGGACATCGAGTATCAAAGTCTGCAAATTGCTACACAGCTCGATTGCACGATGTGTTCGACCACATTTGGAATAGTGCTGGTCGCTACCATCCCAGAAGGACGTGGGTGTTTTGGAGAGAGTGCAAAGAAGATTCGGCAGGAAGGTGCCTCCGTAGAAAGGGAACTTGAATTCAGGCGCAGAGATGTCTTGCTACAGTAAGGACATCGCTGGAATATTATTTTCTCTCCTTCTCCGAAGAAGGAAGTTCTAGCTCTCGAGGGAGCTCAGCAATGGGATTCCCAATTCCTGGGATGGTGCGACTGGCGTGTGACAAGAGATTGAGTCAGTTAGGATTGTATTGGCTGCAGTTTAGAAGAATGAAGAACCAGGGGTCACAGTCCGAGGAAACGGGGTAAATAAATCAGGGCAGAGATGAGAGGAATTTTCCATTGCCCAGGGAGTGGCAAATTTGAGAAATTCTCGTTCTGGAAAATCTGTTGGATAATCGGGGTGGGGTGACTGAGTCGGATGATTGGCGATGATCGTATTGAATGCTGGAGCGGATAGCGAGGGATGAATGGGCTCCTCCTGCCCCTATTTTGGATGTATCGCTGAGTTCGATACCTGTTGAACGTACGCGGCCTTTTCTTGCTCGGTTTCCAGCTTGTTATTCCCCACGTACATCACCTGGACCTCAACGTCCATGGCATCGCAATCCTCCTCCGAGAGAGACAGAAACCCTGAAACATGGAGTGGGGGAGAAACAGGACGAGAGCTGAATTCCCCGGGAGCAATCAATGCGTTACTGAGACGGTGGGGGGATGGAGGGCTGGAGAGTTACACCAGGAAGATCAAAGGCTGGTCTGTCACCTTTGACACCCATCTGCACTGCACCCACTCTGTCGCTGCACCCCATTCTGTCGCTGCACCCCATTCTGTCGCTGCACCCACTCTGTCGCTGCTCCCACTCTGTCGCCGCTCCCCCTCTGTCGCCGCTCCCCCCTCTGTCGCCGCTCCCCCTCTGTCGCCGCACCCCCTCTGTCGCCGCTCCCCCTCTGTCGCCGCACCCCTCGTCTGCGCCGCTCCCCCCCTGTCGCCGCTCCGCCTCTGTCGCCGCTCCCCCCTCTGTCGCCGCCCTCCCCTGTCGCCGCTCGCCTCTGTCGCCGCTCCCCCTCTGTCGCCGCTCCCCCTCTGTCGCCGCTCCCCCTCTGTCGCCGCTCCCCCTCTGTCGCCGCTCCCCCTCTGTCGCCGCTCCCCCTCTGTCGCCGCTCCCCCCCTGTCGCCGCTCCCCCTCTGTCGCCGCTCCCCCTCTGTCGCCGCTCCCCCTCTGTCGCCGCTCCCCCTCTGTCGCCAGTCCCCCTCAGTAGCTGTAAATAAATGAACACTGTCTCTGATGTAAAACCTCTACATTCAGATCGTTGAGTTTATCTTTAACTTTGTAATTTTTCTCACTCCCTCACGGCTCCCATTCCGTCAGTAAATGCCTGAGTGAATCTTGAGGATTGACATCTTCAGATCTCCCACTGAGGGATTCATTCATTGGGAGCGTTGGCTGAGTTTCACCTACCTGGGATTGGTGAACCCGCTTGGACACTGGCTGATTGCTCAGATTGTCCCCCACACTCCCCAGTTGTGGATTTCCCTGGAATGAAATGGAGAGATTTCACAACTTGCTGATTGGACAATCCCAGAACAGACCATAATACTCAGAGCAGGTTCAAAGAACAAAGAACAAAACAGCACGGGGGAAACAGGCCCTTCGGCCCAACGAGCCCGCGCCGCCACCCCGATGTTCCCACCTCTACCCGCGATCCCTGTCCATGTTTATAGATCTATGGATTAAAAACCAAATTTGAAACAATTTAGGGAGAATTTGTTTTGCCAATTAGCCTAAGAGCACATCTTTGGGATGTGGGAGGAAACCGGAGCACCCGGAGAAAACCCACGCAAGCACGGGGAGAATGCGCAACTCCCACAGACACAGGCCCAAATCCATGTATCTGCACAGCACAGCGATAGTCACTGAGCTGTCGTGTTGCCCGTCAAATGTTCCAGGTCAAGCGTACACTAACGACGTGAAACATTAGGATACTCTCGAAAAAAATCCAAGAGCAGCCCTCTGACGACCCATCGCGTGTACGCCCCTTGTTAGACAACAAGGTGGACCAAAGCACCTGTAGGATAAAAACAAGTACATCAATATCATCATCTATTTACACACTTCTCAGGGAACTCCCAAAGCTCATGATCCCTATTTTAAATCAGTTTTCTATACCCCTCCATTCCCATTCTGTTCATGTGCCCATCCACGTATTTCTTAAATAACTCCAGGGTAGGTCATGCCTTACTAACCTCATTGAGTTTTTTGAGAAAGTGACCAGAGAGGTGGATGGGGGTAAGGCGGTTGATGTAGTATATATGGACTTTAGTAAGGCTTTTGATAAGGTGGCCATGGAAGACTTCTACAGAAAATGCAGATGTGTGGAATAGAGGGTGATTTAGCTAATTGGATTAGAAATTGGCTGGCAGATAGAGGACAGAGGGTGGTGGTTGATGGGAGATTTTCATCGTGGAGTTCGGTGACGAGTGGTGTGCCTCAGGGGTCTGTTTTGGGCCCCTGCTGTTTGTAATTTTTATAAATGATCTGGATGAGGGTATTGAGGGATGGATCAGTAAATTTGCAGATGATACTAAAGTTGGTGGTGTGGTAGATAGTGAAGAGGGGGGTTTTAGTTTACAGAGTGACTTGGACAAGTTGCGGAGCTGGGCCGAGAGGTGGCAAATGGAGTTTAATGTGGAAAAGTGTGAGATAATGCACTTTGGCAGGAACAATAAATGTGTAGAGTATAGGGCTAATGGTAGGGCTCTTAAGAGTGTTGAGGAACAGAAGGATCTTGGTGTATGTGTCAATAGATCCCTGAAAGTAGGCAGTCAAGTGGATAACGTTGTTAAGAAGGCATATGGAGTCTTAGCTTTTATTGGTAGGGGGATTGAATTTAGGAGCCGCAGCATCATGTTGCAACTGTACAACACTCTAGTGCGGCCGCACTTGGAGTATTGTGTGCAGTTCTGGTCGCCACATTATAAGAAAGATGTGGAGGCATTGGAGAGGGTACAGAGGAGGTTTACCAGGATGTTGCCTGGTATGGAGGGCAGGTCTTATGAGGAGAGGCTGAGGGATTTGAGGTTGTTTCGTTAGAAAGGAGGAGGCTAAGAGGGGACCTGATCGAAACATATAAGATGAGTAGAGGTTTAGATAGGGTGGACAGTGATAGCCTTTTTCCTAGGATGGAAAAAGCTAGCACGAGGGGACACAACTTTAAATTAAGGGGTATGAGTTATAGGACGGATATCAGAGGTAGGTTCTTTACTCAAAGAGTGCTTAGGGAGTGGAATGCCCTGCCTGCAGCTGTTGTAGATGCGCCAAGTTTGGTGGCGTTTAAGAGGTTAATTGATAAGTATATGGAAGAGAAGGGAATGGTTTAGTTTGGAGGGGCGTTGCTTTTTATTTTGGTCAGCACAACATCGAAGGCCGAAGGGCCTGTTCTGTGCTGTATTGTTCTATGTTCTATGTTCTAGTACCTGCCTCCACCACTTTACTTGGCAGCGCATACCATACCCCCACCACCCTCCGTGTGAAAAAACTCCCTCTGGCATCCAAATTATACCTTACCCCCCTCACCCTAAGCCCGTGACCCCTCGTGCTATTTGAGTCCATCCTGGGAAAAAGCTTAACCCTGTTTACTCTATCTATAACCCTCATAATCTTGTACACCTCTATCAGATCTCCTCTAAGTCTACGTCTTTCTAAGGAAAACAGTCCCAATTTGCCAAACCTCTCCTCATAACTCAGACCTTCCATACCAGGCAGCATCCTGGTAAACCTCCTCCGCACTCTCTCCAGAGTCTCCACGCCCTTCCGGTAGTAAGGCGACCAGAACTGGACGCAGTATTCCAAATGAGTTCTAACCAACGTTTTGTGCAATAACTTGATGAAAACATTTCTAAAACATTCCTCTTGTGAGAGGTTCCTCAGGGCCACTACATCACATTTCTCAAAAAGAGATGTGCTCTTGAAGTTTTCCATCTGGGACTCATCAGGACTCAGATGCAACAAAGCCCAATCTCACAGGGACAAACGCCATGTGTAGCCTGGGAAAGATGGTGCTGATTTGTTGCCACGTAATTTACATATCGGAAAGTGCGCACCAACTAGACATCTTCCTGCTCCAATGGCGTCCAAATCATTTCTACCTTTGAGGTTTTGTAAGTTTGAAAATCTGTCATGATGAGTTCAAGACGAAAAATTTTGACAGCATTTATCTTTCCTCGCCCCTGACTCACTACATCCCTACTGCCCTCAGTCGCTACATCCGTTGCTCCCTCAGACCCTCTCTCGCTCCCCGTCAGTGTGAGTTGGAGGGATGTACACAGTGAGCTGCGATTGGTTCTGAGTGAGCGCAGAGCTGGTTTTGAAGCGTTGAACCTGATACCTGAGGTTGGGGACACGCCGACACTCGATGAGACTTCCTCGTCCGCCTGTGGCGTGTTCGCTTCCGGATCTGCCGGAACCTGAACTGTTTTTGGATCTACAACGATTAGAACAAAGAACAAAACAGCACGGGAAACAGGCCTTTCGGCCCAACGAGCCCACTCCGCCGCCCCGATGTTCCCGAGAATGAGGTGAGTCCCGTATTGAAAGCTCTTTCCATTCAGTGTCCTTGTGCCGGGGCAGCGGGACACCGGGAATATCTCTATCACAGCCCTTCACAATCCGCTGGCAGTGGGGGGCTTGTGCCTTGGCGCTGGGCCAGGCTCAACCTAACTCTAGTCTCTGGGGTGAGGACTGGGGATGGGGGGGTCACAGAGATTGCAAACAGCGCCAGAAGCCAAGACTCACTGGGGAGAGAGGGATCGGAAGCTGTGGGAGAGGGAGGGGACCAACCCTCTGCTCCCTGAACCTCCCTCACTCCTCCTTCCCCAGAGACTGGGGCAACACAAGGGCCGCCGCATCCCAGACTCGGAGAACGGGAATCCTTATAGCGGGATCTCACTGTCCAATTTTCCTCGCTGCCTTGCCGAGGATATTTTGGCTTATACATATCGGTATGACCCCCTCCCCACAGCAGAGACACTCAGGTAAGTATAGATCCCCCAGCAGAGACACACAGGTAAGTATAGATCCCCCAGCAGAGAGAGAGAGGTAAGTATCGATCCCACAGCAGAGACACTCAGGTAAGTATAGATCCCCCAGCAGAGACACACAGATAAGTATAGATCCCACAGCAGAGACACTCAGGTAAGTATAGATCCCCCAGCAGAGACACTCAGGTAAGTATAGATCCCACAGCAGAGACACACAGGTAAGTATAGATCCCCCAGCAGAGACACACAGGTAAGTATCGATCCCCCAGCAGAGAGACACAGGTAAGTATCGATCCCACAGCAGAGACACTCAGGTAAGTATAGATCCCACAGCAGAAACACTCAGGTAAGTATAGATCCCACAGCAGAAACACTCAGGTTAGTATCGATCCCCCAGCAGAGACACTCAGGTAAGTATCGATCCCACAGCAGAGACACACAGGTAAGTATAGATCCCCCAGCAGAGACACACAGGTAAGTATAGATCCCACAGCAGAGACACTCAGGTAAGTATAGATCCCACAGCAGAGACACACAGGTAAGTATAGATCCCCCGGCAGAGACACTCAGGTAAGTATAGATCCCACAGCAGAGACACACAGGTAAGTTTAGATCCCACAGCAGAAACACTCAGGTAAGTATAGATCCCACAGCAGAGACACTCAGGTAAGTATAGATCCCACAGCAGAGACACTCAGGTAAGTATAGATCCCACAGCAGAAACACTCAGGTAAGTATAGATCCCACAGCAGAGACACTCAGGTAAGTATAGATCCCCAGCAGAGACACTCAGGTAAGTATAGATCCCACAGCAGAGACACTCAGGTAAGTATAGATCCCCAGCAGAGACACACAGTTAAATATTGTTCCTCTCGCAAAACGGAGAGAGACATTGAACTTTCTTAAATCAAATTTTTTTTGTACCTGTGCAATAAACAGCCTCACAGCCTGGTGTCGGTTTCAGCTCATAGACAAAGTAACTCCTGCAGTTTTTAATCTTGATCTCTCGCTCCCAGCTGCAGGGATTCCCCTTCCAGTTAAAACAGACTGTCCTGTTTACTTCCCCCTGTTCCAGGGTGGGATGTGATCCTGAAATGAGGGGTATAAATATTGGAGAGTGTGAGCGATCTGAACAGTGCTGGACAGTGAGAGTAAATCTGATATTGTAAAGTCTGACTCTACCCTGTAACCAGCCTGAACGATGTGTGGAGCAGTGTCGCGGTGCGACCGGAGACTCCGGAATCTTCCATCCTCCAGAACTGGAATAAAAATCACGGAGTTACTTCGACATTCTCCCCCACTCCCCGAGGGAGCCAGTCCCACATTCTCCCCCACTCCCCGAGGGAGCCAGTCCCACATTCTCCCCCACTCCCCGAGGGAGCCAGTCCCACATTCTCCCCCACTCCCCGAGGGAGCCAGTCCCACATTCTCCCCCACTCCCCCAGGGAGCCTGTCCCACATTCTCCCCCCACTTCCCGAGGGAGCCAGACCCACATTCTCCCCCGACTCCCCCAGGGAGCCAGTCCCACATTCTCCCCCCCTCCCCCAGGGAGCCGGTCCCACATTCTCTCCCACTCCCCGAGGGATCCCGTTCCATATTCTCCCCCCACTCCCCGAGGGAGCTGCTCCCACATTCTCCCTCACTCCCCGAGGGAGCCAGTCCCACATTCTCCCCGCACTCCCGGAGGGAGCCAGTCCCACATTCTCCCCCACTCCCCGAGGGATCCCGTTCCATATTCTCCCTCACTCCCCGAGGGAGCCAGTCCCACATTCTCCCCCACTCCCCGAGGGAGCCAGTCCCACATTCTCCCCCCAGTCCCCGAGGGATCCCGTTCCATATTCTCCCCGCACTCCCCGAGGGAGCCAGTCCCACATTCTCTCCCTCACTCCCCGAGGGAGCAGTCCCACATTCTCCTCACTCCCCGAGGGAGCCAGTCCCACATTCTCCCCCCACTCCCGAGGGAGCCAGTCCCACATTCTCCCCCACTCCCCCAGGGAGCCAGTCCCACATTCTCCCCCACTCCCCCAGGGAGCCAGTCCCACATCTCCCCCCAGTCCCGAGGGAGCCAGTCCCACATTCTCCCCCCAGTCCCGAGGGAGCCAGTCCCACATTCTCCCCCCACTCCCCCAGGAGCCAGTCCCACATTCTCCCCCCACTCCCCCAGGGAGCCAGTCCCACATTCTCCCCCACTCCCCGAGGAGCCAGTCCCACATTCTCCCCCCACTCCCCCAGGGAGCCAGTCCCACATTCTCCCCCCAGTCCCCCTGTGGCACTGAATCCCACATTCTCCCTATTCTGTGAGCACAGAGGATTCTCATGAATCCCGCGTTGGATGTCTCTCTGACTATCTCATATTGATCTGGTTCCAATCTCGCTCGCGAGGGGTGACATGCCTGGGTAGGGGAGGAGGAGGTGGCCCACACACACACACACACACGCACAGCCCTGGTTGAGTGTGAAATGGCCCCACAGTCAGTTGTAACCAACAACTATCCACCCCATGATGGGGAGAGCTCAGCGACTGCTGCTCCCCCACCCCCCATTCCCTTCCCGCACTGATATCTCTGACCATCGCAGTGTCCGCGGTTACCAACCCGCACACTCCTGGACACTCAGAGATAATTTCGAACGGCCCATCCACCCAATCTACTGTGTGTCTACACCCGCTCGCACATTCCGCCTGGTGCGCCGGTTTATTGGGAAATGTCCCGGCTCTTCACCTTTCAAACCGGTACCATCCCGCACGGAGATCCTTGTCGCACTCCCAGCCGCTGGAACACTCGGTCTCTCGGCAATCCGTGCTCCTCCAGGACTGGTTCAGGACGGTGTGACCCGCACACGGGTCAGTGAGGGCAGGGTCAGCGACTGAGAGAGACAGAGGCAGGTTTAACGCGAATACAAACGTACAGTCCGTGTTACAGAGAGAGAGAGAGAGAGACGACCCGTGATTCCCAAAGGATCCAGCAACCTCGGATTCTCCCCAGGCCCAACAACTCTGCCCCATCACCACATCACCCCCCCCGTCCCCCACCCCCGCCCCGCCCAATAGTAAATATCAGAAACTCAGTCTCAAATCTTTTCCCCATTGTCCAAACCTGGCTTCTCTCTGACTCCCAGCGAGAGCTTGCCCTTCTGACTCACACCTCCGACTTAACATTCCCCCCACCCCACCCCCAGCACCCCCTCCGTTCGAGATGGCAAATGGGATTTAACCTTGAAAAGTCAGAGGTGAGGCATTTTCGCAGGGGTGCAGTGTGGGGTAGGGCTGGAGCTCACAAGGCAAGGATGAGGATGCCCCCGAGTGTCCAAAGATGTGTAGGTTAGGGTGGATTGACCATGCTAAATTGTCCCTTAGTGTCCAAAGATGTGCAGGTTAGGGTGGATTGGCCATGCTAAATTGTCCCTTAGTGTCCAAAGATGTGCAGGTTGGGGTGGATTGGCCATGCTAAATTGTCCCTTAGTGTCCAAAGATGTGCAGGTTAGGGTGGATTGGCCGTGCTAAATTGTCCCTTAGTGTCCAAAGATGTGTAGGTTAGGGTGGATTGGCCGTGCTAAATTGTCCCTTAGTGTCCAAAGATGTGCAGGTTAGGGTGGATTGGCCGTGCTAAATTGTCCCTTAGTGTCCAAAGATGTGTAGGTTAGGGTGGATTGGCCGTGCTAAATTGTCCCTTAGTGTCCAAAGATGTTCAGGTTAGATGAATTGGCCATGCTAAATTGTCCCTTAGTGTCCAAATATGTGTAGGTTAGGGTGGATTGGCCGTGCTAAATTGTCCCTTAGTGTCGAAAGATGTGCAGGTTAGTTGGATTAGCCATTGTAAAATCCTCTTTCCTTACGAAAAATGTGCAGGTTAAATGGATTGGCCATGAAAAATTACCTTTTACTACCAAAGGTACGTAAAATATTACTCTGGCCCTGCTAAATTGCCCATTAGAGTCCAAAGATTTGCAAAGAATGTGGATTGGCCTTGGGAAATTGGCCATTAATATCCAAAGATGTCTGGGTTTGTGGCATGGCCATGGTAAGTATCCCATTAATATCAACAAAATGTGCAGGATTGGTGGATTAGCCAGGCTAAATTGTCCCTTAGTGTCCAACGATGTGGAGTTTCACTGCATTTGCTGAGCTCAGTTGGCCATTAGTGTCCAAATATGTGAAAATTAGATGGATTGGCCATTCGTAATGCCACTTTGTGTCCATGAAATGTGTAAGTTAGATTGATTGACCATGCTCCATTGTCATTCAGTGTCCAGGGTAGGTAGGTATGGTGGATTAGCCCTGCTAAATTGTCCTTCAATATCTATAGATGTACAGGTATGGTGGATTGGCCCTGGTAAATTGTCCTTTAATATCTATAGATGTACAGGTTAGGTGGATTGGCCCTGGTAAATTGCCCTTTAATATCTATAGATGTACAGGTTAAGTGGATGGGCCATGGTAAATTTCCCTTCTGTGTCCAAAGTAGATAGATATTGTGAATTGGCTTTGGTAAAATGCCCTTTTGTATCCAAAGACATGTCGGTTGGGTGGACGGACGATGGTAAGTTGTCCATTCGTGCCCAAGGATGTGTAGATTAGGTGGATCGGTCACGCAGAATTACCCCTTCGTGTGCAAACATGTTTCGGTTTGGTGGACTGACGTTTAAATCTCCTGCTTGGTGTCCAAACATTTGTAGGGTGAGGCGGATTGGCCAAATTGAATTGACTGTCAGTGTCCAAAGACGTGGGTGGATTTGCCATGTTTGCTTGCCCCTTAAGTATCCAAAGAGGTGCAGGTTGGATGGATTGGCTATGCTGGATAACCCCTTAATGTCCGGAGATTTGTAAGTTAGGTGGATTGGAAAGGGTCAATGAGTGGGGTTACAGGGCAGGTCAGTGAGTCTAGGTCGAGTGCCTCTTTGGAGGGTCAATGGTGGCTTGATGGGCCAAATGTACTGTAGGGATTCAATGATTCTAAAGAGAGAGACACACACTTTCTGTACACATTACGTTAACAGCCTGTTCAAGGGCTTACTAACATCATCTTCAATTCATGTGATCATAATCATGCAAACACTTAGATATATATAACATCAACGCAGTAGAGATTGTCAACAGGACTCACTCAGGAAGCCCAGAATCAGCAGCAGGGTCCTCATCTCACTGGCTGAGATTCTGCAGAGGGAAAGACAGAATTCAGATTAGACAAAGAACAAAACAGCACGGGGGAAACAGGCCCTTCGGCCCAACAAGCCCGCGCCGCCACCCCGATGTTCCCACCTCTACCCGTGATCCCTGTCCATGTTTATAGATCTATGGATTAAAGACCAAATTTGAGACAATTTAGGGAGAATTTGTTTTCCCAATCAGCCTAAGAGCGCATCTTTGGGATGTGGGAGGAAACCGGAGCACCCGGAGAAAAACCCACGCAAGCACGGGGAGAATGTGCAAACTCCCACAGACACAGGGCCCAAATCAATGTATCTGCACAGCACAGCGATAGTCACTGAGCTGTCATGTTGCCCATCAAATGGTCCAGGTCAAGCGTACACTAACGACGTGAAGCACGAGGATACTCTCGAAAAAAATCCAAGAGCAGCCCTCTCACGACCCATCGCGTGTTTGCCCCTTGTTAGACAACAAGGTGGACCAAAGCATCTGTAGGATAAAAACAAATACATCAATATCATCGTAGACAGAGTTAAGAGGAAATGGGGGAGAGTGCGGGGATATGGAGCCAGTATTAAACAGTGAGGGCCTGCAAGAGATCAGTCTCTTTCTCTAGTTAGAGTAGGTGAGCTCCGACTAGGTCCTATATAGACCGAGGTCAGCCCCTCCTCCTGTCCCATCCCTGATTGTGTATTCAATTCCCACCACCGCCTTCTCCCCCCACCCCCACAAACTCCCCATGGGTTACCTGTGAGAGGGCAGAGCCAAGAAGCCGGCTGAAGACAGCAAGAGGGTGCCATTGCACATGCGCCCTTATCTCCCAGTGTACTATGACAAGCACACTGGCGGGGTGGGGGGGACCAGCACTCCCCCCCAATTCCCATCTGTATATCGCACCCCCTCCACCACCCCGGATCAGGTCAGCTGACCACGCCTGCTCCACCAGCAAGGCTCTTAAGGCGCGTGCACCCGCGCAATGGCATCCCGAGTTGGCTGACCATCTGGGGATTGGGTTTTCAATGTTTAAATCAGCCACGCGGCCGGATTAGGCTGGCAGATCGGGGCCGGTAAGGTCGTGAGAGGGCGAGGAGCCAGACGCGAACCCAGCTTTTCGCCAGCGGCGCCATCTCACCGGCTCACCACACTGATCGACCGGTGTAATGAGCTGGTATGATCACCCCTCCTCCTCTCCCCGCTCCGCCGAGGGGTTTTACAGCACAGAGAGAAGCGCTTCAGCCCAGTGTGTCATCAGCAGGCATCAAGCACCTATCGAATGTCATCCCTCTTTCCCCAGGACTTGCTCCCTACTTCTACATCGCTGCGGCGCTTTGAGTGTTCCCCCAAACCCATCTCAATCGTTGTGAGAGTTGTTGCCTTTCAGGAAGCGAGATCCAGATTCCCCCAAACCTGAACCCTCTAAATCTTCTGCCACTTAAATCTCCGACCCCCTTCCCAACTATTGACTTCTCTACTAAGGTGGGAAAGGTTTCTTCCGCGCTCTCTTTACTATTTTGCCCACCTCAATCAGGTCCCCGGCCACCTCAGCCTTTTGTACTCTGGGGAAAAGCAACATGTGCCTGACCAGCCTCTCTCCAAAGCTCAGACGCTCCAGTCCAGGAACCATCCTGCTCAATCTTCTCTGTGGCCCCCCCTCTCTCTCTCTCGGACAATCACATTCCCCTTCAAACGTGGTGCCTAGAATTGCACGCGATACTCTAGCTGTGTTCTCACCAGCCTTTTAAACAGCTCCCGTCGTAAACCTCCGTGCTCTTGCATTCTACGCGTCACCTAGTAAAGACGCCGGCGTTGGCCTTGGGGGAAGCACAGTAAGGGGTCTGACAACGCCGGGTTTAAACCCGACTGATTTAACACAATCGCCAGGCAAAACTGTTCCCTTCCTGTGGGCGAACGCTTCAGCGGTCACGGGCATTCGGCCTCCCGACCTTCGGGGAAATGTTCTCCAAGGGGGCCTTCCCGACACACGACAGCGCAGAGCCGCTGAGCAGAGACCGACAGCCAAGTTCCGCACGCATGAGGACGGTCTTAACAGGGATCTTGGCTTCATGTCACACTATCTGTCACCCCCGTGATTTGCCTGGGTTAGCAAAAAACCTCACTTACTGTGCTGTCTGGGGACAATACACATCTCTCTAACCTGTGCTCAGTGCTCCTTCCACTCACATTGTTAGCCACTTTAAGACTTGAATAGCAGGTTAGGTGTAAGGATTTGTATTCTAACCAGTAATCTGTAAACTGTCTGTGCTGGTATGTGTGCTGTTGGAGACCAGAACACCTCATTCACCTGAGGAAGACCATAAGAGTTGAAAGCTTGCGAGTTTACGATCAAATAAATCGGTTGGATTTTAAACCTGGTGTTGCCAGACTTCTTACTCTGTTCCCCTAATAAAGACAAGAGTCCCCATATTCCTTCCTCACCACCTTATCTCCCTGTCCTGCTGCCTTCAGGGATTGACGTACACACACCCCTAGGTCTCTCTGTTTCTCTGTCCTAGCATCCTACTGTTCAGTGTTTATTCCCTGGCCTTGAGAGTCCCCCCCAAAAAAATGTCTCACCTCACACTTTTCAGCGTTAAATTCCATTTGCCGCTGTTCTGTCCTTTTGCCCAACCCCCGCCTACGTTGTCCCGTAATCTGAGGATTTGGTGCTCGTTATTTATTTTAGCGAATCACCCATTTTCCCCGCCGTCTGAGAACTTCACGATGAGGCAGAGTACGGGAAAGAGACAGATAATCTGGCAAACTGGTGCGGCGAAAATCATCTCTCCCTCAACGTCAGAGCGACGAAGGGGATTGCTATCGACTTGAAGAACCGTAGTGCGGGACACGGCCCCGTCCGCATCAACGGGGAGGAAGTAGAAAGTCGAGAACTGCAAGTTACTCGGTGTCCAGGTCACCAACAACCTGTCCTGGTCCCCCCCCCTCCGCCGTGCCATCATTATCGTTAAGAAAACACACCAAAGCCTCTCCTTTCTCCGGGAGGCTAAGGAAACGTGGCACGTCCACTCTCAGTTTTTGCAGTCGCACCACAGAAAGCGTCCTCTCCGGATGGATCCCAGCTCCTGCTCTGACCGAGCAACCAGAACAGGCTGTGAACGTAGCCCAGTCCCATCACGCAAAACCGGCCGCCGACTCCGTCAATGCTTCCGACTGCCTCTGGAAAAGCAGCCAATGAACCCCTCTCGCAACCCGGGCATCCTCTCTTCCGCCTTCTTCCGTCGGGAAAAAAGACGTACAAAATTCTCTGAGGTCGCGTACCGACCGACTCAAGAGCAGCTTCTTCCCTGCTGCCTGCAGGCTTTTGAGTGGACCGACCTCGTATTAAGCTAATCTTTCGCTCCACCCCTCGCTGTGACTGTAACACTGCATTCTGTACCCTCTCCTTTCCTTCTGTATGAACGGTGTGCTTTGCCTGTATAGTGCGTAAGAAACAATACTTTTCACTGTATCACAGTACATCTTTTTAATCCAACCAATTTATTTGATAGTAAATCCGCGAGCTTTCAACACTCTGTGTCTTCCTCAGGCAAATGCAGTGTTCTGGTCTGTATTTGCCTGATGAAGACACGGGAGTGTTGAAAGCTCGCGGATTTACGATCAAATAAATCGGTTGGATTAAAAATTGGTGTTGCTAAATTCTTACTGAGTTCTTACCACCCCAATCCAACGCTGGCATCTTTACATCATCACAATACATGTGACAGTAGTAATCAAATCAGAATCATGATCGTAACCCCCTCTCCAACACATTCACGTCTAGATCATTAATCACCACAAACAGCAAACTCTCCGCACTCCCAGTACACAGTCTCTTTCCCTGATATCCCAACATAACTCCGTTACTGTTCTCTCTGGACACAGCTCACCACAACTCACACATCCCTGAACTCACTGGAAAAGCCAATGACTTACCACCAAAGGAGGTGTCGCCGGGCCAGAGGCTGTGGAGGGGGTTCAGTTGATCTGCTTCCTCCTCCGTCCCCGGCTCGATATGTTTGGGAGAGGTTTCGGGCTGAGTTAAAACACCCCACCCACCCCCTCCAAAAACTGGCTCGGCAACTGACGTTAACTCCAGTTCGATGGAAGTATTTAATTAATCCACAGTGATTCATATCCATGCAAATTATCCCAGTGAAAGGTGTTGTGATCTCCTGTATCCCTAGTAAACAAAGGGAGAGGCTTTGCTTTTGTTAACGTAACTCGTCCAGTGTGGGGAGCGGGCTGGGGAAGGGTCGGGGCATCTTAGGGCCTGTACTGGGATGTTAACTTGACCAGGAAATGTTCAACAAATGCAGGGACACTGGGCAGTTCTGGGCAACAAAATGGACCTTGGTGTGTTTGTCCACACATCTCTGAAAGCAGAAGAGCATGGGATTGGTGGGGGTCGCGGTGAGGGAAGGCATATTGAACACTTGCGTTTAGCAATCGAGGCGTCGATTCCAAAAGCAGCAAAGTCACGTTGGAGTTGTGTAGAACGTTGGTGTGGCCCACAGCTGGAGTACCGTGCGCAGTTCTGGTCGCCACGTTGTAGGAAGGATCGAAGTTTAATTATCAGTGCCACAAGTTAGGTTACATTCACACTGCAATGAAGTGATTGTGAGAATCCCCTCGTCGCCGCACACTCCGGCGCCTGTTCAGTTACACCGAGGGAGTACTAGGCACGGCCAATTCGCCCTAACCAACGCGTCTTTCGTGGGGGCAAACTGGAGGAAACCAACCCAGAGACGCGGGGATCGTGCAAACTCCACACAGATGGTGACCCGAGGCCGGGATTGAACCCGGGGTCCCTGTGCTGCTGTGAGGCGGCAGTGCCAACCACTTGCACCGTGATCGCACTGGATAGGGGGTGCTGAGGAGGTTCACCGGGGTTGTTGCCTGGGACGGAGGGTTTGGGTTGCGAAGAGAGGCCGTTTTTGTCGGAGCGGAGAAGAGTGAGGGGCAACCTGATGAGAAGTTCGAGATGGGGAGGGACGTGGACAGAGCGGGTAAGGAGCTTTAGTTTGCCTTAGTGGAAGGGTCAGTTACGATGGGGCACCTTCTGTGTAAAATACCTGCCCTGTACAACCCTCTTAAACTTTGCCCCTCGCACCTCAAAACCCGTGCCCCCTCGTAATTGACCCTTCCGCCCTGGGGAAAAAGCTTCTGACGATCCACTCTGTCCGTACCTCTCATAACCTTGTAGATTTCTATCAGGGTCTCCCCCTCAACCTCCAGTGAGAACAAACCAAGTTTCTCCGACCTCTCCTCATAGCTAATGCCCCTCCGTACCAGGGGCAACAACATCCTGGTAAATCTTTTCTGTAACCCTCTCCGAAGCCTCCACATCCTTCTGGTAGTGTGGGCGACCCAGAATTGAACACAAGTGCGACCTCACTAAGGTTCTATAAAGCTGCAATGTGTCTTTGCCGATCTTTAAACTCAGCGCCCCGGCCGATGAAGGCAAGCATTGCCGTGCGCTTTCTTGACCACCTTCTCCGCCTGCGTTGCCACTTTCAGTGACCCGTGTATCTGTACGCCCGGATCCCTCTGCCTCTCAACGTTCTGCTGTTTACTGCATATTTGCCATCTGTATTAGACCTTCCCAAAATGGACTGCCTCACATTTGTCCAGGGGTGGAGGAAGTTCTGTTCGAGAAAAATATGTCTCCGGGAAACAAACAATGGCTTGTTGATAGCACAGCCCAGCTCGAACACGCAAAGCTCACACCCTGCCGTAAATATGTATGACAGAGAAACAGGGAGATGGGAATTTGGAGCAGGAGAAGGATATTCAGCCCTTCACTCCACTATTTCGAACGATCGTAGAACGTAGAACATAACAGCGCAGTACAGGCCCTTCGGCCCTCGATGTTGCGCCGACCAGTGGAACCAATCTCGGGATCGTGGGTAGAGGTGGGAACATCGGGGTGGCGGCGCGGGCTGGTTGGGCCGAAGGGCCTGTTTCCCGTGCTGTTTTGTTCTTTGTGCTTGTGGCACTGATAATTAAACTTCGATCCTTCCTACAACGTGGCGACCAGAACTGCGCACGGTACTCCAGCTGTGGGCCACACCAATGTTCTACACAACTCCAACGTGACTTTGCTGCTTTTGGAATCGACGCCTCGATTGATAAAGGCAAATATTAAATGTGCCTTCCCTCACCGCGACCCCCACCAATCCCATGCTCTTCTGCTTTCAGAGATGTGTGGACAAACACACCAAGGTCCATTTTGTTGCCCAGAACTGCCCAGTGTCCCTGCATTTGTTGAACATTTCCTGGTCAAGTTAACGTCCCAGTACAGGCCCTAAGATGCCCCGACCCTTCCCCAGCCCGCTCCCCACCCTGGACGAGTTACGTTAACAAAAGCAAAGCCTCTCCCTTTGTTTACTAGGGATACAGGAGATCACATCACCTTTCACTGGGATAATTTGCATGGATATGAATCACTGTGGATTAATTAAATACTTCCATCGAACTGGAGTTAACGTCAGTTGCCGAGCCAGTTTTTGGAGGGGGTGGGTGGGGTGTTTTAACTCAGCCCGAAACCTCTCCCAAACATATCGAGCCGGGGACGGAGGAGGAAGCAGATCAACTGAACCCCCTCCACTGCCTCTGGCCCGGCGACACCTCCTTTGGTGGTAAGTCATTGGCTTTTCCAGTGAGTTCAGGGATGTGTGAGTTGTGGTGAGCTGTGTCCAGAGAGAACAGTAACGGAGTTATGTTGGGATATCAGGGAGAGAGACTGTGTACTGGGAGTGCGGAGAGTTTGCTGTTTGTGGTGATTAATGATCTAGACGTGAATGTGTTGGAGAGGGGGTTACGATCATGATTCTGATTTGATTACTACTGTCACATGTATTGTGATGATGTAAAGATGCCGGCGTTGGATTGGGGTGGTAAGAACTCAGTAAGAATTTAGCAACACCAATTTTTAATCCAACCGATTTATTTGATCGTAAATCCGCGAGCTTTCAACACTCCCGTGTCTTCATCAGGCAAATACAGACCAGAACACTGCATTTGCCTGAGGAAGACACAGAGTGTTGAAAGCTCGCGGATTTACTATCAAATAAATTGGTTGGATTAAAAACATGTATTGTGATACAGTGAAAAGTATTGTTTCTTACGCACTATACAGGCAAAGCACACCGTTCATACAGAAGGAAAGGAGAGGGTACAGAATGCAGTGTTACAGTCACAGCGAGGAGTGGAGCAAAAGATTAGCTTAATACGAGGTCGGTCCACTCAAAAGCCTGCAGGCAGCAGGGGAGAAGCTGCTCTTGAGTCGGTCGGTACGCGACCTCAGAGAATTTTGTACGTCTTTTTTCCCGACGGAAGAAGGCGGAAGAGAGGATGCCCGGGTTGCGTGAGGGGTTCATTGGCTGCTTTTCCAGAGGCAGTCGGAAGCATTGATGGAGTCGGCGGCCGGTTTTGCGTGATGGGACTGGGCTACGTTCACAGCCTGTTCTGGTTGCTCGGTCAGAGCAGGAGCTGGGATCCATCCGGAGAGGACGCTTTCTGTGGTGCGACTGCAAAAACTGAGAGTGGACGTGCCACGTTTCCTTAGCCTCCCGGAGAAAGGAGAGGCTTTGGTGTGTTTTCTTAACGATAATGATGGCACGGCGGAGGGGGGGGGACCAGGACAGGTTGTTGGTGACCTGGACACCGAGTAACTTGCAGTTCTCGACTTTCTACTTCCTCCCCGTTGATGCGGACGGGGCCGTGTCCCGCACTACGGTTCTTCAAGTCGATAGCAATCCCCTTCGTTGCTCTGACGTTGACGGAGAGATGATTTTCGCCGCACCAGTTTGCCAGATTATCTGTCTCTTTCTTGTACTCTGCCTCATCGTGAAGTTCTCAGACGGCGGGGAAAATGGGTGATTCGCTAAAATAAATAACGAGCACCAAATCCTCAGATTACGGGACAACGTAGGCGGGGGTTGGGCAAAAGGACAGAACAGCGGCAAGTGGAATTTAACCCTGAAAAGTGTGAGGTGAGGCATTTTTTTGGGGGGGACTCTCAAGGCCAGGGAATAAACACTGAACAGTAGGATGCTAGGACAGAGAAACAGAGAGACCTAGGGGTGTGTGTACGTCAATCCCTGAAGGCAGCAGGACAGGGAGATAAGGTGGTGAGGAAGGAATATGGGGACTCTTGTCTTTATTAGGGGAACAGAGTAAGAAGTCTGGCAACACCAGGTTTAAAATCCAACCGATTTATTTGATCATAAACTCGCAAGCTTTCAACTCTATGGTCTTCCTCAGGCGAATGAGGTGTTCTGGTCTCCAACAGCACACATACCAGCACAGACAGTTTACAGATTACTGGTTAGAATACAAATCCTTACACCTAACCTGCTATTCAAGTCTTAAAGTGGCTAACAATGTGAGTGGAAGGAGCACTGAGCACAGGTTAGAGAGATGTGTATTGTCCCCAGACAGCACAGTAAGTGAGGTTTTTTGCTAACCCAGGCAAGTCACGGGGGTGACAGATAGTGTGTCATGAAGCCAAGATCCCTGTTAAGACCGTCCTCATGCGTGCGGAACTTGGCTGTCGGTCTCTGCTCAGCGGCTCTGCGCTGTCGTGTGTCGGGAAGGCCCCCTTGGAGAACATTTCCCCGAAGGTCGGGAGGCCGAATTCCCGTGACCACTGAAGCGTTCGCCCACAGGAAGGGAACAGTTTTGCCTGGCGATTGTGTTAAATCGGTCGGGTTTAAACCCGGCGTTGTCAGACCCCTTACTGTGTTTTCCCCGAGGCCAACGCCGGCGTCTTTACTAGGTGACGCGTAGAATGCAAGAGCACAGAGGTTTACGACGGGAGCTGTTTAAAAGGCTGGTGAGAACACAGCTAGAGTATCGCGTGCAATTCTAGGCACCACGTTTGAAGGGGAATGTGATTGTCCGAGAGAGAGAGAGAGAGGGGGGGCTGCAGAGAAGATTGAGCAGGATGGTTCCTGGACTGGAGCGTCTGAGCTTTGGAGAGAGGCTGGTCAGGCTCATGTTGCTTTTCCCCAGAGTACAAAAGGCTGAGGTGGCCGGGGACCTGATTGAGGTGTGCAAAATAGTAAAGAGAGCGCGGAAGAAACCTTTCCCACCTTAGTAGAGAAGTCAATAGTTGGGAAGGGGGTCGGAGATTTAAGTGGCAGAAGATTTAGAGGGTTCAGGTTTGGGGGAATCTGGATCTCGCTTCCTGAAAGGCAACAACTCTCACAACGATTGAGATGGGTTTGGGGGAACACTCGAAGCGCCGCAGCGATGTAGAAGTAGGGAGCAAGAGGGATTGCTGTGGAAAGAGGGATGACATTCGATAGGTGCTTGATGCCTGCTGATGATACACTGGGCTGAAGCGCTTCTCTCTGTGCTGTAAAACCCCTCGGCGGGGCGGGGAGAGGAGGAGGGGTGATCATACCAGCTCATTACGCCGGTCGATCAGTGTGGTGAGCCGGTGAGATGGCGCCGCTGGCGAAAAGCTGGGTTCGCGTCTAGCTTCTCGCCCTCTCACGACCTTACCGGCCCCGATCTGCCAGCCTAATCCGGCCGCGTGGCTGATTTAAACATTGAAAACCCAATCCCCAGATGGTCAGCCAACTCGGGATGCCATTGTGCGGGTGCACGCGCCTTAAGAGCCTTGCTGGTGGAGCAGGCGTGGTCAGCTGACCTGATCCAGGTTGGTGGAGGGGGTGCGATGTACAGATGGGAATTGGGGGGGTCCCCCCCACCCCCCACAGTGTGCTTGTCATAGTACACTGGGAGATAAGGGCGCATGTGCAATGGCACCCTCTTGCTGTCTTCAGCGGCTTCTTGGCTCTGCCCTCTCACAGGTAACCCATGGGGAGTTTGTGGGGGTGGGGGGAGAAGGCGGTGGTGGGAATTGAATACACAATCAGGGATGGGACAGGAGGAGGGGCTGACCTCGGTCTATATAAGACCTAGTCGGAGCTCACCTACTCTAACTAGAGAAAGAGACTGATCTCTTGCAGGCCCTCACTGTTTAATACTGGCTCCATATCACCGCACTCTCCCCCATTTCCTCTTAACTCTGTCTACGATGATATTGATGTACTTGTTTTTATTCTACAGGTGCTTTGGTCCACTTTGTTGTCTAACAAGGGGCGTACACGCGATGGGTCGTGAGAGGGCTGCTCTTGGATTTTTTTCGAGAGTATCCTAGTGCTTCACGTCGTTAGTGTACGCTTGACCTGGACCATTTGATGGGCAACACGACAGCTCAGTGACTATCGCTGTGCTGTGCAGATACGTGGATTTTGTGTCTGTGGGAGTTTGCGCATTCTCCCCGTGCTTGCGTGGGTTTTTTCTCCGGTGCTCCGGTTTCCTCCCACATCCCAAAGATGGCTTTCTTAGGCTGATTGGGAAAACAAATTCTCCCTAAATTGTCTCAAATTTGGTTTTTAATCCATAGATCTATAAACATGGACAGGGATCACGGGTAGAGGTGGGAACATCGGGGTGGCGGCGCGGGCTCGTTGGGCCGAAGGGCCTGTTTCCCCCGTGCTGTTTTGTTCTTTGTTCTTTGAACCTGCTCTGAGTATTATGGTCTGTTCTGGGATTGTCCAATCAGCAAGTTGTGAAATCTCTCCATTTCATTCCAGGGAAATCCACAACTGGGGAGTGTGGGGGACAATCTGAGCAATCAGCCAGTGTCCAAGCGGGTTCACCAATCCCAGGTAGGTGAAACTCAGCCAACGCTCCCGATGAATGAATCCCTCAGTGGGAGATCTGAAGATGTCAATCCTCAAGATTCACTCAGGCATTTACTGACGGAATGGGAGCCGTGAGGGAGTGAGAAAAATTACAAAGTTAAAGATAAACTCAACGATCTGAATGTAGAGGTTTTACATCAGAGACAGTGTTCATTTATTTACAGCTACTGAGGGGGACTGGCGACAGAGGGGGAGCGGCGACAGAGGGGGAGCGGCGACAGGGGGGGAGCGGCGACAGAGGGGGAGCGGCGACAGAGGGGGAGCGGCGACAGGGGGGGAGCGGCGACAGAGGGGGAGCGGCGACAGAGGGGGAGCGGCGACAGAGGGGGAGCGGCGACAGAGGGGGCGGCGACAGAGGGGGAGACAGGGGGGAGCGGCGACAGGGGGGGAGCGGCGACAGAGGGGAGCGGGACAGAGGGGGAGCGGCGACAGAGGGGAGCGGCGACAGAGGGGGAGGCGCGACAGAGGGGGAGGGGGAGCGGCGACAGAGGGGCAGCGGGGGAGCGGCGGGACAGGAGGGGAGCGGCAGAGTGGGACAGAGGGGGGGAGCGGCGACAGGAGGGGGGAGCGGACAGAGGGGAGCAGCGACAGGTGGGTGCAGCGGAGGGGAGGCGACAGAGGGGGGGCGGGACAGAGGGGGCGGCGACAGAGGGGGAGCGGCGACAGAGGGGGAGCGGCGACAGGGGGGGGAGCGGCGACAGAGGGGGAGCGGCGACAGGGGGGAGCGGCGACAGGGGGGAGCGGCGACAGGGGGAGCGGCGACAGGGGGGGAGCGGCGACAGAGGGGGTGCCGCGGACAGAGGGGGTAGCGCGAGGGGGGGCGACAGAGGCGACAGGGGGGAGCGGGCGACAGTGGGGGAGCGGCGACAGAGGGGGAGGCAGAGGGGAGCGGCGACAGAGTGGGACGGGAGGGGAGGTGCGGCGACAGAGGGGGAGCGGCGACAGGGGGGGAGCGGCGACAGAGGGGGAGACAGGGGGGGAGCGGCGACAGAGGCGGGGCGAAGAGGGGAAGCGGCGCGACAGGGGGGAGTGGCGACAGAGGGGAGCGGCGCAGGGGGGAGCGGCGACAGGAGGGGGGAGCGACAGAGTGGTTGAGCGACAGAGGGAGCGCGACAGAGAGGTGGAGCAGCGACAGAGGGGGAGCAGCGACAGAGTGGGAGCAGCGACAGAGTGGGAGCGGCGACAGAGGGGAGCGGCGACAGAGGGGGGGCGGCGAGCGGCGACAGAGGGGGGCGGCGACAGAGGGGGAGCAGCGACAGAGTGGGAGCAGCGACAGAGTGGGAGCAGCGACAGAATGGGGTGCAGCGACAGAGTGGGTGCAGTGCAGATGGGTGTCAAAGGTGACAGACCAGCCTTTGATCTTCCTGGTGTAACTCTCCAGCCCTCCATCCCCCCACCGTCTCAGTAACGCATTGATTGCTCCCGGGGAATTCAGCTCTCGTCCTGTTTCTCCCCCACTCCATGTTTCAGGGTTTCTGTCTCTCTCGGAGGAGGATTGCGATGCCATGGACGTTGAGGTCCAGGTGATGTACGTGGGGAATAACAAGCTGGAAACCGAGCAAGAAAAGGCCGCGTACGTTCAACAGGTATCGAACTCAGCGATACATCCAAAATAGGGGCAGGAGGAGCCCATTCATCCCTCGCTATCCGCTCCAGCATTAAATACGATCATCGCCAATCATCCGACTCAGTCACCCCACCCCGATTATCCAACAGATTTTCCAGAACGAGAATTTCTCAAATTCGCCACTCCCTGGGCAAAGGAAAATTCCTCTCATCTCTGCCCTGATTTATTTACCCCGTTTCCTCAGACTGTGACCCCTGATTCTTCATTCTTCTAAACTGCAGCCAATACAATCCTAACTGACTCAATCTCTTGTCACACGCCAGTCGCACCATCCCAGGAATTGGGAATCCCATTGCTGAGCTCCCTCGAGAGCTAGAACTTCCTTCTTCGGAGAAGGAGAGAAAATAATATTCCAGCGATGTCCTTACTGTAGCAAGACATCTCTGCGCCTGAATTCAAGTTCCCTTTCTACGGAGGCACCTTCCTGCCGAATCTTCTTTGCACTCTCTCCAAAACACCCACGTCCTTCTGGGATGGTAGCGACCAGCACTATTCCAAATGTGGTCGAACACATCGTGCAATCGAGCTGTGTAGCAATTTGCAGACTTTGATACTCGATGTCCTGGCCCCTGAAGGCAAGCGTGCTTTGTCCCTTCAACACAACATTATCCGCCTCTGCCTTCACCCCTGTTGCTCGTTCGGATAGATCAACCATTCCTTGACGGCGTTATTTAACTGTATCCAGTTGTCACTAACTAACAATTCTCCAGCTGCCTCGATGAACCATTATTGGTTCGCCTTGAGTAATCATTCAGAGCTGGTTTTGTTTGAACCGTGCATCGTGAGGACCGATTACGCATTGCAAAGGTTGGATAGACTAGCAGTGTCTAATTGGCATCGATTTGCCAATGCTGGTAGCATTTGTTAACCTGTTCTAGTTAGCAGTGATTATCCCTAAACGATTCGCATTGCTAACTATTGCTAGTTCAGACTGATTAATCATTCCTGAAGCATTAACAATTTCTCATTCTCATGAACTAACCATTATCCACTAATAGTTAATATAGTTCAATCTTGACTAGTTAGCCTTGTTTATCCATTTCCAGTGAGCAGTTTAGATGTTTTTTCAGTCATTCATTTACTATTTCTAGACGTTCCTGATGAACTGCTCTGAGTTGGTTTGAATGATTGCGTAGAGTTAGCATTAATGGGCCCTCACTGGGGAAAGGGCATTGACTGGACTTTGCTCCCTCTGGTGTTACAGGGGATGGAGATGACCCTGTCTTTTTGGGGCTCGGGGATGTATCGGGAAAGTGAGTGGGAAGTGAGATTGTGTCGCAATGCCCTCAGTAATGATTCCTTAATGTGAGTTTCTTCTCCGTCCCCAGGTCCAAGATATGTTGAGGCCGTATCTCCCCTGCAAGAAAGTGGAGCTAACCGATTCTCGAAGAGAAAAGAGGGATCGCAATGGATAAAAGAAAGAGAAATGAAGAAGCAAAATGATCCGGACTGTGAGCGGGGAAGCTGAGTGCGTTAGAGTGTGTGTGTGTGTGTGTGTGTTGGAGGCTGTGTGTGTGTGTGTGTGTGTGTTGGAGGCTGTGTGTGTGTGTGTGTTTTGGAAGCTGAGTGCGTTAGTGTGTGTGTGTCTGTGTATGTGTGTGTTGGAGGCTGATTGATTTACTGTGTGTGTGTGTGTCTGTGTGTGTGGTTGGAGGATGAGGGTATTAGTGTTGTGTGTGTGTGTTGTAGGATGAGTGTATTAGTGTGTGTGTGTGTGTCTGTGTGTGTGTGGAGGATGAGTGTATTGTGTGTGTTGTGTCTGTGTGTGTGTGTTGGAGGAGAGTGTATTAGTGTGTGTGTGTGTGGTGTGTGTGTGTGTTGGAGGATGAGTGTATTAGTGTGTGTGTGTGTGTGTGTGTGTGTGGTTGGAGGATGAGTGTATATGGTGTGTGTGTGTGTGTCTGTGTGTGTGTGTTGAGTCTGAGTTTATTAGTGTGTGTGGTGTGTGTGTCTGTGTGTGTGTGTTGGAGGATGAGTGTATTAGGTGGTGTGTTTAGTGTGTTTGGTGTGTGTGTTGGAGGATGAGTGTATTAGTGTGTGTGTGTGTGTTTGGAGGATGAGTGTATGTGGTGTGTGTGTGCGTGTGTGTTGGAGGATGAGTGTGTGTGTTGTGTGTGTGTTGTGGTGTTCGGAGGCTGAGTATGTGTGTGTGTCTTGTGTGAATGTGTTGGAGCTGTGTGTTTGTGTGTGTTGTATGTATATGTTGGAGGCTGAGTGATTTACTGTGTGTGTGTGTCTGTGTGTTGTGTTGGAGGATGAGTGTAAGTGTTGTGTGTGGTGGTGTGTGTGGAGGCTGAGTAATTTATGTGTGTGTGTGTTTGTGTGTGTTTGGAGATGAGTGTATTAGTGTGTGTGTCTGTGTTGGGCTGTGTGTGTTGTGTGTGTGTGTGTGTGTGTGTGTTGTGTGTGTGTGTGTGTGTGTGTGTGTGGAGGATGAGTGTATTGTGTGTTGTGTGTGTGTGTTTGGAGGATGAGTGTATTAGTGTGTGTGTGTGTGTTGGAGGATGAGTGTATTAGTTGTGTGTGTTGTGTGTGTGTGTTGGAGGATGAGTGTATTAGTGTGTGTGTGTGTTGGAGGAGAGTGTGATTAGTGTGTGTGGTGTGTGTGTGTGTTGGAGGATGGTGTATAGTGTGTGTGTGTGTGTTGTGTCTGTGTGTGTGTGTTGGAGGATGATGTCTTAGTGTGTGTGTGTGGGTGTGTTGGAGGATGAGTGTATTGTGTGGGTGTGTGTCGTGTGTGTTGGGGATGAGTGTATTAGTGTGTGTGTGTGTGTGTGTGTGTGTGTGTGTCGGAGGCTGAGTATGTGTGTGTGTCTGTGTGTGAATGTGTTGGAGGCTGAGTGTGTTTGTGTGTGTGTATGTATATGTTGGAGGCTGAGTGATTTACTGTGTGTGTGTGTCTGTGTGTGTGTTGGAGGATGAGTGATTAGTGTGTGTGTGTCTGTGTGTGTGTGTGTGTGTCGGAGGCTGAGTATGTGTGTGTGTCTGTGTGTGAATGTGTTGGAGGCTGAGTGTGTTTGTGTGTGTGTATGTATATGTTGGAGGCTGAGTGATTTACTGTGTGTGTGTGTGTGTGTGTGTGTTGGAGGATGAGTGTATTAGTGTGTGTGTGTGTGTGTGTGTGTGTGTGTGTCGGAGGCTGAGTATGTGTGTGTGTCTGTGTGTGAATGTGTTGGAGGCTGAGTGTGTTTGTTGTGTGTAGTATATGTTGGAGGCTGATGTTTTACTGTGTGTGGTGTGTCTGTGGGTGTGTGTTGGAGGATGAGTGTATTAGTGTGTTGTGTGTGTGTGTGTTGGAGGCTGAGTGTGTGTGTGTGTTTTGTGTGAATGTGTTTGGAGGCTGAGTGTGTTTGTGTGTTTTATGTATGTGTTGAGGCTGAGTGATTTACTGTGTGTGTTTTCTGTGTTTGTGTTGAGGATGAGTGTATGAGTGTGTGTGTGTGTGTGTGTGTGTCTGTGTTGGAGCTGAGTGTATTAGTGTGTGTTTGTGTGTGTTTGGAGGATGAGTGTATTAGTGTGTGTGTGTGTGTGTTGAGGATGAGTGTATTAGTGTGTGTGTGTGTGTTGGAGGATGAGTGTATTAGTGTGTGTGTGTGTGTGTGTGTGTGTGTGGAGGATGATTGTATTAGTGTGTGTGTGTCTGTTGTGTGTGTGTGTGTTGGAGGATGAGTGTATTAGTGTGTGTGTGTGTGGTGTGTGTGTGGTCTGTGTTGGAGGCTGAGTGTATTAGTGGTGTGTGTGTGTGTGTGTGTGTGTTGGAGGTGAGTGTATTAGTGTGTGTGTGTTTGTGTGTGTTGAGGATGAGTGTATTAGTGTGTGTGTTGTGTGTGTTTTGGAGGATGAGTGTATTGTGGTGTGTGTCTGTGTGGTGTGGTGTTGAGCTGAGTGTGTTTATGTGTGGTGTGTGTTGAGGCTGAGTGATTAGTGTGTGGTGTGGTGTGTGTGTTGGAGGCTGAGTGTGTTTGTGTGTGGTGTGGTTCTGTGTGTGTTGTGTTTGGAGCTGAATGTGTTAGTGTGTGTGTGTGTGTGTCTGTGTTGGAGGCTGAGTGCGTTAGTTTGTGTGTTAGTTTGTGTGTTTGAGACTAAGTGCATCAATGTGCGTTAATGTCCATTGCAAACAGATTCCAGAACGCCAATAAAATAGCTTAAAACGGGGATTAAATTTGGATTATTTGAATATGTTCTAAGCTGATGAATATTATGTGTTTGGGTGATTTAATGGTGATGGGGATTCTTTGTTATGCGTTTTTAAATATATTTTTTGAATCTTTTTGCGGGGCTAATGACGTTTAAAGAGTGAGTGAAGAGGTTTAAATGTGTTTAAAATGTTTTCAATGAGTTTTTTTGAAGTTATCTGTCCATATATCGGGTTCACAGATCTCTAAAGCAGTTTCAAAAGGATTTGAAGGGTGTATTAACTGTTTCTCAAAGGTCATAACATATCTCGACTTGTTTGAAGGTTTGTTTTCAATGAGATTGCTTACAAGGGAGAGTGAAATGGGGCTTTGAATAAGTGTGTTGATTTGAGATTGGTGTGTGTGTTATTATTGAGGTAAACTGGGAGAAGGTGTGTGATATAGCATGTAGCTCAGGGAGGAGAACATTATGCCTTCAGATTTAATCTGCCGGCAGTCAGTTTGACATTTCGCTCAAGGTTTGCAAAGCTAGTTAACGATTCATTCCAAAGAAAGTATTTGTTACTTCAATCAACCGGATGGGCTTCAATCAACCGATTGCACAAACACATCCTTGGAAAGTCAGTTGATGGGGTCATGTAATAATGTGGGTAATGTTCAGAGCCGGGTCTGCAGCAGAGGGAAATAGATCTTTTTGCAGTTTGGGAGTTGCTGAATTCTGGGGCTATTTGAAGGCCGTTCTGCAAAACTCAGTCTTTGTCTCTCCCCAAAAAGCTCCCTCTGAAATCTTTAAGACTGTTCACACAACGTGTTGCATGTATACTTGGGTTTGCTAATGGCAATTATTTGAAAGTGGTTTTCATATCTGCCTGAATGGGTTTAATTTGGAACTGTACAGTCATTAACTTGAAGGTAAAGTTCCTTTCAATTTTAAATATTGTTCAACTTTTAATGGTTATGCTGCTTCATTTGTTAGAGCTTTGTTTAAACTGTATTGTGGAATAAAGTTGGCTTTATTATCCTTAATTTTTCAGTGGAATTACTTCTGGGGTGAAACATCTTATCTCCACATTTATACCAAATGATGGGGGTGTAGTCTGACTTCCTAATGAAATGTGTGCTTCCGATAGAGTTTCCTGACACACCGCGCATTATTTCATATCAGGTATAGCGGGGAAGAGTGATAATAGAATGATCATCGTACAAATGGTGGCACAGTGGCACCTCACAGCACCAGAGACCTGAGTTCAATTCCTGCCTCAGGTGACTGTTCGATGTTTGCACATTCTCCCCGTGTCTGCGTTGGATTCCTCTGGGTGCCCCAGCTTTCTCCCACGCTCCAACGTTATGTGGATTGGCCATGTTCAATTGCCCCTCGGTGTCCAAAGATGTACAGGTCGGGCGGATTGGCCATGCTAAATTGTCCCTAAGTGTGCAAAGATGTGCAGGTTGGGCGGATTGGCCATGCTAAATTGTCCCTTAGTGTCCAAAGATGTACAGGTCGGGCGGATTGGCCATGCTAAATTGTCCCTAAGTGTGCAAAGATGTGCAGGTTGGGCGGATTGGCCGTGCTAAATTGACCCTTAGTGTCCAAAGATGTGTAGGTTAGGGTGGATTGGCCATGCTAAATTGCCCCTTAGTATCCAAAGATGTGCAGGTTGGGTGAATTGGCCATGCTAAATTGACCCTTAGTGTCCAAAGATGTGTGGGTTGGGTGGATTGGCCATGCTAAATTGTCCCTTAGTGTCCAAAGACATGCGGGTTGGGTGGATTGGCCATGCTAAATTGTCCCTTAGTGTCCAAAGACATGCGGGTTGGGTGTATTGGCCATGCTAAATTGTCCCTTAGTGTCCAAAGATGTGCAGGTTAGGGTGGATTGGCCATGCTAAATTGTCCCTTAGTGTCCAAAGACATGCGTGTTGGGTGAATTGGCCATGCTAAATTGCCCCTTAGTGTCCAAAGATGTGCAGGTTGGGTGGATTGGCCATGCCAACTTGTCCCTTAGTGTCCAAAGATGTGCGGGTTGGGTGGATTGACCATGCTAAATTGCACATTCGTATCCAAGGTTGTTCAGTTTGGATGGATTGGCTAACTAAGTTGTCCATTAGTGTCCAAAGATGTGCAGATAGGGTGAATTGGCCATACTAAATTGTCCATTTGTATCCAAGGTCGATTCGTTTGCATGGATTAGCCATGCTAAATTGCTCCTTAGTGTCCAAAGATGTGCAGGTTGAGTGCATTGACCATGCTATACTGGCCCTTAGTGTCCAAAGATGTGCAGGTTGAGTGCATTGGCCATGCTGTACTGGCCCTTAGTGTCCAAAGATGTGCAGGTTGAGTGCATTGGCCATGCTGTACTGGCCCTTAGTGTCCAAAGATGTGCAGGTTGAGTGCATTGGCCATGCTATACTGGCCCTTAGTGTCCAAAGATGTGCAGGTTGAGTGCATTGGCCATGCTGTACTGGCCCTTAGTGTCCAAAGATGTGCAGGTTGAGTGCATTGGCCATGCTATACTGGCCCTTAGTGTCCAAAGATGTGCAGGTTGAGTGCATTGGCCATGCTATACTGGCCCTTACTGTCCATCTGTTTCATTGCTGAATGACTGGATTGAGGAACTCCAGCTGCACGGCCCCGCCCCCTCCTCACCACGCTCCGCCCCCTCTCCAGTCCCCGCCCCTTCACCAGGTCACGCCCCTCCCCTAGACCCCGCCCTCTCCTCATCGTTCCCCTCCCTTCGCCCAAGGAGCACAGGCCCCGCCCCGTCCTCCAGGCCCCGCCCCTTCTCCAGCAACGCCCCTCCTCTAGACTCCGCCCTCTCCTCATCGCTCCCCTCCCCTTCCGCCCAGGAGCACAGGCCCCGCCCACCTCCCCAGGCCCCGGCCCCGTCCCTCCCAGGCCCCGCCCGTCCTCCCCAGGCCCGCCCCGTCCTCCCAGGCCCGCCCCGTTCCTCAAGCCCGGGCCCCATCCTCCACAGGCCCCGCCCTCTTCTCCAGATCCCGCCCCCTCTTACCCACTCCCCGCCCCCTTCCTGCCCTCTCCCCCCCCCCCCCGTGGCTCTCCCCTCTCCCACAGACCCCGCCCCCTCCCACAGACCCGGCCCCCATCTCCCCCAGGCCCCGCCCCGTCCTCCACAGGCCCCACCTCCGCCCCGCCGCTTCCCCATGCCCCCGCCCCTCTCCCACAGATCCGCCCCCTTCCACAGACCCCGCCCCCTTCTCCCCACTCCCCGCCCGCTTTTACCCAGCCGCCCCCTCCCCCAAAGATCCCGCCCCCCCCCTAACAGACCCTGCCCCCTTTTCCCATACCCCGCCCCCTCTACCCAGGCCCCGCCCCGTCACCCACAGACCCCGCCCCCTCTCCTCCAGGCCCCGCCCCCTTCTCCAGGCCGCGCCCATCTCCCCCAGGCCCCGCCCCCTGCCAAGATGTCGGCGGCAGCAGCGGGAGGCGGGCGGCCGGGGCGGGGCCTGGGGAAGAGGAGGCGCGGCCTCGGTCGGACAGAGACCGCGGGGAGAGGCCGAGGCTTGGTGTGCGGCCTACTCCTGCCTGGAGAAGGAGAGCAGCCCTTGTCCTTGGAGAAGGGAGAGTATTGAAGAGAGAGATTAGAAAAGATATGAATGAATCCAAGTGAAAAATCCCTCAAAATTAATATTTAACCCAAACTCACCCCAAAATTTACCCCAAACTCACCCCAAAATTTAACCCCAAACTCACCCCAAAATTTAACCCCAAACTCACCCCAAAATTTACCCCCAAACTCACCCCAAAATTTAACCCCAAACTCACCCCAAAATTTAACCCCAAACTCACCCCAAAATTTAACCCCAAACTCACC
>JAGIQG010000097.1:22500-36427 GCA_024679065.1 Sphyrna mokarran | reverse complement strand
AAATTTACCACCCAAAAAAAAAAAAAACCTCACCCCAAAATGTACCCCCAAGACTCACCACCCCCCTAAAATTTACCCCCAAACTCACCCCAAAAGTTACCCCCACTCACACCAACCAAAATTTACCCCCAAACTCACGCCCAATTTCCCCCAACTCCCCCAAAATTTAAAACTCCCAAACTCCCCCCAAATTTACGCCCCAAACTCCGCCCAAAAATTTACCCCCAAACTCACCCAAAATTTAACCGCCAAACTCCCCCCAAATTTAACCCCAAACTCCACCACCAAAATTTACCCCAACTCCCCACAAAATTTAACCCAAACTCCACCAAAATTTACCCCCAAATCACCGCCAAAATTTAAACCCAAACTCCCGCCCAAAATTTACCCCAAACTCACCCAAAATTATAACTCCAAACTCCCCCCTAAAATTTAACACCCAAACTCACCCCAAAATTAGACCCAAACTCACCCAAAATTTAACCCCCAAACTCACCCCAAATTTAACCCAAACTCACCCAAAATTTACACCCAACCTCAAGCCCAAAATTTACCCCAAACTCCCCCAAAATGTCCCCCCAAAACCTCACCCCAAATTTACCCCCAAACTCACCCCAAAATTTATCCCCAAACTCACCCCAAAAATTTAACCCAACTCACCAAAAATTTACCCCAAACTCACCCCAAAAATTTAACCCCAAACTCCACCCCAAAATTTACCCCCCAAACTCACCCAAAATTTTACCCCCAAACTCCCCCCAAATTTAACCCAAACTCACCCCAAAATTTACCCCCAAACTCACCCCAAAATTTAACCCAAACTCCCCCAAAATTTACCCCCAAACTCACCCCAAAATTTAACCCCAAACTCACCCAAAATTTACCCCCAAACTCACCCCAATTTACCCCAACTCACCCCAAAATTTACCCCCAACTCACCCCAAAATTTACCCCCAAACTCACCCCAAAATTTACCCCAAACTCACCCCAAAATTTACCCCCAAACTCACCCCAAATTTACCCAAACTCACCCCAAATTACCCCAACTCACCCCAAAATTTACCCAACTCACCACAAAATTTACCCCAAACTCACCCAAAATTTACCCCAAACTCACCCCAAAATTTACCTCAAACTCACCCCAAAATTTACCTTAAACTCACCCCAGAATTTACCCCCCACTCACCTCAAAATTTAACCCAAACGCACCCCAAAATGTACCTCAAACCCACCCCAAAATGTACCCCAAACTCATCTCAAAATTTACCCCAAACACACCACAAAATGTACCCCAAACTCCCCCCAAAATTTACCCCAAACTCACCCCAAAATTTACCCCAAACTCACCCCAAAATTTACCCCCAAACTCCCCCAAAAATTTACCCCCAAACTCACCCCAAAATTTAACCCAAACTCACCCCAAAATTTACCCCCAAACCTCACCCCAAAATTTACCCCAAACTCACCCCAAAATTTACCCCCAAACTCACCCCAAAAATTTAACCCCAAACTCCTCCCCCAAAATTTACCCCAAACTCACCCCAAAATTTACCCCAAACTCACCCCAAAATTTAACCAAACTCACCCCAAAATTTACCCCCAAACTCACCCCAAAATTTAACCCAAACTCACCCCAAAATTTACCCCCAAACTCACCCCAAAATTTAACCCCAAACTCACCCCAAAATTTACCCCAAACTCACCCAAATTTACCCCAAACTCACCCCAAAATTTAACCCCAAACTCACCCCAAAATTTAACCCCAAACTCACCCCAAAATTTAACCCCAAACTCACCCCAAAATTTACCCCCAAACTCACCCCAAAATTTAACCCCAAACTCACCCCAAAATTTAACCCCAAACTCACCCCAAAATTTAACCCCAAACTCACCCCAAAATTTACCTCAAAATTTACTTCTTTTACAATCTCCAATTTTTCCTAAATATCACCACAATTTTATTCTCAATCAAAATGTCGTTTGAAATGAGCTCAAAATTATCCTAAAATTTAACCAAACCTACTTCAAAATTTGCCTCAACAATTATCTAAAAATTTACCTCAAAACATTTCTCCTAAGTTTTGATCAAAGGTGATACCAATTTTACCTCAAAACTATGGTCAAATTTCATCAAAATATATCATCAAATTTGCCCAAATTTTCTTCAAAATTTTTCTCCACACTTACCTCAAAATTTACCTCAATTTTACCTCAAAACTTACCTCAATTTTACCTTAAAATGTACCTCAATTTTACCTCAAAACGTATCTCAATTTTACCTCAAAATTTACCTCAAATTTACCTCAAAATTTACCTCAATTTTACCTCAAAATGTACCTCAATTTTACCTCAAAATTTACTTCAAAATGTACCTCAATTTTACCTCAAAATGTACCTCAATTTTACCTCAAAACTTACCTCTATTTTACCTCAAAACCTTCCTCAATTTTACCTCAGCTTTCATCAATTTTACCTCAAATCTTTTCTCAATTTTACCTCAAAACTTTCCTCAATTTTGCCTCAAAACTTTCCTCAATTTTGCCTTAAAACTTTCTCAATTTTGCCTCAAATCTTTCCTCAATTTGGCCTCAAAACTTTCCTCAATTTTACCTCAAAACTTTCCTCAATTTTACCTCAAAGCTTTCCTCAATTTTACCTCAAAACCTTCCTCAATTTTACCTCAAAAGTTAATTCAAAATTTACCCCCGACATACTTCAACATTTGCCTCAAAATTTTCTCAGAATTTATCTGAAACGTAACTCAAAATTTAGTTCCAAGGTTACCGCAATATACCTGAAAACTCAGGTCAAATTATATCCCCAAATTTACCTCGACTTGTTTAAAAATTTACATCACCATTTTCTCAAAAGTTATCTCAGAATTTACCTCAGCATCTACCTCAAAATTTGCCTCAAATGTAGCTCAGAGTTTTCCACACATTTAACCAATAATTTACCTCAAGATTTATATAAAATTACCTAAACTTGGCCCAAAGTTTAGCTGAAATTTACTCAAGTATACCTCAAAAATTAGCTCAAAATGTAGCTCAAATTTACCTCAATTTTACCCAAACGTTACCCCAGATTTACCTCAAAATTACCTCCAAATTTTTCTCAAACATTTGCTCAAAATTTACCTCAAATTTACCCTAAAATTCCTTCAGATTTACTCAAACTTCAGTGAAAGATCGGGCAAATTGTCGTCAAAGACCATCAAGTATATGTCAAATTTCGGGCCAATATTCGTCAAATTTTGCTCAAGTTTCCCTCCAATTTCATTTTTACTCCAAAATTTACCCTTATGTGTGTGGATATGCCCCTATCTGGACAGATAGATCCTTTTGATGCTTTTGTGGCGGTCTGGATACAATATGTTGAATGTTTCGCTACTATTTTCAGGCCAACAGAAGAGGGAAGGGAAGAGAAAGACAATGTTTCAGAGACCATGTGGGACCCAGGCTTACAATTTAGTATGCAACCTCATATCCCCCCAGCGTGTCTGAGTCCAGGTTGTTCACTGCGATAGTTGAATAGTGAAAACACGCTGCCACCCAAAACCATTGGTAATACTGCAGCAATTTAAGATTAACTCACCCCAAAATTTATCGCAAACCTACCCCAAAATGCCCCTGACAATCATCCCAAATTTTATCCCAAAAGTTACTCCAAACCTACCTGAAATTTTACCCCAAACTCTCCCCAAATTTTACCTCAAAAGTTACCCCAAACCTACCCCAAATTTTACTCCAACCTTTATCAAAACTCAACCCAAATTTTACCCCGAAAGTTACCCCAAATCTACCGCAAATTTTACCCCAAAATTTCCCTCAGCTTTATCTCAGTATTATCATTAGCCTCAATATTCTCCAATTTACCATAAGTTTCATCACAAACTTACCTCAAAATGTTGGTCAAATATAGCTCAAACTGTACCCTCAAATGTACCCAAATCTGCCTCAAATTTAACATTAGCCTCAATATCCTATTTCGCCATAAATTTATCCCAAATTCACCTCAAAGCCTCACTCAAATTTAGCTCAAAATTTCTTCAAAATTTACCTCAACATTTTTCTCAGAATTTCCCTCAAATTTATCTCAACATTTACCTCAAAATCTGTGTAGAATTTACCTCAAAATGTGGCTTAAAATTTCTCTCAAAGGTTATCCCAAATTTACCTCAAAGCTCAAAAATACACCCTCAAATTTATCCCAAACTTACTTCACAATTTACCTCAGCATTTTTCTCAAAATTTACCTCAAAATGTGCCTCAAAATTTACCCCCAAATTTAGCTCAAAGGTTACCTCAAGTTTACCTCAAACTCAGGTCAAATTTAGCCCAACATAAACCCTCAAATTTATCTCAAACTTCCTTCAAAATATACCTCAACATTTTTCTCAAAATTTACCTCAACGTTTATCTCACAATTTATCTTAGAATTTGCCTCAAGTTTACCTCAAACGTTACCCAAAATGTGGGTCAAAATTTACCTCAAAATTTATGGCAAATGTACCCCAGAATTTACATCAAAAATTGCCCAAAACCTGACTCATAGTATAACTCAAATTTACCTCAAAATTTACTCTTAAATTAAGCCAAATTTTCCTCAAATGTAGCTCAAAGTTTACCTCAACATGTATCTCAAGTTTATCTCAAATTGAGCTGAAGGATTACCCTCAAATTTGCCTCAGAATTTCCTTCAGATTTAACTCAAACTTTGCTCGGTTTCGGTCAAGTCCGGCTTTGAAGTTCTATTTTCACTCCATCTGAATTTGTGTTTATCGGATTTTGCTAAATTCTCTCTCCTGTTCGTTCACACATTCAATCATCCCATTGACTTTATCCAAATGGCAGTTGTTCTGTTGTTTCACAGATTTATTATTAATAGTCAAGTTATCTGAACTTGTGGATAATATATCAGCGTATATTCCTCACACTAATATCAGATTTATCTGAAGTTGTGCTTTTCCTGTCCATTAACCCATTTAATAAAGATCTAACTGTGTGTTTGTCCTGGCCATTAACCCATTTGATGTTAATATTTAATTTATCTAAATTTGTGCCTGTTCCCTCACTTAACATGTTTTGCATTAATATTCACATTATCTGTTCAGATGAATAAGGAGGAGGAATCTCATAGAGACTTATAAAACTTGACCGGACTACATAGGGAAGATGCAGGGAGGATGTTCCCGATGTCGGGGGAATCCAGAACTAGGGGGTCACAGGCTGAGGATTCAGGGTAGATTTGTGGGAGAGAGAATGTGCAGGGTGCGTAGGGTCCTTGATTATGCTGGCTGCTTTTCCCCGAGGCAGCGGGAAGTGTAGATGGAGTCAATGGATGGGAGATTGGTTTGTGTGATGGATTGGGCTACATTCACAACACTTCATAGTTTTTTGCAGCCTTGGGCAGAGCAGGAGCCATAGCAAGCTGTGATACAACCAGAAAGAATGCTTTCTATGCTTCATCTGTAGAAGTTGGTGAGAGTCATAGCGGATATGCCAATTTCCTTAGTCTGAGAAAGTAGAGGCGTTGGTGAGGCTTCCTTAACGATAGTGTTAGCATGGAGGGGACCAGAACAGGGTTTTGGTGATCTGGACACTTAAAAATCTGAAGCTCGACCGTTACTACTTCATCCCCGTTGATGTAGACAGGAGCATGTTCTCTACTGTGCTTCCTGAAGTCGATGACAATGAGGGAGAGATTATTGTCACCGTGCCTGTTCACCAGATTCTCTATCTCTTTCCTATACTCCGCCTTGTTATTGTTTGAGATCAACTGTTCATTGCTAAAGTAATCAGTTTACGCTTTTAAAAGAATTGATGCAGTGGACGCACTGGCTCCAATATCAGAAAATCCCACCCAACGTCAACAGACCTGTGCATGGCCTCACCACCACCACCAACAGCTGCACCCACCCACCCCCAACCACACACTGTGACCATGAGAATTCCCATCATGGGTGGGACGTGAAAAATCAGATAATATCACGATTCTAACTATTGATTATTAGTTCCAATCCCAGTCTGAAGGAAATAATTTTGTGATGAGCCTGAATTGATAATTAATAATCTATGATTAACCTAAACAAAGAGCTCCTAATGAGTGAAAACCTACGTCAAATATGTTGTACGAATGTGTGAAGAAACTCAGTTAGTAAGCATCAATTGAGAGCTTTCAGTATCAACAAATAATTTATTAATGCAGAGAAAATTATTGGAATGAATGATTAATTTTAATACAAACAGTTCCAGCAACTAAAACTCTTTACTCTATATCTAATCCCGTGCTGTACCTGTCCTGGGAGTGTTTGATGGGGGACAGTGCAGAGGGAGCTTTACTCTGTATCTAACCCCGTGCTGTACCTGTCCTGGGAGTGTTTGATGGGGGACAGTGTAGAGGGAGCTTTACTCTGTATCTAACCCCGTGCTGTACCTGTCCTGGGAGTGTTTGATTGGGAGCAGTGTAGAGGGAGCTTTACTCTGTACCTAACCTGTGCTGTACCTGTCCTGGGAGTGTTTGATGGGGACAGTGCAGAGGGAGCTTTACTCTGTATCTAATCCCGTGCTGTACCTGTCCTGGGAGTGTTTGATGGGGGACAGTGTAGAGGGAGCTTTACTCTGTATCTAACCCCGTGCTGTACCTGTCCTGGGAGTGTTTGATGGGGACAGTGTAGAGGGAGCTTTACTCTGTATCTAACCCTGTGCTGTACCTGTCCTGGGAGTGTTTGATGGGGACAGTGTAGAGGGAGCTTTACTCTGTATCTAACCCTGTGCTGTACCTGTCCTGGGAGTGTTTGATGGGGGACAGTGTAGAGGGAGCTTTACTCTGTATCTAACCCCGTGCTGTACCTGTCCTGGGAGTGTTTGATGGGACAGTGTAGAGGGAGTTTACTCTGTATCTAACCCCGTGCTGTACCTGTCCTGGGAGTGTTTGATGGGGAACAGTGTAGAGGGGAAGCTTACTCTGTATCTAACCCCGTGCTGTACCTGTCCTGGGAGTGTTTGATGGGGGGACAGTGTAGAGAGAGCTTTACTCTGTATCTAACCCCGTGCTGTACCTGTCCTGGGAGTGTTTGATGGGGGACAGTGTAGAGGGAGCTTTACTCTGTATCTAACCCCGTGCTGTACCTGTCCTGGGAGTGTTTGATGGGGACAGTATGCTGACAGTATGACTCACTCACTGCGTTACCCTGTCCGTGTTTCCAGAAGCTCCTCGCTGGCTGTGATGTCTGGAACGTGGTTTGGATCAGTTGCAGTGAAGGCTCTAAATGGGGTACATGGAATTGGGACGGTTGGCATGAGCACAAGTGAGTGTTGATGTTTATCTTTGTTTCAGAGTTGGCCATCCGGGATTAGCCGGAATCTGCGAGGGGGGGGCTGATTGGGGTGGGCAAGACCAATGAGTCGTCACAACCTAAACCTGACCAACAGAGAGAACGTGAAACTCTGCCAGAGAATAAGGCATGTCGCTGTAATGATTCAGGTGTTTGCTGACAAAATTGCTGCCGTGAATGTGTCCAAAATGGTCACCGTGAACGTGTCCAAAATGGCCACTGTGAACATGTCCAAAATGGCACCATGAACATGTCCAAAATGGCCACTGGGAATATTTCCAAAATGGCCACTGTGAACATGTCCAAAATGGCACCATGAACATGTCCAAAATGGCCACTGGGAATATTTCCAAAATGGTCACTGTGAACATGTCCAAACCTGTCACTGTAAACATGTCCAAAATGGTCACTGTGAACATGTCCAAAATGGTCACTGTGACCATGTCCAAAATGGTCACTGTGAACATGTCCAAAATGGCCACTGTGACCATGTCCAAAATGGCCGCCGTGAATATGTCCAAAATGGTCACCGTGAACGTGTCCAAAATGGTCACCGTGAACGTGTCCAAAATGGTCACCGTGAACGTGTCCAAAATGGTCACCGTGAACGTGTCCAAAATGGTCACCGTGAACGTGTCCAAAATGGTCACCGTGAACGTGTCCAAAATGGTCACTGTGAACATGTCCAAAATGGCCGCTGTGAACATGTCCAAAATGGTCACCGTGAACATGTCCAAAATGGTCACCGTGAACATGTCCAAAATGGTCACTGTGAACATGTCCAAAATGGCTGCTGTGAACATGTCCAAAATGGTCACCGTGAACATGTCCAAAATGGTCACTGTGAACATGTCCAAAATGGCCGCTGTGAATATGTCCAAAATGGTCGCTGTGAATATGTCGAAAATGGTCACAGTGAACATGTCCAAAATGGTCACTGTGAACATGTCCAAAATGGTCACTGTGAACATGTCCAAAATGGTCGCTGTGAACATGTCCAAAATGGTCGCTGTGAACATGTCCAAAATGGTCGCTGTGAACATGTCCAAAATGGCCGCTGTGAACATGTCCAAAATGGTCACTGTGAACATGTCCAAAATGGCCGCTGTGAACATGTCCAAAATGGTCACTGTGAACATGTCCAAAATGGTCACTGTGAATATGTCCAAAATGGTCACTGTGAACATCCAAAATGACCACTGTGAACATGTCCAAAATGGCTGACATGTTTCTCTTCAGTTTTACGGACATTCTGAGGAATATTATTAATTGTCTAATAACTCATTAGTCTCACACAGTCGCTGATGCCAATATTAACTCATCTCCGTCCTGTCTCAGCCCAGTTTCCCCATATCTATTTCCCAGTTAGCCATTGCCCTATGACCCTATGGAAATATTCAGAGATGATATTGGGGGGAGGTGATGGCCTCCTGATATTATCGCTAGACTCTTCATCCGGAAACTCAGCTCATGTTCTGGGGGACCCGGGTTCGAATCCCACCACAGCAGGTGGTGGAGTATGAATTCGATAAAAAATATCTGGAATTAAGAATCTACTGATGAAACCATTGTCGATTGTGGTTAATGTCACTGAGTTTCACAGTGCCAGGAACCCAGGTTCAATTCCACCCTCTGGTCTGTGTGTGTGTGTGTGTGTGTGTGTGTGCGTGCGTGCGTGCGTGTGTGCGTGCGTGCGCGAGGAGTCTGCACGTCGTCCTCGTGTCTGCGTGGGTTTCCTCCGGGTGCTCTCTAACCTGTGCTCAGTGCTCCTTCCACTCTCACTGTTAGCCACTTTAAGACTTGAATAGCAAGTTAGGTGTAAAGATTCGCATTATTGATCTTTCTCTGGTTCAACAACATTTACAAAAAAAAACAACACTGACCTTCCTCAAACCCTCCCCCATCAACCCTGGTCTAAAATATTACGTCAGTCCTTAGTAATGAGAACAGTTTTTGTAACTTATCTATATCAATCTGTCAAATCTCTCCCCTCCCCCCAACAACCCTCCCCCCACCCCCAAGACTCAGCTGTAATTTGGCTGTAATCCACTTCACTAAACTGCATTTCACTAAATAATTGCGCCGTATTTTAGAGAAGGCACAATTTACACTGGCCAATATCTCTGTAGGAGACAGGGGCTTTTGCTAGCAAGTAAACCTGTTGGATTTTAACCTGGTGTTGTGAGCAGGAGCAATCGCTGACAGTCACCCCAATGCTGGAATTGAACCCAGCTCCCTGGCTCTGTGTGGGGCAGCTGTGCTAACCCACTTTGCCACACACAGGGGCCCTTAACTCGTAGAACACAGAACAGTACAGCACGGTACAGGCCCTTCGGCCCTCAATGTTGTGTCGAGCTATGTCTGAACCCGAGATCACTTTTTCCCACTCTCCATCATTCCGGAGTGCTCCATGTGCCTATCCAATAACCGCTTGAAAGTTCCTAAAGTGTCCTGATTCCACAGGCAGTCCATTCCACACCTCAACCACTCTCTGAGTGAAGAATCTACCTCGGACATCCCTCCTATATCTCACACCATGAACCTTATAGTTATGGCCCCCTAGTAACAGCTACATCCCCCTGAGGAAATAGTCTCTGCACATCCACTCTATCAATCCCTCCTCATCATCTTATAAACTCTATTGAGTCACCTCTCCTCCACTCCAAGAAAAAAGTCCCAACTCCCTCAACCTTTCCTCATAAGATCTACCCTCCAAACCAAGCAGCATCCTGGTAAATCTCTGCATTCTCTCCAATGCTTCCACATCCTTTTTATAGTGAGGTGTCCAGAACTGCACACAATATTCCAAATGTGGTCTCACCAAAGTCCTGTATAGTTACAGCACAACCCCACGGCTCTTAAACTCAAACACCCCCTTGTTAATAAACGCTAACACATTTCACACTGGGCAAACTCTGCACTGGGGTCCTCAGTGGTTCAGGATGAACCCATTTCTTCTCAAGAACAGCGTCTGACCAGCAGCGCATTCTGACCAACAGGTGGTGACCAATAGGTGGTGACATTTTCAATTTGATGAAATAAAACCAGTTTTATAAAATCTCGCAAACCCCGACAGTGCAGAGCCTGCAACAATATTCCGAAAGAGCATCACGCTTCTGTTCTCCCCACCGATCCTATTGCAATAACGTTGCACATTTAGCAAGGCAAATCCACCCAATCCCCACATCTTTAGACACTGAGGGGCAATTTAACTTGGCCAATCCACCCAATCTGCACATCTTTGGACACTAAGGGACAATTTAGCATGACTAATCCACCCAACCTGTGCATCTTTGGACACTAAGGGGCAATTTAGCATGTCCAATACACCCAAACTGTGCATCTTTGGACAATAAGGGGCAATTTAGCACGGCCAATCCTCCTAGCCTGTCCATCTCTGGACAGTAACCGACTGCGTTCAGTCTGCCAAACCTCATCTCTTCCTAACACTAAGGGGCAATTCCGTGACCAAACCAGCCGTGGAAGGAACCTGCAGCAGGGGGGAGAGGGAGCATTCGATCCCCACACTCTGACAGTCCCTCAGTGCCGGAATCGAACCTGAGACAGCTGCGTAAGGTGCCCGCCGAGCTGCCTTCATTCATAGCGGACAAACTGCAGAACTGACAAGGAAACCTCCCCCAACCATTCTGACCAATAAAAAAAACCCTGCCTAATATCCGGAGGATGAAACGCTGCCACCTCCCTTGGTAACTCTACTCTGGAAAGCCACGGGGAACCCAGCACACTGGTGCGATTTAACTGTACCTGAGATATCTGGGCATTGCGGTCAGGGGGAATGTAACAAAATGGTCACCCACCCCTCTTGAGGTAACAGCTCACATAACAGAAACCAGTCCGCCCCTCATATTCTCGGAAGGGGATTGGAGAGCAAAGTGTGTCAATGTTGTCACACAATGAGAGAAATATTTGATTCATCCAAATATTGACTTTGGCACTCCGTTCTAACTCTGTCTGACTGCTGGAGGCATTAACACACGTAAGGATGATAGCCGTGTTGAGAGAATTAAATGAAACCTGCATATCTTTGGACACTAAAGGACAACGTAGCATGGCCAATCCAGCCAACCTGCACATCTTTGGACACTAAGAAGCAATTTAGCATGGCCAATCCACCCTAACCTGCACATCTTTGAAGGGAAACCAGAACAAACCCACGCAGAGATGGGGAGAATGTGCAAACTCCACACAGACAGACAGTGACCCGAGGTTGGGAATCGAACCCGGGTCCCTGGAGCTGTGAAGCAGCAGCGCTAACTCGCTGTGTCACCCGCATCGCGTGTGTCACAGGATGTCCCCCTCCCATTGGTGTTGCGGGGATGGGGGGAGGTAATTATTGAGAAGCTGAATGATTCGGGAAGCTATGGGGAGGAAAATTCTTACACGTCCGCGCGGCAGATCAGGGGATTTTCTGACCGTTCTGTCAATTTGAAGAAGAAAGTGAGGAGGAAGTGGTGTTTTTCAGAGAATGGTGTGCAGTGAGAACAATGAGATTTTCATATCAGGACGAAACAGGACAAAGAACACATTCAGTAATGCAAACATGGCAAGAGGAAGTGTAATAGCTAGGGCCGTGTGCGTGTGTTCAACTTTGTGAGGTGGCAACATTGTGAGATGCTGACTGAATTTCACCCACTGAGATGGGCAAAGGACATCAAAGTGTTTAACGTTAAAGTGAAGCATGTTTGGTGAAAGTGTCTGGGATTAATGTGGGAGTATTTGTGTGGGAGCACTGCCTAACACTTAACACATGAATGCGGTGTGTGGGGTATAATCTATCAATGCTCCCAATGTGTCCTGAACTCCCCAGTTAGGTTGCCTACACATCTATTCCTGAACCTCTCGGAGCCCAGAGTTGAAGCATAGACCCGAGGATTCGGTACTGGGACCTCTTCTATTTGTAATACATATGAATGACTTGGAAGAGGGAGTAAGTGGAGTGATCAGCAAGTTTGCAGACGATACAAAGATGGCTGGACTTGCAGATAGTGAGGAGCATTGTCAGGCAATGCAGCAGGACATAAGCTGATAGCTTGGGCAGACAGATGGCAGATGGAATTCAATCCCGATAAATGCGAGGTGATGCATTTCGTGAGAAAGAATGTAGGGGGGAGGTATATGATAAAGGGTAGAGCTATTAAGAGTATAGAAACGCAGAGGGACCTGGGGGTGCAGGTGAACAAGTCTCTGAAGGTGGCAGAGCAAGTGGAGAAGGTTGTGAAGAAAGCATATAGTATGCTAGCTTTATAGGAAGGGGTATAGAGTACAAGAGCTGGCCTTTAATGTTGCAGTTGTATAAAACGCTGGTTAGACCTCATTTGGAATACTGTGTCCAGTTCTGGTCGCCTTACTACCGGAAGAACGTGGAGACTCTGGAGAGAGTGCAGAGGAGGTTTACCAGGATGCTGCCTGGTATGGAAGGTCTGAGTTACAAGGAGAAGTTAGGCAAATTGGGACTGTTTTCCTTAGAAAGACGTAGACTTAGAGGAGATCTAATAGAGGTGTACAAGATTATGAGGGGTATAGATAGAGTAAACAGGGTTAAGCTTTTTCCTAGATTGGAAACAAATATTACCAGGGGTCACAGGCTTAGGGTGAGGGGGTTAAGGTATAATTTGGATGTTAGAGGGAGTTTTTTCATACAGAGGGTTGTGGGGGTATGGAATGCGCTGCCAAGTAAAGTGGTGGAGGCCGGTACGCTGGAGTTATTTAAGGGATTCTTAGATAGGCACATGAGCAGAATGGGAATGGAGGGGTATAGAAGACTTTTAAATAGGGATCAGGAGTCTTGGGACATTCCTGGGAATCAATTGATTCCTATGGACCTTCCAACATATTTTCTGGCTCACTTGTTTTATTTCTGAGTTTCTGGGGATTCCCTTGAATGTTTGCCTAAGATGTGCAGGTTATTGATGTTTATCTCTTTTATCCTACAGGTGCTTTGGTCCACCTTGTTGTCTAACAAGGGGCATACACACGATGGGTCGTGAGAGGGCTGCTCTTGGATTTTTTTTTCGAGAGTATCCTAGTGCTTCATGTCGTTAGTGTACGCTTGACCTGGACCATTTGCTGGGCAACACAACAGCTCAGTGACTATCGCTGCACTGTGCAGATACTTGGATTTGGGCCTGTGTCTGTGGGAGTTTGTGCATTCTCCCCGTGCTTGCGTGGGTTTTCTCCGGGTGCTCTGGTTTCCTCCCACATCCCAAAGATGTGCTCTTAGGCTGATTGGCAGAACAAATTGTCCCTAAATTGTCTCCCCTCAACCTGGTTTCCAATATGGATTTCCATAAACATAGTGAAGTGTCATGGGTGGAAGAGGGAACTCACGCTGTTAAAATGGGCAGTGTGGGCTCAATGGGCTGAAGGGCCTGTTTCCCGTTGCTGTGTTATTTTTTGTTCTTTGAACAGGCACCATGTTTGCATACCCAGTGAGGGATTTCAGAGACAGTACACTGAGGGGGCTACCTCCTACAGTCTGGGACATTGAAATCATGCCAGGGACCTCACTATTTTGCGTGCTGGGAACATATAAACAACCTGCCTGCTCTTTCCCTTTGCTGATATTTATTT
>JAGIQG010000097.1:0-20000 GCA_024679065.1 Sphyrna mokarran | reverse complement strand
CCTATTCGTGTAAGCTCACATATTTACCATCACGCCCCCCTGGGCAACTTCGCATGGCCAGTCTACCCAACCCCACAGATTTTTGGGACTGCGGTAAGCAACTGGAGAAAAGCCACACAGGCAAGGGGAGAATGTGTAAACGGCACACAGAGAGTCACTAAGGGTGGTCTCGAACCTGGGTCCCCAGCACTGTGAGGCAGCAGCGCACTCACTACTGTGACACTGTGCTGTGTAAAAACTGTATCGATAACAGTTTTTATGAATTGGAATGTGTTAGAGCATTAGAAAGGTTTCTATACTGGAGGAAGAGAGAGGGACATGCAAGACATGAGGAGAGATTGAGTAGACTAAGTTTGTACTCGTTGGAGTTTAGAAGGCTGAGGGGGGAATCTTGTAAAGACATATAAGATAATGAAGGGGATGGATAGGGTAGAGGTAGAAAGATTCTTCCCGATTAGAAAGGATAGCAGAACTAGAGGGCACAGCCTCAAAATAAGGGGAGGGCAGTTTAGATCGGAGTTAAGCAGGAACTTTTTCACCCAAAGCGTGGTAAATCTCTGGAATTCTCTTCCCATTGAAGTGGTGGAAGCTTCCTCGCTGAATATATTGAAGTCACGGGTAGATAGGTTTCTGATGGACAAGGGAATTCAGGGGAGAATTCGGGAAAGTGGAACTGATCCACTTCAGATCAGCCATGATCTTATTGAATGTCGGGACAGGCTTGAAGGGCTGGATGGCCGACTCCTGCTCCTATTTCTTATGTTCTTATGACATTGAGAAGTTGTGAGTAAAATACATTACGAATTGGGTGGCACAGCGGTTAGCTATGCTGCCTCCTAAGACCAGGTTCGATTCCCGGCTTAGGTCGCTGTATGTGTGGGGTTTGCACATTCTCCCCATTTCCTCCCGCTCTCCAGAGTTGTGTGGGTTCGGTTGATAATATCCCAGCCAAAAGCAGCTATACTGCCAGTCACACCTCACTAACATCTAATGGGGTTTACCAGGGAGTGACAACCCTCAAAACAGACTGTACCTGTCCATTGAGGAGGAAGCAATCAGACTGAACTCACTGTCTCTCTCACACAGCGAGATTGCCTCAGGAGGGTCCGGGGAGGAAGTGAGTTTAAAAGGAACTTTTATAACAAGCTCAATTCCCTGTTAGTGTCAGGGGTTACGATAATAGAACCTGGGTAGGATTGCTCTCGGTGCTGTCTTAATGGGCTGTAAAGTCTTTTTTTCCTGCATTGTAGATATTCCTATTGTAGATATTGTAAATATTCTTATTGTACATGTTCCCATTGTAGATATTCCTATTGTAAATATTGTAGATATTCCTATTATTGATATTCTTATTGCAGATATTCCTATTGCAGATATTCCTACTGTAGATATTCCTACTGTAGATATTCCTATTGTATACTGTACATTCATATTGTAGATATTATATTTATTTCTATTGTAGATATTTCTGTTGTAGATATTGCTATTGTACATATTCCTACTGTAGATATTGTAGATATTCTTATTGTATATGTTCCCATTGTAGATATTTCTACTGTAGATATTGTAGGTATTCCTATTGTAGATGTTGTAGATATTGCTATTGTATATATTATAGAACATAGAACAATACAGCACAAACAGGCCCTTCGGCCCACGAGTTGCGCCGATCACATCTATCAATCCACAGACCTATCTATAATCCCCTATCCTATTCTTTTCCATATACTCATCCAGAAGTCTTTTAAAAGACCCCAGTGAGTTTGCCTCAACAACCTCCGACGGCAGTCGGTTCCATTCATTCACCACCCTCTGAGTGAAAAACCTACCCCTGACATCTCCTTTGTATTTGCTTCCCTGCATCTTAAATCTGTGTCCTCTCGTAGTGACCATTTCAGCTCGGGGAAATAGTCTCTGAGAGTCCACCCTATCTATTCCTCTCAACATTTTATAAACCTCTATCAGGTCGCCTCTCAACCTACGTCTCTCCAGTGAGATGAGTCCCAGCTCCCTCAACCTATCTTCATAAGGCCTGCCTCCCAATCCAGGCAGCATCCTTGTAAATCTCCTCTGAACCCTCTCAATAGCCTCTACATCCTTCCTATAATGAGGCGACCAGAACTGCGCACAATACTCCAACTGGGGTCTGACAAGAGTCTTATAGAGCTGCATCATTACCTCCTGACTCCTAAACTCTATTCCTCGATTAATGAAGGCCAGTACACCGTACGCCTTCTTGACCACTTCCTCCACCTGCGAGGCCGATTTAAGAGTCCTATGGACCCGGACCCCGAGATCCTTCTGCTCTACAACACAGCTAAGACTCCTACCCCTTATATTGTACTCCTTCATCCCATTATTCCTGCCAAAATGGACCACTACACATTTATCTGCGTTGAAGTCCATCTGCCACTTCTCCGCCCAGTCTTGCATCCTATGTCCCGCTGCAACTTTTGGCATCCTTCCAGACCATCCACAACACCACTGATCTTTGTATCGTCGGCGAACTTGCTAACCCATCCCTCCACTTCCTCATCCAGGTCATTTATGAAAATGACAAACAGCAGGGGTCCCAGAACAGATCCCTGGGGCACTCCACTGGTTACTGACCTCCATGCAGAACAAGACCCATCCACAACCACTCTCTGCCTTCTGCCAGCAAGCCAGTTCTGGATCCACGAGGCCAAAGCCCCTTGGATCCCATGCCCTCTCACCTTCTCCAGAAGCCTTGCATGTGGGACCTTATCAAACGCCTTACTAAAGTCCATGTACACTACGTCCACCGCCCTTCCTTCGTCAATGTGTTCAGTCACATTTTCGAAGAACTCAACTAGGCTCGTAAGGCATGACCTGCCCTTGACAAAACCATGCTGACTATTTCTAATCAGTCCAAACTTCTCCAAATGTTCATATATCTTATCCCTCAGAAGCCTCTCCATCAGCTTACCAACCACTGAAGTCAAACTCACCAGTCGGTAATTTCCTGGACTATCCCTGTTCCCTTTCTTAAAGATAGGAACCACATCCACAATCCTCCAATCGTCTGGAAACTCTCCCGTTTCCATGGACGACGCAAATATCATCGCCAGGGGCTCTGCAACCACTTTCCTCACCTCCCACAATAACCTGGGGTACATCCCATCTGGTCACAGCGACTTGTCTATCTTGATAGAATTTATCAGGTCTAACACATCCTCTTTCCTAACATCCACATACTCAATCTTTTCCATATGCCTCAAACCTGCAGTGCAATCTCCCAGTTCACTTTCCACCGTGAATACCGAGGCAAAGTACTCGTTAAGCACCTCTGCCATTTCTTCCGGATTCACACAGACTTTTCCCCCTTCACCTTTTATAGGCCCTATCCCTTCTCTTCTCAACCTTTTACTTTTCACATATTTGTAGAAGGCCTTGGGATTCTCCTTAATCTTACCTGCCAAGGCCTTCTCATGACCCCTTCTGGCTCTCCTAATTTCCTTTTTAAGTTCCCTTCTACACACCTTATACTCCTCTAGATCCCTAACATCCCCTAGCTCTCTGAACCCTTTATGTACCTTTTTTCTCTTCCTAACTAGGTTCACCACTAGTGAACCACGGTTCCCGCGTCCTACCAGAACCTCCTTGACTCCTCGGAACGTTGTCTTGCAGTGCCCCAGACAAACATTCCTTGAAAAACCGCCACTTTCCTTCTGTACTCTTCCCCAAGAACACCTCCTTCCAGTTTATGCGTCCAATTACCTGCCTAATGTTTTCATATTTCCCCTTACTCCAGACATACACCTTCCTAGCCTGCCTGATCCTATCTCTTTCCATCGCTATCGTGAAAGAGATAGAATTATGATCTCCATTCCCAAGATGCTCACCTACCGTGAGATCCGACACCTGCCCTGGCTCATTAGCAAGCACCAGGTCCAGTACAGCCTCTCCTCTCGTAGGCTTTTCCACGTACTGTGTCAGGAAACCTTCCTGAACACACCTAACAAACTCCTCTCCATCCAAACCCTTTACCCTTGGGATGTTCCAGTCGATGTTTGGGAAATTGAAATCTCCCAACACGACAACCCTGTTATTTCTACATCTGTCAAGGATCTGTTTCCCTATCTGCATCTCAAGTTCCCTGTCGCTATTGGGTGGCCTATAGAATACACCCAGCAAAGTTATCGACCCTTTGCTGTTCCTAACTTCCACCCACAGGGACTCCGTAGACATTCCCTCCACGTCTTCCACCTTCTCTGCAGCCATGACACTGTCCCTGATCAACAGTGCCACACCACCACCTCTTTTGCCCCCAACCCTGTCCCTCCTGAAGCATCTGAATCCCGGCACCTGAAGTACCCAGTCCTGTCCCTGAGACAACCAAGTCTCTGTAATGGCCACCACATCACACTCCCAAGCAGCAATCCACGCCCTAAGCTCATCTACCTTATTTACTACACTCCTGGCATTAAAATAGACACACCTCAGCCCCTCAGTCAGGATATTTCCCTTTTTCACCACCTGCCTAACCCCCCTCTCAGAGTGCCTACAGTCCTTCCCTACCTGGGAACTAACCTCCTTATTCACCGTCCCATCGATATTCCCACCCCCCAGCTTTTCTAGTTTAAAGATCCCCCAGTAGCCCTAGCTAGTCTACCTGCCAATATATTAGTCCCCCTAGGGTTCAAGTGCCACCCGTCCTTACTGTACAGGTCGCACCTGCCCCTAAAGAGATCCCAATGATCTATGAACCTGAATCCCTGCCCCCTGCTCCAGTCCCTCAGCCATGCATTCATCCTCCACCTCATTTGATTCCTGCTCTCGTTCTCCCGAGGCGCAGGCAGCAATCCTGAAATTACTACCTTCGCTTTTCTCTTCCTCAGCTTCCTACCTAGTTCCCTATAATCCCTTTTGATGACTGCCTCCCTCTTCCTGCCTATGTCTGCAGTACCTATATGCACCACAACTTCAGGTTCCTCACCCTCCCATTTCAGGATGTCTGGGAGGCGTTCAGAAACATCCCGGATCCCAGCTCCAGGAAGACAAACCACCATCTGCAACTCTCGCCTGCGTCCACAAAATTTCTATTGTAGATACTGTAGATATTTCTATTGTAAATATTGTAGATATTCCTATTGTAGACATTCCTATTGTAGATATTGTAGATATTGCAATTGTAGATATTCTTATTGAAGATATTCCTATCGCAGATATTCCTATTGTCGATATTCCTACTGTAGATATTCCTATTGTAGATATTCCTTTTGTAGATATTCCTATTGTAGATTGTAGATTCTTATTGTAGATATTGTAGTTATTCCTACTGTAGATATTTCTATTGTAGATATTTCTGTTGTAGATATTTCTGTTGTAGATATCCCTATTGTAGACATTCCTATTGTAGGTATTCTTATTGTAGATATTCTTATTGTATATGTTCCCATTGTAGATATTCCTATTGTAGATATTCTTATTGTATATGTTCCCATTGTAGATATTCCTATTGTAGATATTCTTATTGTATATGTTCCCATTGTATATGTTCCCATTGTAGATATTCTTATTGTAGATATTCCTATTGTAGATATTCCTTTTACCGATATTCCTATTGTAGATATTGCTATTGAAGGTATTTTAATTGAAGATATTCCTATTGTAGATATTCCCATTGTAGACATTGTAAGAGAATTATATGAAAGAGAACTTGATCAAGGCCTGCATGATTGAAAGGTGAAGAGGTCAGCATGATAATCAGATATAGCCGATGTTAATCAGATAGAGGTCAGCATGTTAATTAGGTATAGCCAATGTAACCAACGTAGCTAAACCAGATGAAATTAGTATAGTAATTCATTAATCGGAAGAACAATGGACACCATTTAGTCGTCCAGTTTAATATGTGATTGTAGTAAATAGACGAGAATAAAAGAGGCATGTTCTTCACTATTCGGCCTGAGTTAGTCAAACCACGATTATTGTATAAACAGAATACCTAGATAAGGACTTGCTGTATAAGCAGAATTACCTAGATAAGGGCAAAGGTCGTAACCACAATGGTTTCAAGAAGTAAAGAGGGGTACCAATGAGTGACCAATCTTAAACAAGGAGGACAAAGAGTCGGTCCGGAAACAAGGGTGGCTAAACAAAATTGAATCTTAAAAGCAAAGATAAGAATCTTGAGATATGGAGCTGTAATGTGCATAAAAAGGCTGTAAGCGAGCGACTCGTCGGAATGCTCCGGACATCCCGACTTTATTCTCTTGTGCTTGAAAATAAAGTCTACTGCTTGGAAGATCTCAACTCAGACTCTCTGTTTCAATCGGGCTGGGCAAGTTGTCGTCTTGGGGAACCACGACAACATTCCTATTGTAGATATTCCTATTGTAGATATTCCTTTTACCGATATTCCTATTGTATTTATTGCTATTGAAGATATTTTAATTGAAGATATTCCTATTGTAGATATTTCTGTTGTAGATATTGCTATTGTTGATATTCCTATTGTAGATGTTGTAAATATCCGTATTGTCAATATTCCTATTGTAGATATTCTTATTATATATATTCCCATTTTAGATATTCCTACTGTAGATATTTCAACTATAGATATTGTAGATATTCCTATTGTAGATATTGTAGACATTGCAATTGTCGATATTCCTATTGTAGATACTGTAGATATTCCTATTGTAAATATTTTAGATATTCCTATTATAGATATTCCTATTGTAGATATTGCTATTGTAGATATTCTTATTGAAGATATTCTTATTGCAGATATTCCTATTGTAGATATTCCCATTGTTGATATTCCTACTGTAGATATTCCTATTGTGGATATTCCTATTGTAGATATTCCTATTGTGGATATTTCTATTTAGATATTCCTATTGTAAATATTCCTACTGTAGATATTCCTATTGTAGATTGTAGCTTCCTATTGTAGATATTATAGATATTCCTATTGTAGATATTCCTGTTGTAGATATTCCCTTTGTAGATATTCTAGATATTACTATTGTAGATATTCTTATTGTAGATATTCCTGTTGTAGATATTCCTATTATAGATATTCCTATTATAGATATCCTATTGTAGATTGTAGATTCCTATTATAGATATTCTATTATAGATATTCCTATTGTAGATATTATAGATATTTCAATGTAGATATTGTAGATATTCCTATTGTAAATATTGTAGATTTTCCTATTGTAGACATTCCTATTGTAGATATTCCTATTGTAAATATTGTAGACATTCCTATTGTAGATATTCCAGATATTCCCATTGTGGATATTGTAGACATTCCTATTGTAGATATTCCTATTGTAGACATTCCTATTGTAGACATTCCTATTGTAGACATTCCTATTGTAGATATTCCTATTGTAGATATTCCTATTGTGGATATTGTAGACATTCCTATTGTAGACATTCCTATTGTAGATATTCCTATTGTAGACATTCCTATTGTAGACATTCCTATTGTAGACATTCCTATTGTAGATATTCCTATTGTAGATATTGTAGATGTAGATATTCCTATTGTAGACATTCCTATTGTAGATATTCCTATTGTAGACATTCCTATTGTAGATATTGTAGATATTCCTATTGTAGACATTCCTATTGTAGACATTCCTATTGTAGATATTCCTATTGTAGACATTCCTATTGTAGACATTCCTATTGTAGATGCTGCTATTGTAGATATTCTTATTGAAGATATTCCTATGGCAGATATTCCTATTGTAGATATTCCTATTGTAGACATTCCTATTGTAAATATTGTAGACATTCCTATTGTAGACATTCCTATTGTAGACATTCCTATTGTAAATATTGTAGACATTCCTATTGTAGATAATCCTATTGTAGACATTCCTATTGTAGACATTCCTATTGTAGGTATTGTAGATATTCCTATTGTAAATATTGTAGACATTCCTATTGTAGATATTCCTATTGTAGATATTGTAGATATTCCTATTGTAAATATTGTAGCATTCCTATTGTAGATATCTATTGTAGATATTGTAGATATTCCTATTGTAAATATTGTAGACATTCCTATTGTAGATATTCCTATTGTAGATATTGTAGATATTCCTATTGTAAATATTGTAGACATTCCTATTGTAGATATTCCTATTGTAGATATTGTAGATATTCCTATTGTAAATATTGTAGACATTCCTATTGTAGATGCTGCTATTGTAGATATTCTTATTGAAGATATTCCTATGGCAGATATTCCCGTTGTAGATATTCCCATTGTAGATATTCCTACTGTAGATTGTAGATTCCTATTGTAGATATTGTAGATATTCTGATTGTAGATGTTGTAAATACTCCTATTCTAGATATTCCTATTGTAGATATTCCCTTTGTAGCTATTGTAGATATTCCCATTGTGGATATTGTAGATATTCCTATTGTAGATATTCCTATTATAGATATTCCGTTTGTATTCTTATTGTATATGTTCCCATTGTAGATATTCCTATTGTAGATATTTCTACTATAGATATTGTAGATATTCCTATTGTAGATATTGTAGACATTGCTATTGTAAATATTGTAGATATTCCCATTGTAGACATTCCCACTATAGATATTCCAATTGTAAATATTATAGATGTTGCTATTGTAGATATTCTTATTGAAGATATTCCTGTTGTAAATACTGTAGATATTCCTATTATAGATATTCCTATTGTAAATATTATAGATATTGCTATTGTAGATATTCTTATTGAAGATATTCCTATTGCAGATATTCCTATTGTAGATATTCCTACTGTAGATTTTAGATTCCTATTGTAGATATTGTAGATATTCCTTTGTAGATATTTCTGTTGTAGATATTCCACTGTAGGTATTCCTATTGTAGATGTTGTAAATACTCCTGTTGTAGATATTCCTACTGTAGATATTCCTACTGTACATATCCCTTTTGTAGATATTCGTATTGTAGATATTCCTGTCGTAGATATTCCTATTGTAGATATTCCTATTGTAGATATTCCTATTGTAAATATTCCTATTGTTGATATTCCTATTGTAGATAATCCTATTGTAGATTTTAGATTCCTAATGTAGATATTGTAGATATTCCTTTGTAGATATTTCTGTTCTAGATATTCTACTGTAGGTATTCCTGTTGTAGATATTCCTATTGTAGATGTTGTAAATACTCCTGTTGTAGATATTCCTATTGTAGATATTCCTATTGTAAATATTCTTATTGAAGATATTCCTGTTGTAGATATTCCTACTGTAGATATTCCTATTAGAGATATTCCTATTATAGATATCCTATTGTAGATTACTATTGTAGATGTTCTATTGCAGATATTCCTATTGCAGATATCATAGATATTCCTATTGTAGATATTGTAGACATTTTTATTGTAGATATTCCTATTGTGAATATTGTAGATATTCCTATTGTAGACATTCCTATTATAGATATTCCTGTTGTAAATATTGTTGATATTCCTATTGTAGATATTGTAGATATTGCTATTGTAGATATTCTTATTGAAGATATTCCTATTGCAGATATTCCTATTGTACTTATTCCTATTGTAAATATTCCTGTTGTAGATATTCCTATTGTATATATTCCTATTGTAGATATTGTAGATATTCCTATTGCAGATATTCCTATTGTAGATATTGTAGATATTCCTATTGTAAATATTGTAGGTATTCCTATTGTAGATATTCCTATTGTAGATATTGTAGATATTCCTATTGTAGATAATTTCATTGTAGATATTGTAGATATTCCTATTGTAAATATTGTAGGTATTCCTTTTGTCGATAATCCTATTGTAGATATTGTAGATATTCCTATTGCAGATATTCCTATTATAGATATTGTAGATATTCCTATTGTAGATAATCTTATTGTAGATATTGTATATATTCCTATTGTAAATATTGTAGGTATTCCTATTGTAGATAATCCTACTGTAGATATTGTAGATATTCCTATTGCAGATATTCCTATTGTAGATATTCCTATTTTAGATTGTAGATTCTATTGTAGATATTGTAGATACAGCCTTTTCCTTCTGCATTGTAGATATCCTGTGATTCTATGTATTCAGTGGAGGCTGGAATTGAATAGATAAACAGGAAAGCATTGAAATCAAGGAATCTCTGTTTATCAATTACATTGAAGAATGTTGATCTCAATATTTCCCCATCCAACAGTGAAGGTGATATCACAGTCTTTCAGTGCAACGGGTAGTGTCAATTTCTACCTGTGGGGATTCAGTGAGGGAAAGATGTCCAGCTGACTCACTTCACTGGTTGATTCACTCTCCAGGATTTTGTGTTGGATCGGCCTTCCTCCCCTTTCTCCAATTCTAACTCTGAGTTCTCTCTTCTAGAATATCGCCCAAGCAAAATGAGTGTTCCGCTGCTGCTGCTGCTTCTGAGTTACCTGAGTGAGTCGTGCTTATGATACACTAAATGTTCATTCTTTCTCCCTGAAGGTTGCGTGCTTTATCTGTTTTTGTTAAAAAAAATTGGGAATGCCTCACTAGAAATGGGTTCAGAGAGAAAAAGATAGTCTATCGACAGGGGGACGGAAAGGTTTTGATGGGTGATTGGAATTTTGAAGCATAATTTAAAAGCGTCATAAAATCGTAGAGTCATATGCAGTGAAGAAGGGGCCCTTTGGCCCATCTAGTCTGCACCAACATGTCACAGAAACATGTCCTCCAAACCATTTACCAGGCCCAATGCTTTGTGTATTATGACATTCCAAGAGCACACCCAGGGACTCTCCCACCCCCTAGTTCTTTACTCCCCCACCGTTGGGAACATTCTTTCTGAACCTAACCCTCTTATCATTGTACAACTTTCAATGAGGTTCCCCTTTTCTAAACTCCTGGAGACCTCCCCCCACAGTGAGACAAGGAATGTGCTGCTGTTACTGGGTTACCCGAGTGAGTCATGCTTATGATCTACCTGGAGATTGCCCGTATTTTGGGGGTGCCTCAAAGGAAGCTTTCAGAGAGAAAAAAAATGTATTGACAGGGAAAGGAAAGGAGAGGCTTTGATGGGTGATTAGAATTCTGAAGCAGAATTTTAAAAGGTTATAGAATTATAGAATCGTACAGGGAAGAAGAATCCCTTCAAACCGACATGGATATGTGAGCAACATTTTCCCTCCCACTTTCCAGATAAGCCCTAATTCTGTACTCCCCATCATTGGGAACATTCTTTCTTAATCTACCTTATCGAACTTTCTTACAATCTTATACATTTCTACGAGATTCTATCTCAGTCTTCTAAACTCCATGAATATAATCCTAAACGACTCAGTCTCTCCTCATATGACAGAGCTGCCATCCCAGGAATCGGCCTGGAAAACCCTCGCGGCGCTCCCCTCGATAACAAGGAACATCCTTCCTCAGATAAGGAGACCAAATCTGCGCACAATACACCAGGTCTGGCCTCACCAACGCCCTGTACAATTACAGGGGATGTTTTGAGTGCGGATAGATAAGGGTCACCCTTTCAAACAAGAACAAAAGCAAAGAGAGAAATGAATGTGCCAAAGTCTGCAGCCTGTACAAGAATAACCAACCTGAATAGTGCAACATGAAAGCAGGAAATAAAATACCAATACCTCAGCATTTATATAACCTGTAGCAGAGGGAGAAATGGGATTGGAGAGGTTGAAAAATGGTTTGCTTACATAAATTGCAGATTTTGGGCATACCTTCCATTCCTGAACATTATTCATTGCTACATTTTTGTTTGTATTTCCCGATTATCTGGGTTTAATGTCTTTATGTCTGAATGATACCAAGATTCATATCATTGAATAACATTTATTGTCATCCCTCTTGTATTTTGCTTTCGTAGCAAGAGATTTGTGCAATTGTTCTCTTGTTAAGGGACCCTGAAATCATTGTTCTTGAATTAAACTTGGGCGTTAATAATTCCCCAGTTACATAGAACATAGAACATAGAACATTACAGCACAGACAGGCCCTTCAGCCTTCGATGTTGCGCCGACCAATATAAAAAGCAATGCCCCTCCAAACTAAATCATTCCCTTCTCTTCCATATACTTATCAACTAACCTCTTAAACGCCACCAAACTTGGCGCATCTACAACCGCTGCAGGCAGGGCATTCCACTCCCTAACCACCCTTGGGTAAAGAACCTGCCTCTGATATCCGTCCTATAACTACCACCCCTTAATTTAAAGCTGTGTCCCCTCGTGCTAGCTTTTTCCATCCTAGGAAAAAGGCTATCACTGTCCACCCTATCTAACCCTCTAATCATCTTATATGTTTCGATCAGGTAAACGGTTACATTTGTACATTACTCAGATGTATTTTGCTGTTGTACGTGCTATTCTAATTTAATATTGAAATTCATGTATATTTACACCCTGGTTCAATTCATTAATTCAATTCTCATTTTTTTATCTCACTATAATCCAATTAATATTTGATATGTTAAATGTGTACAAGTGCATGGTGGGGCTGCTCTTGGTTGTATTGGGTGCAGTGTAGAAGAAATACTTTATAGAATCCGACAGTGCAGAAGGAGGACATTTGGCCCATCTACCACAAACCCACCCATCCCCATGACCCTCATGCGTGTAAACTCGCTCGTCCCCCTAACACTCAGGGGGCAGTTTAGCATGGCCAATCCATCGAACCTTCACCCATTGTAGAGTGTCGGTCCCCCCTGTTATTGGAAAGAAATTGATAAACAGTAAAGAAGGATATTGCCACAACTAGTGGGCCTGAGTTATAGGGAGAGGGTAGCAGGCGACAAATTTATTCATTGGAAAGTCAGAGAATGAGGTGAGTTTATTGCGGTGTACAAAATCACGAGGGGCATCGATAGGATGAACACACACACTCTTTTCTTCCAAGGATTCAAACCCAGAACATTGGGAGATTTTCTGGATTAACAGTCTAGTGTTAGCTCCACTAGGCTATCGCCTTCCCAGATGTGAAAATATTATTGCCTTCTGCATTTATTGCCTTTTGAGCGTACTAAACTTGTATGATTAACGTACAACGCTCTCTCACCGCACTGTACCCTTCAGTATACTTCAGTATCTATTTAAATATAAGTTTCCATTTCATCTGAAGTGCTTGACTTGCTCACTTAGACTAATTATATCCCTTCTCAATATCTCTGCATTCTTAAAAAAGAATCTTCACTGCATATATTGGCATCATCAACAAATCTGCTGATGATGCCAATAATTTACCTACTTCAATATTGTCCATTGATTGTCTATAGTTCAAACTTTTAACCTAGTTTCTGAGTGCGGGTTAGCCAACTCCACAGAACGCCAACAGTGCAGGAGGAGGGAATTCAGCCGATTGAGTTCTCTGAAAGAGAATTTAATTAGAGATTTCACTCCGCACCATCCCAGTTAAACTGTGCAGTTAGCAAGGGTATTCACCCAGCTAACTCACGTTTGGACACTAAGGGGCAATTTAGCATGGCCAATCTACCCAACCTGCACATCTTTGGATACTAAGGGACAATTTAGCATGGTCAATCCACCCAACCTGTGCATCTTTGGACACTAAGGCACAATTTAGCATGGTCAATCCACCCAACCTGCACATCTTTGGACACTAAGGCACAATTTAGCATGGCCAATCCACCCTAACCTGCACATCTTTGGACACTAAGGCACAATTTAGCATGGCCAATCCACCCTAACCTGCACATCTTTGGATACTAAGGAACAATTTAGCATGGTCAATCCACCCAACCTGCACATCTTTGGACACTAAGGGACAATTTAGCATGGTCAATCCACCCAACCTGCACATCTTTGGACACTAAGGGACAATTTAACACGGCCAATCCACCCAACCTGCACATCTTTGGACACTAAGGGGCAATTTGGGATGGCCAATCCACCTAAGAAAAACAGATTTGAGACCGAGTGTGTAATATTTTCAATTGGATTCGAGCAGGTGTCGAAGGCGAGGTTTTCAGTTCTTCGATAATCAGAATTCTCTTTGGAAAATGAACTGCAGATTGTATTAACATTAAACATGTCTCTGTGTCTCAGTTCAGGACTCCGCACACACTGACCCTTGTGAGGGTCACACTGTGCTGAAGGATACCTGGAGGAGCAGGAATTGTGGAGGGATAGAATGTGTCAGAGAGTTGAAGTGTGATAAATATCATCGTCCAGGCTGTTACCGGTTTAAAAGGTAGAGAACAGCAACATTTCCCGATAAACTGGGCCCAGCGGGAGGAAAGGGTCAGTGTGGATACAGTCACTGCAGAGACACTGCGATGGTCAGAGATACCAGACGCAGCAGTATACTTACCATGATGATAGTGAGTAACGGTGACCTGCGGGGAGATTTCCACTCAACCAGGTCTCCACCTTCTGCACCTCCACCCCATCTCCATCTCCACCATCTCCACCTCCACCATCTCCACCTCCACCATCTCCACCTCCACCATCTCAATCTCCACCATCTCCACCTCCACCATCTCCATCTCCACCATCTCCATCTCCACCATCTCCACCTCCACCATCTCCATCTCCACCATCTCCATCTCCACCATCTCCATCTCCACCATCTCCATCTCCACCATCTCCACCTCCACCATCTCCACCTCCACCATCTCCACCATCTCCATCTCCACCATCTCCACCTCCACCATCTCCACCTCCACCATCTCCACCTCCACCACCTCCACCTTCACCATCTCCATCTCCACCATCTCCATCTCCACCATCTCCATCTCCACCTCTCCACCTTCTCCATCTCCACCATCTCCACCTTCCACCATCTCCACCTCCACCATCTCCACCTCCACATCTCCATCTCCACCATCTCCATCTCCACCATCTCCATCTCCACCATCTCCATCCTCCACCATCTCCACCTCACTCACCATCCTCCACCTCCCACTCCACCTCCACCACTCCACTCCCCATCTCCATCTCCATCTCCACCACTCTCACCTCCACATCTCCACTCCACCATCTCCACCTCTCCACCATCTCCATCTCCACCATCTCATCTCCACCATCTCCTCCACCATCTCCATCTCCACCATCTCCATCTCCATCTCTCCACCATCTCCTATCTCCACCATCTCCCCTCTCCCATCTCCACTCCACACTCCATCTCCATCTCCACCATCTCCATCTCCACCATCTCCACCTCCACCTCTCCACCTCCACCTCCCTCCATCTCCACCTCCACCTCACCATCTCCCATCTCCACCATCTCACCTCCACCATCTCCACCTCCACCATCTCCATCTCCACATCTCCACCATCCACCATCTCCACCTCCACCATCTCCATCTCCACCATCTCCACCTCCACCATCTCCATCTCCACCATCTCCACCTCCACCATCTCCATCCTCCACCATCTCCATCTCCATCTCACCATCTCCATCTCACACTCCCTCCACCTCCACCTCCATCTCCACCTCCACCATCTCCATCTCCACCATCTCCATCTCCGCCATCTCCACCTCCACCATCTCCATCTCCACCATCTCCATCTCCACCATCTCCACCTCCACCATCTCCTCCACCATCTCCATCTCCACCATCTCCACCTCCACCTCCACCCCCACCATTATCACCCTCCTGGGGGTTACCATTGACCAGAAACTGAACAGTGATTGATATACTGTGGCTACCAGAGCAGGTCCGAGGCTGGCAATCTGCAGAGAGGAACCCACCTCCTGACTCCCCCCGCCAAAGCCAGTCCACCGCGTACAAGCACAAAACTCACGGGTCTGTTGGGATCTCTCCATTTCCCTGGATGAGTGGGGGCTCAACACCGTTCGGGACAGAACAGGACAGGGCAGCTCGATCGACACACTGACTACAAACATTCACTCACTCCACCACCAACACATAGAGATGGGCCGAAGGGCCAGCAAAGTAGATGAAATGGAAACATTTGGAAAGGACATCGGGTAAATGCTGGAAGGAGAGGCGGAAAATCCAGTGGGGAGAGAATAGGAGGGGATTGAGACAACATTGGATAGATCATTCACAGGGGCTAGCAGGGACACAGAGGACTGAATGGCTCTCAATCCCAGCTGTATCACTCTGTAATTCTCTGTCTCTGTGATTGTTGTTCCAGTTCTGGAGGATGGAAGATTCCGGAGACTCTGGTCGAACTGGGACACTGCTGCACACCTCATCGTTCAGGCTGGTTACAGGGTAGAGTCAGACTTTACAATATCAGATTTACTCTCACTGTCCAGCACTGTTCACATCGCTTACACTCTCCAATATTTATACACCTCATTTCAGGATCACATCCCACCCTGGATCAGGGGGAAGTAACCGGGACAGTCTGTTTTAACTGGGATGGGAACCCCTGCAGCTGGAAGCGAGAGATAAAGATTAAAAACTGTGGCAGTTACTTTGTCTATGAGCTGAAACCGACACCAGGCTGTGAGGCTGTTTATTGCACAGGTACATTGCTGTTTCAAAATAACCCAGGAGGGTTACACTGGATATACCGGGACACTGACACACCCATTGACTGAGGGGGAGAGGGACAGAGTGACTGAGGGGGAGAGGGACGGAGTGACTGAGGGGGAGAGGGACGGAGTGACTGAGCGGGAGAGGGACGGAGTGACTGAGGGGGAGAGGGATGGAGTGACTGAGGGGGAGAGGGACGGAGTGACTGAGGGGGAGAGGGGTGGAGTGACTGAGGTGAAGTGAGTGAGACGGAGTTGACTGAGTGGGAGAGGGACGGAGTGGAGTGAGGAGATGGGACGGAAGTGACTGAGGGGGAGTGGGACGGAGTGAGTGAGGGGAGTGGGGTGTAGTGAGTGGGGGAGTGGGGTGTAGTGAGTGAGGGGAGTGGGGTGTAGTGAGTGAGGGGAGTGGGGTGTAGTGAGTGAGGGGAGTGGGGTGTAGTGAGTGAGGGGAGTGGGGTGTAGTGAGTGAGGGGAGTGGGGTGTAGTGAGTGAGGGGAGTGGGGTGTAGTGAGTGAGGGGAGTGGGGTGTAGTGAGTGAGGGGAGTGGGGTGTAGTGAGTGAGGGGAGTGGGGTGTAGTGAGTGAGGGGAGGGGGGTGTAGTGAGTGAGGGGAGTTGGGTGTAGTGATTGAAGGGAGTGGGGTATGGAGTTAGGGGAGAGGGGTGCAGTGAGTGAGGGGAGTGAGGTGTGGAGTGAGGGTAGTGGGGAGTAGTGAGTGAGTGGAGTGGGGTTTAGTGAGTGAGGGGAGTGGGGTGTAGTGAGTGAGGGGAGTGGGGTGCAGTGAGTGAGGGGAGTGGGGTGCAGTGAGTGAGGGGAGTGGGGTGCAGTGAGTGAGGGGAGTGGGGTGTAGTGAGTGAGGGGAGTGGGGTGTAGTGAGTGAGGGGAGTGGGGTGTAGTGAGTGAGGGGAGTGGGGTGTAGTGAGTGAGGGGAGTGGGGTGTAGTGAGTGAGGGGAGTGGGGTGTAGTGAGTGAGGGGAGTGGGGTGTAGTGAGTGAGGGGAGTGGGATGTAGTGAGTGGGGTGTAGTGAGTGAGGGGAGTGGGGTGCAGTGAGTGAGGGGAGTGGGGTGTAGTGAGTGAGGGGAGTGGGGTGTAGTGAGTGAGGGGAGTGGGGTGTAGTGAGTGAGGGGAGTGGGGTGTAGTGAGTGAGGGGAGTGGGGTGTAGTGAGTGAGGGGAGTGGGGTGTAGTGAGTGAGGGGAGTGGGGTGTAGTGAGTGAGGGGAGTGGGGTGTAGTGAGTGAGGGGAGTGGGTGTAGTGAGTGAGGAGTGGGGTGTAGTGAGTGAGGGGAGTGGGTGTTAGTGAGTGGGGGAGTGGGGTGTAGTGAGTGAGGGGAGTGGGGTGTAGTGAGTGAGGGGAGTGGGGTGTAGTGAGTGAGGGGAGTGGGGTGTAGTGAGTGAGGGGAGTGGGGTGTAGTGAGTGAGGGGAGTGGGGTGTAGTGAGTGAGGGGAGTGGGGTGTAGTGAGTGAGGGGAGTGGGGTGTAGTGAGTGAGGGGAGTGGGGTGTAGTGAGTGAGGGGAGTGGGGTGTAGTGAGTGAGGGGAGTGGGGTGTAGTGAGTGAGGGGAGTGGGGTGTAGTGAGTGAGGGGAGTGGGGTGTAGTGAGTGAGGGGAGTGGGGTGTAGTGAGTGAGGGGAGTGGGGTGTAGTGAGTGAGGGGAGTGGGGTGTAGTGAGTGAGGGGAGTGGGGTGTAGTGAGTGATTGAGGGAAATCTCCTTACCCCCTTCACCTTTTCCCTGTGGGGAACATTTCCATGCCTTAAACCAATCCGCCCACCTCACTGATGTTCCCCACCACCCCAAGCGTGTTGCGGTTGTTGTTATCTGAGTGAGAGAGGGAGAGGGTGGCCACAAGTCTCTGTGTGAGATTGACTTTACTTGATCTATTAACATTAACCATCTCTCTGTCACTCAGACCCAAACTCAGCGCTCACTGACCCGTGTGTAGATCACACGGTGCTGAACCAGCCCTGGAGAAGCAGCGATTGTACTGGGACAGAGTGTGTGGGACAGCGGCAGTGTGACAGGGATCTTGTCTATGGATGGTACAGGTTCAACAGGTAAGGTGTAGGGACAGACCCAGCCCAACCCACGGGAAGGTGGGAGTTGGTTTCAGGTGGTGTGATGATGGGTGGGATATTTTGTCCAGCTCACCTCCTGGGTTGACCAATCCCAGCACAGGGTCAGTGGACTTCCCGTTGGTGCCCACATTGGGCCCAGCGATGATGAGGCCACAGCTCCATCCACTGCTCCTGGAGCCACGAACTGTGAGATTGTCAATGTCAGATTGGGAAAAGCCAGTTGCCTCCTTCTCTTCTGAGGTCGAACAGCGACGGAAGGTGGAATTGAAAAACTGTGTAATTAAAGGCACTCACTCAAGAAAAGATGTTTCCACTCACGAGCGAGAGTGGGGCTCGGGGAGGGGCGCTTTGAAGATGAGATAGTCCGAGACAAATCCGATAGCGGAATTCAGGAGAAGCTTCTTTACTGAGGGATTGGGGAGAATGTGGGACTCATTCCCATGGGGAGTGGGACAAGGATTGAGGCCAATTTGGAGCTCACTCCCACAGGAAGTCTGAGAGAAAATGGGACTTGTTTCGATGGGGGACTGTGGAGGAAGTTCAATCCTCGCCCACGGGCAGTGATGGGGAATGTGGGACTTGCTCCCAGGTGAGAGTGAGGAGAATGTGCCACCTTCCCATGTGGTGTAAGGGAAGAATGTGGGATACACTCCCACGAGAAGTGGTTGGATAGTATGGAATGCATTGCCATGGCGAATTGGGAGAATGTTCGTTTTGCTCCCAAGGGGCCCGGGGAGAACTGGGGGCTTGCTACTCTGGGGATCGGGAGAGAATGCGGGATTCGCTCCCACAGGAATCGAGGAGAATGCGGGACTCGGTACCACGGGAAACGGGGGAAATATGAGAATTGGTCTCAGGGGAGTTTGGAGATTTGTATAAACATGTCACGCCCTTATCGGGGCAGTGGGGGTGAAAGTGAGACTCGCTCCCGGGGGGAGTGGGGAAATGTAAAATTGTCTTTCTGATTGTTATTCCAGTTCTGGCGGATGGAAGATTCCGGAGTCTCCGGTCGCACCGGGACACTGCTCCACACATCGTCCAGGCTGGTTACAGGGTAGAGTCAGACTTTACAATATCAGATTTACTCTCACTGTCCAGCACTGTTCACATCGCTTACACTCTCCAATATTTATACACCTCATTTCAGGATCACATCCCACCCTGGAACAGGGGGAAGTAACCGGGACAGTCTGTTTTAACTGGGATGGGAATCTCTGCAGCCGGAAGCGAGAGATAAAGATTAAAAACTGCAGGAGTTACTTTGTCTATGAGCTGAAACCGACACCAGTTTGTAATGCTTCTTATTGCACAGGTACATTGCTGTTTCAAAATGACCCAGGAGGGTGACACTGGATATACCGGGACACTGACACACCCAGTGACTGAGGGGGAGAGGGACGGAGTGACTGAGGGGGAGAGGGACGGAGTGACTGAGGGGGAGAGGGACAGAGTGACTGA
>JAGIQG010000096.1:79915-113014 GCA_024679065.1 Sphyrna mokarran | reverse complement strand
CAGAGGGCCCCAAACAGAGGGCAGCAAACAGAGGGAGGCAAACAGAGTGCAGCAAACATAGGGCGGCAAACAGAGGGCGGCAAACAGAGGGCGACAAACAGAGGGCGGCAAACAGAAGGCTGCAAACAGATGGCACCAAACAGAGGGCGGCAAACAGAGGGCCCCAAACAGCGGGCAGTAAACAGAGGGCGGCAAACAGAGGGCGGCAAACAGAGGGCCTCAAACAGAGTGCCGCAAACACAGGGCAGCAAACAGAGGCCAGCAAAGAGAGGGCGGCAAACAGAAGGCGACAAACAGAGGGCGGAAAACAGAGGGCGGCAAACAGAGGGCCACAAACAGAGGGCACCAAACAGAAGGCACCAAACAGAGGGCGGCAAACAGAGAGCGGCAAACAGAAGGCGGCAAACTGAGGGCGGCAAACAGAGGGTGGCAAAGCGCTGGCCGCAAACAGAGGGCAGCAAACAGAGGGCCGGAAACACAGGGCCACAAACAGAGGACCCCAAACAGAATGCGGCAAACAGCGGAAGACAAACAGAGTGCAGCAAAGAGAGGGCGGCAAACGGAGGGCGGTAAACAGAGGGCCCCAAACAGAGGGCAGAAAACAGAGGGCGGCAAACAGAGGGCGGCAAGCAGAGGGCCCCAAACAGAGGGCCCCAAACAGAGGGCGGCAAGAAGAGGGCGGCAAACGGAGGGCGGCAAACATAGGGAGGCAAACAGAGGGTGGCAACAGAGGGCAGCAAACAGAGTGCCCCAAAACAGAGGGCGGCAAACAGAGGGCGGCAACAGAGAGCGGCAAACTGAGGGCGGGAATCAGAGAGCGGCAAGCAGAGGGCGGCAAACAGGAGGACCCAAACAGAGGGCGGCAAAACAGAGGTGGGCAAAAAAGGGCAGCAAACAGAGGCGGCAAACGAAAGCACCAAACCGAAGGCGCAAACAGAGGGAGGCAAACAGAGTGCAGCAAACAGAGGAGGCAAACAGAGGAACCAACAGAGGGAGGCAAACAGAGGGCGGCAAACAGAGGGCGGCAAACAGAGGGAGGCAAACAGAGGGCGACAAACAGGGGGCAGCAAACAGAGGGTGGCAAGCAGAGGGGGCAAACAGAGTGCGGCAAACAGAGGGCAGCAAACAGCGGGCGGCAAACAGAGGGCCCAAAACAGAGGGCCCCAAACAGAGCACAGTGAACAGAGGGCAGCAAACAGAGGGCGGCAATCAGAGTGCCCCAAACAGAGTGCTGCAAATAGAAGGCAGCAAAGAGATCGCCAAACAGAGGGACACAAACAGAGGGCGGCAAACACTGTGCCCCAAACAGAGGGCAGCAAACAGAGGACGGCAAACAGAGTGCCCCAATCAGAGGTCGCCAAACAAAGGGCCCCAAACAGAGGGCAGTAAACAGAGGGCGGCAAACAGAGAACAGCAAACAGAGGGCCCCAAACAGAGGGCGGCAAACAGAAGGTGGCAAACAGAGAGACCCAATCAGAGGTCATCAAACAGACGGCGCCAAATAGAGGTAGGCAAAGATAGGGCGGCAAACAGAAGGTGGCAAACAGCGGGCGGCTTTCAGAGTGCGGCAAACAGAGGGTGGCAAATGGAAGGCGGCAAACAGAGTGTCCTAAACAGAAGGCAGCAAACTGCGGGCGGCAAACAGAGTCCGGCAAAAAGAGAGCGGCAATCTGAGTGTGGCAAACAAAGGACCCCAAAAAGAAGGCGGCAAACAAAGGGCGGCAAACAGAGGGTGGCAAACAGAGGGAGGCAAACAGAGGGCGGCAAACAGAGTACTCCAATCAGAGGTCAGAAACAGACGGCGCCAGCAGACGGAGGCAAACATAGGGCGGCAAACAGAAGGCGACAAACAGAGGGTGGCAAACAGAGGTCGGAAACAGAGGGCCCCAAACAGAGGGCCCCAAACAGAGGGCAGTAAACAGAGGGCGGCAAACAGACAACAGCAAACAGAGGGCCCCAAACAGAGGGCGGAAAACAGAAGGTGGCAAACAGAGGGAGGCAAACATAGGGCGGCAAACAGAAGGCGGCAAACCGAGGGGGAAAAAAGACGGCGGCAAACACAGGGCGGCAAACAGATGCCCCAAACAGAAGGCGGCAAACAGAGGGCAGCAAGCAGAGTGCGGCAAACAGAGGATGGCAAACGGAGTGGGGCAAACAGAGGGAATCAAACAGAAGGAGGCAAACAGAGGGCGGCAAACAGAGGGCGGCAAACAGAGGGAGGCAAACAGAGGGACCCAAAAAGAGGGCAGAAAACAGAGGGCGGCAAACAGAGGGCGGCAAACAGAGGGTCGCAAACAGAGGGCGGCAAACAGAGGCAGCAAACAGAGGGCCCCAAACAGAGGGCGGCAAACAGAGGGCGGCAAACAGATGGCCCCAAACAGAGGGCAGCAAACAGAGGGCCCAAACAGAGGGCCGCAAACAGAGGGCGGCAAACAGAGGGTGGCAAACAGAGGGCTGCAAACAGTGGGTGAAAAACAGAGGGCGGCAAACAGAGGGACCCAAACAGAGGACGGCATAGAGAGGGCGGCAAACAAAGGGTGGCAAACAGAGGGCAGAAAGCAGAGAGCCCCAAACAGAGTGCGGCAAAGAGAGGGCAGCAAGCAGAAGGCGGCAATTAGAGGGCCCCAAACAGAAGGCGACAAACCGTGGGCGGCAAACAGAGGGCGGCAAACGAAACGTGCAAACAGAGGGTGGCAAACAGAGAGCGGCAAATAGAGAGCGGCAAACAGAAGGCGGCAAACAGAGGGCGGCAAACAGAGGGCGGCAAACAGAGGGCCCAAAAAAGAGGGCGCAAAACAGAGGGCGGCAAACAGAGTATGGCAAACAGATGGCCCAAAAAAGAGGGCGGCAAACAGAGGGCGGCAAACATAGGGCGGCAAACAGAGGGCGTCAAACAGAGTGCCCCAAACAGAGGGCAGGAAACAGAGGACGGCAAAGCGAAGGCCCAAATAGAGGGCGGCAAACAGAAGGAGGCAAACGTACGGCGGCAAACAGAGGGCCCCAAACTAAGGGCGGCAAACAGAAGGAGGGAAACAGAAGGAGGGAAACGTACGGCGGCAAATAGTGGGCGGGAAACTGAGAGCGGCAAACGGTGGGTGGCAAACAGAGGGCCCCAAACAGAGGGCGCCAAACAGAGGGCGGCAAACAGGGGCGGGAAACAGAGGGCCCCAAATAGAGGGTAGTAAACAGAGGGACCCAAACAGGGGGCAGCGATCAGAGGGCGGCAAACAGAGGGCGGCAAACAGAGGGCGGCAAACAGCGGGTGGCAAACAGAGGGACCGAAAGTGAGGGCACCAAACAGAGGGCAGCAAACAGAGGGCAGCAAACAGAGGGCGGCAAACAGAGGGCGGCAAACAGAGGGCGGCAAACAGAGGGCGGCAAACAGAGGGCCCCAAACAGAAAGCGGCAATCAGAGGGCGGCAAACAGAGGTTCACAAAAAGAGGGCGGCAAACAGAGGGCGGCAAACAGCGGGCGGCAAACAGAGGCGGCAAACAGAGATCGGCAAACGGAGGGCGGCAAAGAGAGGGCGGTGAACAGAGGGAGGGAAACAGAAGGTGTCAAACAGAGGGCGGCAAACAGTGAGCGGCAAACAGAGGGCAACAAACTGAGGGCGGCAAACAGAGCACAGCAAACCGAGGGATGCAAACAGAGGGTGGCAAGCAGAGGGCGTCAAACAGAGGGACCCAAACAAAGGCCACAAATAGAGGGCGGCAAACAGAGGTTCCCAAACAGAGGGCGGCAAACAGCGGGCGGCAAACAGAGTGCAGCAAACAGAGATCAGCAAACTGAGGGCGGCAAACAGAGGGCGGTGAACAGAGGGAGGGAAACAGAAGGTGTCAAACAGAGGGCGGCAAACAGAGCGCGGCAAACAGAGGATGGCAAACAGAGGGCCCCAAACAGAAGGCAGCAAACAGAGGGCAACAAACTGAGGGCGGCAAACAGAGCACAGCAAACCGAGGGATGCAAACAGAGGGAGGCAAACAGAGGGCCCCAAACAGAGGCCACAAACAGAGGGCGGAAAACAGAGGGCTGCAAACAGAGTACTCCAATCAGAGGTGAGAAACAGACGGCGCCAAAGAGACGGAGGCAAACATAGGGTGGCAAACAGACGGCGGCAAACAGAGGGCGGCAAACAGAGGTCGCCAAACAGAGGGCCCCAAACAGAGGGCCCCAAACAGAGGGCAGTAAACAGAGGGCGGCAAACAGACAACAGCAAACAGAGGGCCCAAAAAAGAGGGCGGCAAAAGAAGGTGGCAAACAGAGGGAGGCAAAGATAGGGCGGCAAACAGAAGGCGGCAAACTGAGGGGGAAAAAAGAGGGCGGCAAACACAGGGCGGCAAACAGATGCCCCAAAAGAGAGCGTCAAACAGAGGGCCCCAAACAAAAGGCGGCAAACAGAGGGCTACAAACTGAGGGCGGCAAACAGAGCGCAGCAAACAGAGGGATGCAATCAGAGGGCGGCAAACAGAGGGCCCCAAACAGAGGGCGGCAAACAGAGGGACGCAAACAGAAGGCAGAAAACAGAGGGTCGCAAAGATCGGGCGGCAAACAGAGGGCGGCAAACAGAGAGCCCCAATCAGAGCTCAGCAAACAGACGGCGCCAAACAGAGGTAGGCAAACATAGGGCGGCAAACAGAAGGCAGCAAACAGTGGGCGGCAAACAGAGTGCGGCAAACAGAGGGTGGCAAACGGAGGGCAGCAAACAGAGTGCCCTAAACAGAAAGCAGCAAACCGCGGGCGGCAAACAGAGTGCGGCAAAAAGAGAGCGGCAAACTGAGGGTGGCAAACAGAGGGAGGCAAACAGAGGGCAGCAAACAGAGGGCGGCAAACAAAGGCCCCAAAAAGAGGGTAACTAACAGAGGGCGGCAAACAGACCGTGGCAAACAGAGGGCTGCAAACAGAAGGCCGCAAACAGAGGTCGACAAAGAGAGGGCGGAAAACAGAGGACGGCAAACAGAGGGCAGCAAACAGAGGGCCCCAAACAGAGGGCCCCAAACAGAAGGCGGCAAACACAGAGCGGCAAACAGAGGGAGGCCATCAGAGAGCGGGAAACAGACGGACACAAAAAAAAGGCCGCAAACCCAGGGCGGCATGCAGAGGGCCCCAAACAGAGGGTCGTAAACAGAGGGCGGAAAACAGAGGGCGGCAAACAGAGGGAGATAAACTGAGGGCCCCAAACAGAGGGCAGCAAAAAGAGGGCGGCAATCAGAGGGCGGCGAACAGAGGGCGTCAAACAGAGGGACCCAAACAGAGTGCGGCAAACAGAGGGAGGAAAACAGAGGGAGCAAAAAGAGGACGGCAAACAGAGGGTGGAAAACAGAGGGCCCCAATCAGAGGGTGGCAAACAGATGGAAGCAAACATAGGGCGGCAAACAGAGGGCGGCAAACAGAAGGCGTCAAACAGAGTGCCCCAAAACAGAGGGCAGCAAACAGAGGGTCCCAAACAGAGCGCCCCAAGCAGAGGGCAGTAAACAGAGGGCAGCAAACAGAGGGTGGAAAAGAGAGGGTGGCAAACAGAGGGCGGCAAACAGAGGGCCCCAAACAAAGGACGGCAAACAGAGGGCCCCAAACAGAGGGCCCCAAACAGAGGGCGGGAAACAGAGTGTGGAAAAACAGAGGGTGGCAAACAGAGGGCAGCAAACAGAAGGCGGCAAACAGAGGGCTCCAAACAGAAGGTGGCAAACAGAGGGTGGCAAACAGAGGGATGCAAACAGTGGGCAGCAAACAGAGGCTCCCAAACAGAGGGCCCCAAACAAAGGATCAGTAAACAGAGGGCGGCAAGCAAAGGGCGGCAAACAGATTGCGGCAAACAGAGGGCGACAAACAGAGGGCAGCAAACAGAGGGCTGCAAACAGTTGGCCCAAACAGAGGGCGGCAAACAGAGGGCAGCAATCCAAGGCCCCAAACAGAGGGCAGCAAACAGAGGGCGGCAAACAGAGCACGGGAAGCAGACGGCTGCAAACAGAGGGTGGCAAAGAGAGGGCGGTATACAGAAGGCGACAAACAGAGGACGGCAAACAGAGTGCCCTAAACAGAGGGCCCCTAACACAAGGCGGCAAACAGAGGGCGCCAAACAGAGAGCGGCAAACAGAGGGTCCCAAACAGAGCGCCCCAAGCAGAGGGCAATAAACAGAGGGCAGCAAACAGAGGGTGGAAAAGAGAGGGTGGCAAACAGAGGGCAGCAAACAGAAGGCGGCAAACAGAGGGCCCCAAACAGAAGGTGGCAAACAGAGGGTGGCAAACAGAGGGATGCAAACAGTGGGCGGCAAACAGAGGCTCCCAAACAGAGGGCCCCAAACAGAGGAGCAGTAAACAGAGGGCGGCAAGCAAAGAGCGGCAAACAGATTGCGACAAACAGAGGGCGACAAACAGAGGGCAGCAAACAGAGGGCTACAAACAGTTGGCCCAAACAGAGGGCGGCAAACAGAGGGCGGCAATCCAAGGCCCCAAACAGAGGGCAGCAAACAGAGGGTGGCAAACAGAGCGCGGGAAACAGACGGCTGCAAACAGAGGGTGGCAAAGAGAGGGCGGCATACAGAAGGCGACAAACAGAGGACGGCAAACAGAGTGCCCTAAACAGAGGGCCCCTAACACAAGGCGGCAAACAGAGTGCCCAAACAGAGGGCGGCAAACAGAAGGAGGCAAACACAGGGCGGCAAACTGAGGGCGGCAAACAGAGTGCCCCAAACAGAGGGCAGCAAACAGAGGACGGCAAACAGAGTGCCCCAAACAGAGGGTGGCAAACAGAAGGAAGCAAACATAGGGCGCAAAACTGAGGGCGGCAAACAGAGGGCAGCAAACAGAGTGCGGCAAACAGAGTGCGGCAAAGAGAGGGCCCCAAACAGTTGGCGGCGAACAGAGGGTGGCAAACAGAGGGCCCCAAACAGAGGGCAGTAAACACAGGACGGCAAACAGAGGTCCACAAACTGCGGACGGCATACAGGAGGAGGCAAACAGAGTGCCGCAAACAGATGGCCCCAAACAGAGGGCCCTAAGCAGAAGGCGGCAAACAGCAGGCCCCAAACAGAGGGCCCCAAACAGAGGGCGGCAAACGGAGGGCACCAAAAAGAGGGCTGCAAACAGAGGCCGGCAAACAAAGGGCAGCAAACAGAGGGCCCCAAACAGAGGGCAAAAAGGCAACAGAGGGCGCAAACAGCAACAGAGGGTGGCCAACAGCGGGCGGCAAACAGAGGGCCTTAAACAGAGGGCCTTAAACAGAGGACGGCAAACAGTGGGCCCCAAACAGAGGGCGGCCAAAAGACGGAGGCAAACACAGGGCGGCAAACAGTGAGCTGCAAACAGAGTGCAGCAAACAGATGGCCCCAAACAGAGGGCGGCAAACAGAGGGCCCCAAACAGTGGGCCCAAACATAGGGGAGAAAACAGAGGGCAGCAAAAAGAGGGCCCCAAACAGTTGGCCCCAAACAGAGGGAAGTAAAGAGAGGGTGCAAACAGAGGGAGGCAAAGAGAGGGCGGCAAAAAGAGGGCGGGAAACAGAATGTGGCAAACAGAGGGTGGCAAACAGAGTGGCCCAAACAGAAGGTGGAAAACAGAGGGCGGCAAGCAGAGGGCGGCAAACAGAGAGTGGCAAACAGAGGTTGGCAAATAGAGGGCAGCAAAAAGAGGGCAGCAAATAGATGCCCCCAAACAGAGAGCCCCAAACAGATGGTGGCAAACAGAGGGCAGCAAACAGAGGGCGGCAAACAGAGGGCTGCAAACAGATGGCGGCAAACAGAGGGCCCCAAACAGAGGGCGGCAAAGAGAGGGCGTCAAACAGAGGGGCCCAAACAGAGGGCCGCAAACAGAGGGTGGTTTACGGATCCCGGCAAACAGAGTGCGGCCAACAGAGGAGGCAAACAGAGGACGGCAAAAAGAGGGCCCCGAACAGATGGCGTTGAACAGAGGGCGGCAAACAGGGGGCGGCAAACAGGGGGCGGCAAACACAGGGCCCCAAACAGAGGGCCCGAAACAGAAGGCGGCAAACAGAATTCGGCAAACAGAGGGCCCCAAACAGATGGCGGCAAACAGAGGGCGGCAATCAGTTAGCGCCAAACAGATGGTGGCAAACAGAGGGAGGCAAACAGAGGGCAGCAAACAGAGAGCGGTAAACAGAGGGACCCAAACAGTGGGCTGCAAACAGAGGGCGGCAAACAGAGGGCCCCAAACAGACGGAGGAAAAAAAAGGGCGGCAAACAGAGGGCGGCAAATGGAGAGCGGCAAACTGAGGTCTCCAAACAGAGGGCGGTAAACAGAACGCCCAAAACAGAGGGCGCCAAGCAGTTTGCGGCAAACAGACAGCGGCAAACAGAGGGCAGCCAACAGAGGGAGGCAAACAGAGGGAGGCAAACAGAGGACGGCAAACAGAGGGCGGCGATCAGAGGGTGGCAAAGAGAGGTCGGCAAACAGGGGGCGGCAAACACCGGGCCCCAAACAGAGTGCCCCAAACAGAGGGCAGTGAACAGAGGGCGGCAAACAGAGGGCGGCAAACATAGGGCCCAAACAGAAGACGGCAAACAGAGGGCGGAAAACAGAATTCGGCAAACAGAGGGCGGAAATCAGAGGGTGCCAAAGAGATGGCGGCAAACAGAGGGCGGCAATGAGAGGGCAGCAAACAGAGGGACTCAAACAGAAGGCGACAAACAGAGGCCGCCAAACAGAGGGCTGCAAACAGAAGGCGACAAACAGAGGGCAGCAAACTGAGGGCGGCAAACAGAGAGCGGCAAACATAGAGCGGCAAACAGGGGGTGGCAAATAGAGGGCGGCAAACAGAGGGTGGCGAACAGAGTTCTCCAAACAGAGGGTTGCAAACAGAGGGAGGCAAATAGAGTTCGGCAAACAGAGGGCTGAAAACTGAGGGCTCCAAACAGAGGGCGGTAAACAGAGAGCGGCAAACAGAGGGCAGCAAACAGAGGGTGGCAAAGAGAGGGCGACAAACAGAGGGCAGCAAACACAGGGTGCAATCAGTGGGCGGCAAACAGAGGGCCCCAAACAGAGGGCGCCAAGCAGAGGGCGGAAGAAAGAGAGCGGCAAACAGAGGGCTGCCAACAGAGGGAGGCAAACAGAGGGAGGCAAACAGAGGACGGCAAAGAGAGGGCCCCAAACAGAGGGCCGTGAAGAGAAGGCGGCAAAAAGAGGGCGGCAAACATAGGGCCCAAACAGAGGGCGGAAAACAGAGGGCGGCAAACAGAGGGCCCCAAACAGAGGGCGGCAAACTTAGGGCCGCAAACAGAGGGCGGCAAATGGAGAGCAGCAAACAGAGGTCTCCAAACAGAGGGCAATAAACAGAGGGTGGCAAACAGAGTGCCCCAAACAGAGGGCGCCAAGCAGCGTGCGGCAAACAGAGAGCGGTAAACAGAGGGCGGCCAAAAGAGGGAGGCAAACAGAGGGAGGCAAACAGTGGATGGCAAACAGAGGGTCCCAAACAGAAGGCGGCGAACAGAGGGCAGCAAACAGAGGTCAGCAAACAGGGGGCGGCAACCACAGGGCCCCAAACAGAGTGCCCCAAACAGAGGGCAGTGAACAGAGGGCGGTAAACAGAGTGCCCCAAACAGAGGGCGGTGAATAGAGGGCGGAAAACAGAGGGCGGCAAACAGAGGGCGGCAAACTGAGGGCGGCAATCAGAGGGTACCAAACAGGTGGCGGCAAAGAGAGGGAGGCAAACAGAGGGCAGCAAACAGAGGGACTCAAACAGAAGGCGGCAAACAGAGGCCGCCAAACAGAGGGCTGCAAACAGATGGCGGCAAACAGAGGGCCCCAAACAGAGGGCGGCAAAGAGAGGGCGGCAAACGGAGGGGCCCAAACAGAGGGCCGCAAACAGAGGGCGGTTAACGGATCCCGGCAAACAGAGTGCGGCCAACAGAGGGAGGCAAACAGAGGACGGCAAAAAGAGGGCCCCAAACAGATGGCGTCGAACAGAGGGCGGCAAACAGAGGTTGGCAAACAGGGGGCGGCAAACACAGGGCCCCAAACAGAGGGCCCCAAACAGAGGACAGTGAACAGAGGGCGGTAAACAGAGGGCGGCAAACAGAGGGCCCAAACAGAGGGCCCCAAACAGAAGGCGGCAAACAGAATTCGGCAAACAGAGGGCCCCAAACAGATGGCGGCAAACAGAGGGCGACAATCAGATAGTGCCAAACAGATGGCGGCAAACAGAGGGAGGCAAACAGAGTGCCCCAAACAGAGGGCGCCAAGCAGCGTGCGGCAAACAGAGAGCGGCAAACAGACGGCGGCCAAAAGAGGGAGGCAAACAGAGGGAGGCAAACAGTGGATGGCAAACAGAGGGTCCCAAACAGAGGGCGGCAAACAGAGGGCTGCAAACAGAGGTCGGCAAATAGGAGCCGGTAACCACAGGGCCCCAAACAGAGTGCCCCAAACAAAGGGCAGTGAACAGAGGGCGGCAAACAGAGGGCGGAAAACAGAGTGCCCCAAACAGAGGGCGCCAAGCAGCGTGCGGCAAACAGAGAGCGGCAAACAGACGGCGGCCAAAAGAGGGAGGCAAACAGAGGGAGGCAAACAGTGGATGGCAAACAGAGGGTCCCAAACAGAGGGCGGCAAACAGAGGGCGGCAAACAGAGGTCGGCAAACAGAGGGCCCCAAACAGAGGGCCCCAAACAAAGGGCAGTAAACAGAGGGCGGCAAACAGAGGGCGGAAAACAGAGGGCGGCAAATATAGGGCCCAAACAGAGGGCCCCAAACAGGGACGGCAAATAGAGGGTGCAAAACAGAGGGCGGCAAATATAGGGCCCAACAGAGGGCGGCAAACAGAGGGCGGCAAACAGAGGGCGGCAATCAGAGGGTGCCAAACAGATGGCGGCAAACAGAGGAGGCCACCAGAGGGCACAAACAGAGGGCGCAAACAGAGGCGGCAAACAGAGGGCCCAAACAGAGGGCGGCAAACAGAGGGCAAACAGAGGGGCGCAAACAGAGGGCGGCAAACAGAGGGCGGTTTACGGAGCCCGGCAAACAGAGTGCGGCAAACAGAGAGTGGGAAACAGAGGCCGGAAAACAGAGGTCCGCAAACAGAGGGAGGCAAACAGAGAGCGGCAAACGTAAAGCGGCAAACAGAGGGTGGCAAATAGAGGGCGGCAAACAGAGGGCAGGAAACAGAAGGCGGCAAACAGAGGGGGGCAAACAGAGGGCGGCAAACAGACGGCGGCAAAAAGAGGTCGGCAAACAGAGGGCGTCAAACAGTGGGCAGCAAAAAAGGGCCCAAACAGAGGGACCCAAGCAGAGCGCAGTAAAGAGTGGGCGGAAACAGAGGGCAGCAAACAGAGGGCCTCAAACAGAAGGCAGTGATCAGAGGGCGGCAAAGTGAAGGCGGCAAACAGAGGGCCTCAAACAGAGGGCGGCAAACAGAGGGCCCCAAACAGAGGGCGGCAAACAGAGGGCCCCAAACAGAGGGCGGCAAGCAGAGGGCGGCAAACAGAGAGCAGCAGACCCAGGGCGGCTAACAGAGGGAGGCAAACAGAGGGACGCAAACAGAGGACTGCAAACAGAGGGCCCCAAACAGAGGGCCCCCAACAGAGGGCAGTAAACAAAGGGCGGCAAACAGAGTGAGGCAAACAGACGGCGGGAAACAGAGGGCGGCCAACAGAGGACGGCAGATTGCCCCAAACAGAGGGCGGCAAACAGAGGGCGGTTAACAGAGGACTGCAGATTGCCCCAAACAGAGGGCGGCAAACAGAGGGCGGATAACAGAGGGACCCAAACAGAAGGGGGCAAACAGAGGGCGGCAAACAGAGGGCCCCAAACAGAGGGCAGGAAACAGAGGGCGGCAAACAGAGGGCCTCAAACAGAGTGCGGCAAACAGAGGGCGGCAAACAGAGGCCGGCAAAGAGAGGGCGGCAAACAGATGGTGGCAAACAGAGGGCGGCAAACAGAGGGTGGCAAACTGAGGACGGCAAACAGATTGCCCCAAACAGAGGGCGGAAAATAGAGGGCGGCAAACAGAGGGCGTCAAACAGAGGGCAGTAAACAGAGGGCTGCCAACAGAGGCCGGCAAACAGAGGGCCCCAACCAGAGGGCCTCAAACAGAGTGCCGCAAACAGATGGCGGCAAACAGAGGGCAGCACACAGAGGGCCACAAACAGAGGGCAGCAAACAGAGGGCACCAAAAAGAGGGTGGCATACAGAGGGAGGCAAACAGAGAGCGGCAAACAGAGAGTGGAAAAAAGGGGGCAGCAACCAGAGGGCGCCAAACAGAGGGCTCCAAACAGAGGGTGGCAAACAGAGGGAGGCAGACAGAGGGCAGCAAACAGAGGGTGGCAAACAGAGAGCGGCCAGCAGAGAGCAGCAAACAGAGGGCGGCAACCAGAGGGCGGCAAACAGAGGGTGGCAAACAGAGCGGCAAACATACAGCAAACAGAGGGCCTCAAACAGAAGGCGATGATCAGAGGGCGGCAGATAGAAGGCGGCAAACAGAGGGCCTCATACAGAGGGCGACAAACAGATGGCCCCAAACAGAGGGCCGAAAACAGAGGGCGGCAAACAGAGGGCGGCAATCAGAGTGTGACAAACAGATGGCAGCAAACAGAGGGAGGCAAACAGAGGGCGGCAAACAGAGGGCGGTAAACAGAGGGACCCAAACAGTGGGCTGCAAACAGAGGGCGGCAAACAGAGGGCAGCAAACAGAGGGACTCAACAGAAGGCAGCAAAGAGAGGCTGCCAAACAAAGGGCTGCAAACAGAAGGCGGCAAACAGAGGGCGGATAACAGAGGGCCTCAAACAGATGGCCCCAAAAAGAGGGCGGAAAATTGAGGGCGGCAAACAGAGGTCGGCAATCAGAGGGTGCCAAACAGATGGCGGCAAACAGAGGGAGGCAAACAGAGGGCGGCAATCAGAGGGTGCCAAACAGATGGCAGCAAACAGAGGGAGGCAAACAGAGGTAGGCAAACAGAGGGCGGCAAACAGAGGGACCCAAAAGGTGGGCTGCAAACAGAAGGCGGCAAACAGAGGGCCCCAAACAGAGGGCGAATACATAGGGCGGCAAACAGAGGGCCCCAAACAGAGGGCAGCAAAACTGAGGGCGGCAAACAGAGGGCACCAAAAACTTCGCCCGAAAACAGAGGGCAGATACAGAGGACGCAAACAGAGGGCCCCAAAAAGAGGGCGGCAAACAGAGGGACGCAAACAGAGGGTGGCAAACAGAGGGCGGCAAACAGAGGGCGGCAAACAGTGGGTGGCAAACAGAGGGCCCCAAACAGAAGGTGGTAAACTGAGGGCGGCAAATAGAGGGCGGCAAATAGAGGGCGGCAAACAGAGGGTGGCAAACAGAGGTCCCAAAATAGAAGGCGGCAAACAGAGGGCAGCAAACAGAGGGCGGCAAACAGAGGGCTCCAAACAGAGGGCGGTAGACAGAGGGAGGCAAACAGAGGGCGGCAAACAGAGTTCCCCAAACAGAGGGACGCAAGAGAGGGTGGCAAACAGTGGGTGGCAAACAGAGGGCAGCAAACAGAGGGTGGCAAACAGAGGGAGGAAAAAAGAGGGAGGTACACAGAGGACGGCAAACAGAGGGCGGCAAACAGAGGGCATGAAGAAAAGGGCGGCAAACAGAGGTGTGCAAACAGAGGGTGACAAAAACAGTGCCCCAAACAGAGGGCCCCAAACAGAGAACAGTAAACAGAGTGCGGCAAACAGAGGGCGGCAAACAGAGGGCGACAAACAGAGGGCGGCAAACAGAGGGCGGCAATCAGAGCGCGGCAAACAAAGGGCTGCAAACAGAGGGTGGCAAAGAGAGGGCAGCTAACAGAGGGCGGCAAACAGAGGGCGGCAAACAGAGGGCAGTAAACAGAGGACCTCAAACAGAAGGCGGGAAACAGAGGCCTGCAAAAAGCAGGCTGCAAAGAAAAGCCGAGAAACAGAGGCCCCAAACAGAGGGCAGCAAACAGAGAGCGGCAAACAGAGGGACCCAAACAGAAGGCGGCAAACAGAGGGCGGCAAAGAAAGGACCAAAACAGAGGGCAACAAACAGAGGGTGGCAAACAGACTCTGGCAACCAAAGGGCTGCAAACAGAGGGTGGCAAAGACAGGGCGGGAAACAGAGCGCGGCAAACATAGGACGGCGAACAGAGTGCCACAAACAGAGGGCGGCAAACAGAGGGCTCCAAAACAGTGGGCGGCAAACAGAGGGCGCGACACAGAGTGCCCCAAACAGAGGGCAGCAAACAGAGGACGGCAAACAGAAGGAGGCAAACATAGGGCGGCAAATGAAGGGCGGCAAACAGAGGGCGGCAAACAGCGTGCGGCAAACAGAGCGCCCCGATCAGAGGCCAGCAATCAGAGGGCGGCATACAGAGGGCGGCATACAGAGGGCGGCAAACAGAGGGCGCCAAACAGAGGGCCCCAAAAAGAGGGCGGAAAACAGAGGGTGGCAAACAGTGGTCTGCAAACAGGGGGCTGCAAAAACAGGGCCCCAAAAAGAGTTCCCCAAACAGAGTGCATTAAACAGAGGGCGGCAAACAGTGGGCGGCAAACAGAGGGAGGCAAACAGAGGGCGGCAAACATAGGGCCCCAAACAGAGGACGGCAAAGAGAGGGCAGCAAACAGAGGGCGGCAAACAGAGGGCCCCAAACAGAGGGCAGCAAACAGAGGGCGGCAAACAGAGGGCGGCAAACAGAGGGCAGCAAACAGAGGTCCCCAACAGTGGGCGGCAAACAGAGGGCCGCAAACAGGGGACGGCAAAATCGGGCGGCAAACAGAGGGCGGCAACAGAGGGCGGCAAACAGAGGGCGGCAAACAGAGGGCCCAAACAAAGGTGGCAACAGAGGAGGCAAACGAGGGCACAAACAAGTGCGCAAACAGAGAGGAAAACTGAGGGCAGCAAATAGAGAGCGGAAAACAGAGGGCAGCAACAGAGGGCCACCAAAAGAGGCCCCCAAATGAGGGCAGTAAACAGGGACCCCAAGCAGAGGGCGGCAAACAGTGGGCACAACAGGGGGCCCCAAACAGAGGCGGCAAACAGAGGGCGGCAACAGAGGGCGGCAAACAGAGGGGCCCAAACAGAGGGCAGCAAACACAGGGCGGCAAACAGATGGCTCCAAACAGAGGGCGGCAAACAGAGGGTGGCAAACAGAGGGCGGCAAACAGAGGGCGGCAAACAGAGGGAGGCAAACAGAGGGAGGCAACCAGAGGACGGCAAACAGAGGGCGTCAAGCAGAAGGCGGCAAACAGAGGGTCGCAAACAGAGGTCTGCAAAGAGCGGGCGGCAAACACAGGGCCCCAAAGAGAGGGCCCCAAACAGAGGGCAGTAAACAGAGGGTGGCAACGACAGGGCAGCAAAGAGAGTGCGGAAACAGAGGGCGGCAAACAGAGGGCCCCAAACAGAGGGCGGCAAACAGAGGGCGGCAAACAGAAGGCGGCAAACAGTGGGCCCCAAACAGAGGGCGGCATCCAGAGGGCAGCAAACAGAGGGCGCCAAACAGAAGGCGGCAAACAGAAGGCGGCAAACAGAGGGCAGCAAACAGAGGGCCTCAAACAGAAGGCGGCAAACAGAGGCTGGCAAAAAGAGGGCGGCAAACAAAAGGCGACAAACAGAGGGCCCCAAACAGAGGGCCCCAAACAGAGTGCAGTTAACAGAGAGCTGCAAACTGAGGGCGGCAAACAGAGGGCAGTAAACAGATGTCGACAATCAGAGGATGGCAAACAGAGTGGGGAAAACAGAGTGACCCAAGCAGAAGGCGGCCAGCAGAGGGCGGCAGCAGAGGGCGGCAAGCAGAGGGTAGCAAACAGAGGGCGGCAAACAGAGGGCCCCAAACAGAGGGCGCAAAACAGAGGGCGGCAAACAGAGGGCGGCAAACAGATAGCCTCAAACAGAGCACGGCATTCAGAGGGCAGCATACAGAGGGCGGCAATCAGAGGGCTCCAAACAGAGGGAGGCAAACAGAGGGCTGTAAACAGAGGGCAGCAAACAGTGGGCAGCAAACAGAGCGCCTCAAACAGAAGGCAGCAAACAGAGGGCGGTAAAAAGAGGGACCGAGCGGCAAACAGAGGCGCAAAAGAGCCCAAACAGAATGCGGCAAAGGGAGTGTGGCAAACAGAGGGCAGCAAACAGAGGTGCCCAAACAGTGGGGTAAACAGAGGGAAGCAAAAAGAGGGCGGCAAAGAGAGGGCGGCTTACGGAGGGCGGCAAAAGAGGGCGCCAAACAGAGGGCCCGAAACAGAGGGCAGCAACAAAGGGCCCCACAGAGGGCGGCAAACAGAGGGCGGAAAACAGGGAAGCGCAAACAGATGGTGGCAAACAGAGGGTGGCAAACAGAGGGCGGCAAACAGAGGGAACCAAACAGAAGGTGGCAAACAGAGGGAACCAAACAGAGGGCAGTAAACGGAGGGCGGCAAACAGAGGGCAGAAAACAGAGGGTGGCAAACAGAGGGCCCCAAACAGTGGGTGGCAAACAGAGGGCGGCAAACAGAGGGCGGCAAAATTAGGGCTGTAAACAGGGAGCGGCAAACAGAGGGCCCGATCAGAGTGCGGCAATCAGAGGGCGGTATATAGAGGGTGGCAAACAGAGGGCTCCAAACAGAGGGTGGCAAACAGATAGAGACAAACAGAGGGCGGCAAACAGAGGGTGGCAAACAGAGGGCGGAAAACAGAGGGCGGCAAACAGAGAGCGGAAAACAGAGGGTGGCAAACAGAGGGCGGCAAACAGAGAGCAGCAAACAGAGGGCCGCAAAAAGAGGGCCCCAAATACAGGGCAGTAAACAGAGTGTCCCAAACAGAGGGCGGCAAACAGAGGGCAGCAAACAGAGAGCGGCAAACAGAGGGCGGCAAACAGAGGGCCCCAAACAGAGGGCAGCAAACAGAGGGCGGCAAACAAATCGATCCAAACAGAGGGTGGTAAACAGAGGGCGGCAAACAGAGGGCAGCAAACAGAGGGAGGCAAACAGAGGGAGGCCAACAGAGGATGGCAAACAGATGGCGGCAAACAGAGTGCCCCAAACAGAGGGCAGCAAACAGAGGGCGCGAAACAGAGGGCGACATACAGGGGGCAGCAAACAGAGGGTGGCAATCAGAGGGCCACAAACAGAGGGTCCCAAACAGAGTGCAGTTAACAGAGGGCGGCAAACAGAGGGCGCTAAACACAGTGCCCCAAACAGAGGGCAGCACACAGAAGGAGGCAAACAGAGGGCGGCAAACAGAGGGCGGCAAACAGAGGATGGCAAAAACAGGATGGCAAACAGAGGGGCCCCAAATCGATTGCGGCAAACAGAGGACGGCAAACAGAGGGCCCCAAAAAAAAGCCGCAAACAGAGGGCAGTAAACAGAGGGCGGCAAAAAGAGGGCGGCAAAGAGAGGGCCGCTTACAGAGGGCGTCAAACAGAGGGCCCCAAACAGAGGGCCCCAAACAGAGGGTGGCAAACAAAGTGCCCCAAACAGAGGGCGGCAAACAGAGGGCGGCAAATAGAGGGCAGAAAACAGAGGCTTCCAAACAGAACGCGGAAAACAGAGGACGGCAAACAGAGGGCGGCAAACAGAGCGCGGCAAACAGAGGGAACCAAACAGAAGGCGGCAGCAGAGGGCGGCAAACAGAGGGCTGCAAACAGAGGGCGGAAAACAGAGGGCGACAACAGAGGGCGGAAAACGGAACACTGCAAACAGATGGCCCCAAACAGAGGGCGGCAAACAGAGGGCGGCAAACAGAGGCCTGCACACAGAGGGCCCCAAACAGAAGGCGCCAAACAGAAGGAGGAAAACAGAGGGCGGCAAAAAGAGGATGGCAAACAGATGGCCCCAAACAGAGGGCTGCAAAGAGAGTGCGGGAAACAGAGGTCGTTAAACAGAGGGCACCAAACAGAGGGCGGCATACAGAGAGCAGCAGCCAGAGGGCACCAAACAGAGGGCGGCAAACAGAGGGAGGCAAACAGCAGGCGGCAAACAGAGGCTGGCAAAAAGAGGGCTGCAAACAAAAGGCAACAAACAGAGGGCGGCAAACGGACGGCCCCAAACAGAGGGCCCCAAACAGAGTGCAGTTAACAGAGGGCTGCAAACGAGGGCGGCAAACAGAGTCCGACAAACAGAGGGCGGCAAAAAGAGTGTGGCAAACAGACAGACCCAAACAGAGGGGCAGCAGAGGGTGGCAAACAGAGGGCGGCAAAGAGTGGGCGGCAAACAAAGGCTCCAAACAGCGGGCAGCAAACAGAGGGCGGCAAACGGAGCGTGGAAAACAGAGGCCTCCAAACAGACGGTCGCAAACAGAGGGCGGCAAACAGAGGGCCCAATACAGAAGGCGGAAAACAGAGGGAGGCAAAAAGAGGACGGCAAACAGAGGGCGGCAAAGAGAGGGCGGCAAACAGAGGGCCCCAAACAGAGGGTCCCAAAAAGAGTGCAGTTAACAGAGGGTGGGAAACAGAGGGCGGCAAACAGAGGGCGGCAAACAGAGGGCGGCAAACAGAGGGTTGCAAACAGAGGGGCCCAAACAGAAGGCGGCAAACAGAGGGCACAAACAGAGGGCCGCAAACAGAGGGACGCAAACAGAGGGCCCCAAACAGAGGGCGGCAAACAGAGGGCGGCAAACAGAGGGCCACGAGTGCCCAAACAGAGGGCAGCAAACAGAAGACGGCAAACAGAGGGCCCCAATCAGAGGGCGGCAAACAGAGGGCAGCAATCAGAGGGCGCCAAACAGCGGGTGGCAAACAGAGGGTGCCAAACAGAGGGCGCCAAACAGAATGCCCTAAACAGAGGGCAGCAAACAGAGGATGGCAAACAGACGACGGCAAAAAGAGGGTGGCGAACAGAAGGTGGCAAACGAAGGAGGCAAACAGAGGCCCCCAAACAGAGGGCGGTGAACAGATGATGGCAAACAGATTCCGGCAAACAGAGGGCGGCAAACAGAGGGCGGCAAATAGAGGGCGCCAAGCAGAGTGCCCCAAACAGAGGGCAGAAAACAGAGGATGGCAAACAGAGTGCCCTAAGCAGAGGGCAGCAAACAGAGGGCGGCAAACAGAGGGCTGGAAACAGATGGCCCCAAACAGAGGGCCCCATACAGAAGGCAGAAAACAGAGGGCGGAAAACAGAGGGAAGTAAAAAGCCAACGGCAAACAGAGGGCGGCCATCAGAGGGCCCCAAACAGAGGGTCCCAAAAAGAGTGCAGTTAACAGAGGGTGGGAAACAGAGGGCGGCAAACAGAGGGCGGCAAACACAGGGCGGTAAACAGAGTGTTGCAAACAGAGGGGCCCAAACAGAGGGCGGAAAACAGAGGGCACAAACAGAGGGCCCAAACAGAGGGACGCAAACAGAGGGCCCCAAACAGAGGGCGGCAAACAGAGGCGGCAAACAGAGGGCGCACAGCTGAGTGCCGCCAAACAGAGGGCAGCAAACAGAAGACGGCAAACAGAGGGCCCCAATCAGAGGGCGGCAAACAGAGGGCAGCAATCGAGGGGCAAACAGCGGGTGGCAAACAGAGGGTGCCAAACAGAGGGCGCCAAACAGAGTGCCCTAAACAGAGGGCAGCAACAGAGGATGGCAAACAGACGACGGCAAACAGAGGGTGGCGAACAGAAGGTGGCAAACGAAGGAGGCAAACAGAGGCCCCCAAACAGAGGGCGGAACAGATGATGGCAAACAGATTCCGGCAAACAGAGGGCGGCAAACAGAGGGCGGCAAATAGAGGGCGCCAAGCAGAGTGCCCCAAACAGAGGGCAGAAAACAGAGGATGGCAAACAGAGTGCCCTAAGCAGAGGGCAGCAAACAGAGGGCGGCAAACAGAGGGCTGGAAACAGATGGCCCCAAACAGAGGGCCCCATACAGAGGGCGGCAAACAGAGGGCCCCATACAGAAGGCAGAAAACAGAGGGTGGAAAACAGAGGGAAGTAAAAAGCCGACGGCAAAGAGAGGGCGGCCATCAGAGGGCCCCAAACAGAGGGTCCCAAAAAGAGTGCAGTTAACAGAGGGTGGGAAACAGAGGGCGGCAAACAGAGGGTGGCAAACACAGGGCGGTAAACAGAGTGTTGCAAACAGAGGGGCCCAAACAGAAGGCGGAAAATAGAGGGCACAAACAGAGGGCCTCAAACAGAGGGACGCAAACAGAGGGCCCCAAACAGAGGGCGGCAAACAGAGGGCGGCAAACAGAGGGCGCCCAGCTGAGTGCCCCAAACAGAGGGCAGCAAACAGAAGACGGCAAACAGAGGGCCCCAATCAGAGGGCGGCAAACAGAGGGCAGCAATCAGAGGGCGCCAAACAGCGGGTGGCAAACAGAGGGTGCCAAACAGAGGGCGCCAAACAGAATGCCCTAAACAGAGGGCAGCAAACAGAGGATGGCAAACAGACGACGGCAAAAAGAGGGTGGCGAACAGAAGGTGGCAAACGAAGGAGGCAAACAGAGGCCCCCAAACAGAGGGCGGTGAACAGATGATGGCAAACAGATTCCGGCAAACAGAGGGCGGCAAACAGAGGGCGGCAAATAGAGGGCGCCAAGCAGAGTGCCCCAAACAGAGGGCAGAAAACAGAGGATGGCAAACAGAGTGCCCTAAGCAGAGGGCAGCAAACAGAGGGCGGCAAACAGAGGGCTGGAAACAGATGGCCCCAAACAGAGGGCGGCATACAGAGGGCGGCAAACAGAGGGCCCCATACAGAAGGCAGAAAACAGAGGGCGGAAAACAGAGGGAAGTAAAAAGCCGACGGCAAACAGAGGGCGGCAAATAGAGGGCGGCAAACTGAGGGCACCAAACAGAGAGTCCCAAACAGAGTGCGATTAACAGAGGGCGTCAAACAGAGGGCTGCAAACAGACAGCCGCAAACAGAGGGCGGCAAACAGAGGGCGGCAAAAAGAGGGCCCCAAACAGAAGGCGGCAAACAGAGGGCGGAAAACAGAGGGAGGCAAAAAGAGGACGTCAAACAGAGGGCGGCAAACAGAGGGCAGCAATCAGAGGGTCCCAAACAGAGTGCATTTAAAAGAGGGTGGCAAACAGAGGGCGGCAAACAGAGGGCGGTAAACAGAGGGCGGTAAACAGAGTTTTGCAAACAGTGGGGCCCAAACAGAAGGCGGAAAACAGAGGGCGGCAAACAGAGGGCGGCAAACAGAGGGACGCATACAGAGGGCCCCAAACAGAAGGCGGCAACCAGAGGGCACCCAGCAGAGTGCCCCAAACAGAGGGCAGCAAACAGAGGACGGCAAACAGAGGGCCCCAATCAGAGGGTGCCAAACAGAGGGCGGCAATCAGGGGGCGGTAATCAGAGGGCACCAAAGAGAGGGCGGCAAACAGAGGGTGGCAATCAGAGGGCACCAAAGAGAGGGCGGCAAACAGAGGGCGACAAACACAGGGCGACAAACACAGTGCCCTAAACAGAGGGCAGCAAACAGAGGACGGCAAACAGACAGCTCCAAACAGAAGGTGGCAAACAGAAGGAGGCAAACAGACGCCCCCAAACAGAGGGCGGCGAACAGACGATGGCAAACAAATGCCGGCAAACAGAGGGCGGCAAACAGAGGGCGGCAAACAGAGTGCCCCAAACCGAAGGTGGCAAACAGAGGGCGGCATACAGAGAGTGGCAAACAGAGCGCGGCAAACAGAACTCGCGAAACAGAGGGCTACATACAGGGGGCGGCAAACAGAGGGCGCCAAACAGAGGGCGGCAAACAGAGTGCCCCAAACAGAGGGCGGCAAACAGAGGGCAGTAAACAGAGTTTGGCAAACAGAGTGCGGCAAACAACGCAAGGCAAACACAGGGCGGCAAACAGATAGCTGCAAGCAGATGGCGGAAAATAGAGGACGGCAAACACAGGGCGGCAAAAAGAGGGCCCCAAACAGAAGGCGGCAAACAGAGGGTGGAAAACAGAGGGAGGCAAAAAGAGAACGGCGATCAGAGGGCCCCAAACTGTGGGTCCCAAACTGAGTGCAGTTAAAAGAGGGAAGCAAACAGAGGGCGGCAAACAGAGGGCGGCAAACAGAATGCCCCAAACAGAGGGCGGCAAGCATAGGGCAGCAAACAGAGCGCCGCAAACTGAGGGAGGCAAACAGAGGGAGGCAAACAGAGGGCAGCAAGCAGAGGGCTCAAACAGAGGGCGGTAAACAGAGGGCGGCAAACATAAGGCGATAAACAGAGGGAGGCAAACAGAGGGCGGCAAACAGAGGGTCCCAAACAGAAGGCGGCAAATAGAGGGCGGCAAACAGAGTGCCCCAAACAGAGGGAGGCAAGCAGAGGGCGGCAAGCAGAGTGCGGCAAACAGAGGGTGGCAAACAGAGGGCCCCAAAAAGATGGCAGCAAACAGAGGGCAGCAAACAGAGGGCAGAAAAGAGAGGGCCCCAAACAGTGGGCGGCAAACAGAGGGCGGCAATCACATGACGCCAAACAGAGGGCAGTAAACAGAGGCAGGCAAACAGAGGGCGTCAAACAGAGGGCAGCACATAGAGGGCAGCAAACGGAGGGCGGCAAACAGAAGGCGACAAACAGGTGGCCCCAAACACAGGGCGGCAAACAGAGGGCGGTAAACAAGGGGGACCCAAACAGAGCGCAGGAAAAGGGGTCGGCAAACAGAGGGCGGCAAACAGAGGGCAGCAAACAGAAGGTGGCAAGCAGAGGAGGCAAACAGAGTGCTGCAAACAGATGGCGGCCAACAGAGGGCGGCAAACAAAGGGCAGTAAACAGCGGGCGACAAACAGAGGGCCCAAAACAGAGGGCCCCAAACAGAGCACAGTGAACAGAGTGCGGCAAACAGAGGGCGGCAATCAGAGTGCCCCAAACAGAGTGCTGCAAATAGAGGGCGGCAAACAGATTGGCAAACAGAGGGACACAAACAGAGGTGACAAACAGAGGGCGGCAAACAGAGGGCGGCAACCTGAGGGCCCCAAACTGAGCGCGGCAAATGGGTGGTGGCAAAAAGAGGGCCCCAAACAGTGGGCAGCAAACAGAGGGCGGCAAACAGAGGGCGACAAACAGGGGGCGGTAAACAGAGGGTGGCAAACAGAGGGATCCAAACAGAGGGCGACAAACAGGGGGCGGTAAACAGAGGGTGGCAAACAGAGGGATCCAAACAGAGGGCGCCAAACAGAGGCTGGCAAACAGAATGCGGCAAACAGAGGGCTCCAAACAGAGGGCAGCAAACAGAGGGTGGGAAACGGAGGCCGGCAAACAGGCGGCGCAAACAGAGGGCAGCAAATAGAGGGTGGCAAATGGAGGGCGGCAAACAGAGGGCTCAAACAGAGGGCCCCAAACAGAGGGCGGCAAAGAGAGGGCGGCAAACAGAGAGCAGCAAACAGAGAGAGGCAAACAGAGGGCTCCAAACAGAGGGGGGCAAACTGAGTGAGGCACACATGGGGCGGCAAACAGAAGGAGGCAAACAGAGAGCGGCAAGCAGAGGGTGGCAAATGGAGGGCGGCAAACAGAGGGCGGCAAACAGACGGCCCCAAAAACAGTGCCCTAAACAGAGGGCAGGAAACAGACGGCGGCAAACAGAGTGCAGCAAACAGAACGAGGCAAACAGAGGACAGCAAACAGAGGGCGGCAAACAGAGGGCGACAAACAAGGGGGGCAAACAGGGCGGCAAACAGAGGGCCCCAAACAGTGGGCGGCAAATGGAGGGCAGCAAACAGAGGGCCGAAAACAGAGGGCGGAAGCAGAGGGCAGCAAACAGAGGGCGGCAAACAGAGGGTGGCAAAGAGAGAGAGGCAAACAGAGGGAGGGAAACAGAGGACAGCAAACAGACGGCCCCAAACAGAGGGCGGTTAACAGAGGGCGGCAAACAGAGGGTGACAAACAGTGGGAGGCAAACAGAGGGCGGGAAACAGAGGGCCCCAAACAGAAGGTGGCAAACAGAGGGCGGCAAACAGAATGCCCCAAACAGAGGGCGGCAAGCAGAGGGTGGCAAACAGAGGGCAGCAAACAGACGGCGGCAAACAGATGGCGGCAAATAGAGGATGGTAAACAGAGGGCCCCAAATAGAGGGCGGAAAACAGAGGGCGGCAAACAGAGTGCAGCGAACAGCGGGCGGCAAACAGAGAGTGGCATACAGAGGGCGGCAAATAGAGGGCGGCAAAGAGAGGGCGGCAAACAGAGGGGCCCAAAAAGAGGGAACCAAACAAAGGGCAGTAAAGAGAGGACGGCAAACAGAGTGCGGCAAACAGAGGGAGGCAAACAGAGGGTGGCAAACAAAGGGCCCCAAACAAAGGGTGGCAAACAGTTGGCGGCAAACAGGGGGCTGCAAAAAGAAGGCGGCAAATAGAGGGTGAAAAACAGAGGGCGGCAAATAGAGGGAGGCAAAGAGAGGGCCCCAAACAGAGTGCGGCAAACAGAGGGCAGCAAACAGTGGATGGCAAACATAGGGCAGCAAACAGAGGGCGGCAAACAGAGGCCGGAATACAGTATGCGGCAAACAGAGGACTCCAAACAGAGGGCAGCAAACAGAGGGGGGCAAACAGAGGCCGGTAAACAGAGGGGTGCAAACAGAGGGCAGCAAATAGAGGGTGGCAAACTGAGGTCGGCAAAGAGAGGGCTCAAACAGAGGGCCCCAAACAGAGCGCGGCAAAGAGAGGGCGGCAAACAAGGGGCCCAAAAAGAGGTCCCAACCAAAAGGCAGTAAACAGAGGACGGCAAACAGAGTGCGGCAAACAGAGCGAGGCAAACAGAGGGCTGCAAACAGAGGGTGGCAAACAGAGCGCGGCAAACAGGGGGCCGCAAACAGAAGGCGGCAAACAGAGGGCGACAAACAGAGGGCCGCAAATAGAGTGCGGCAAACAGAGAGTGGCAAATAGAGGGCGAAATACAGAGGGTGGCAAAGAGAGAGCACAAACATTGTGCCCCAAGCTGAGGACAGCAAATAGAGGTCGGCAAACAGAGTGCCCCAAACAGAGGGCGTCAAACTGAGGGCAGCAAACAGAGGGCGGAAAACAGAGGTCCCCAAACAAAAGGCGGCAAACAGCGGAAGACAAACAGAGTGCGGCAAACAGAGGGCGGCAAACAGAGCGCGGTAAACAGAGGGCCCCAAACAGAGGGCAGAAAACAGAGGGTGGCAAACAGAGGGCGGCAAACAGAGGGTGGCAAACAGAGTGGCCCAATCAGAGGTCAGCAAACAGACAGCGCCAAACAGAGGTAGGCAAACATAGGGCGGCAAGCAGAAGGCGGCAAACAGCGGGCGGCAAACAGAGGGGGAAAAAGGAGGGCGGCAAACAGAGGGCGGCAAACAGAGGTACCCAAACAGAGAGCGTCAAACAGAGGGCAGCAAACAGAGGGCGGCAAACAGAGGGCGGCAAACAAAGGGCCCCAAACAGAGGGCGTCAAACAGAGGGCAGCAAATAGTGGGTGGCAAACAGAGGGCGGAAAACAGAGGGCGGCAAACAGAGGTCCCCAAACAGAAGGCGGAAAACAGCGGGCGGCAAACAGAGGGAGGGAAATAGAGGGTGGCAAACAGAGGGCGGCAAACAGAGGACGGCAAACAGAGGGAGGCAAACAGAGGGCGGCAAACAGAAGGGGGAAAACAGAGGGCAGCAAACAGAGGGCGCAAACAGAGGTCCCCAAACAGAGGGCGTCAAACAGAGGGCAGCAAACAGCGGGCGGCAAACAGGGGTGGCAAACAGAGGGTGGTAAAAAGAGGGACCCACCCAGAAGGCGGCAAACAGATTGCGGCAAACAGAGGGAGGATAACAGAGGGCCTCAAACAGAAGGCGGCAAACAGAGGCCAGCAAAAAGAGGGCTGCAAACAGAAGGCGACTAACAGAGGGCTGCAAACATGGGCGGCAACCAGAGGGCCCCAAAGCAGAGTACGTCAAACAGAGGGCGGCAAACAGAGGGCTCCAAATAGAAGGCCGCAAAAGGACGGCGGCAAACCGAGGGCAGCAAACTGAGGGCGACAAACACAGGGCCCCAAACAGAGGGCGGCAAACAGTGGGAGGTAAACAAGGGGGCCCCAAACAGAGGGCGGAAAAAAGGGGGCGGCAAACAGAGGGCGGCAAACAGACGGCAGCAAACAGTGGGCTGCAAACAGAGGTCCACAAACAGAGAGCTCCAAAAAGAGCACAGTAAAGAGACGGCGGCAAACCTAGGGCGGCAATCAGAGTGCCCCAAACAGAGTGCGGCAAACAGAGGGCGGCAAACAGAGGGCGGCAAACAGAGGGCGGCAAACAGAGGGCGGCAAACAGAGGGCGGCAAACAGAGGGCGGCAAACAGAGGGCGGCAAACAGAGGGCGGCAAACAGAGGGCGGCAAACAGAGGGCGGCAAACAGAGGGCCCCAAACAGAGGGCGGCAAACAGAGGGAGGCAAACAGAGGGCGGCAAACAGAGGGCCGCAAACAGAGGGCGGCAAACAGAGGGCGGCAAACAGAGGGCAGCAAACAGAGGGCGGCAAACAGAGGGCGGCAAACAGAGGGCGGCAAACAGAGGGCAGCAAACAGAGGGCCCCAAACAGAGTGCCAAAACAGAGGGCCAAAAACAGAGGGCCAAAAACAGAGGGCGGCAAACAGAGGGCGGCAAACAGAGGGCGGCAAACAGAGGGCGGCAAACAGAGGGCGGCAAACAGAGGGCGGCAAACAGAGTGCAGCAAACAGAGGGCGGCAAACAGAGTGTGGCAAACAGAGGGCGGCAAACAGAGGCGGCAAACAGAGGGCGGCAAACAGAGGGCCCAAAAAGAGGGACCAAAACAAGGGCGTAAACAGAGGACGGCAAACAGAGGGCGGCAAACAGAGGGCGGCAAACAGAGGGCCAAACAGAGGGCGGCAAACAGAGGGCGCCAAACAGAGGGCAGCAAACAGAGGGTGGCAAACAGAGGCCGGCAAACAGAGGGGGGCAAACAGAGGGCAGCAAACAGAGGGCGGCAAACAGAGGGCGGCAAAGAGAGGGTTCAAACAGAGGGCCCCAAACAGAGGGCGGCAAAGAGAGGGCGGCAAACAGAGGGCGGCAAACAGAGGGCGGCAAACAGAGGGCAGCAAACAGAGGGGGCAAACAGAGGGCTCCAAACAGAGGGGGGGCAAACTGAGGGAGGCACACATAGGGCGGCAATCAGAGGGCGGCAAACAGAGAGCGGACAGCAGAGGGTGGCAAATCGAGGGCGGCAAACAGAGGGCGGCAAACAGACGGCCCCAAAAACAGGGCCCGAAACAGAGGGCAGAAACAGAGGGCGGCAAACACAGTGCAGCAAACACAGCAAGGCAAACAGAGGACGGCAAACAGAGGGCGGCAAACAGAGGGCGGCAAACAGAGGGCGACAAACAGAGGGCGGCAAACAGAGGGCGGCAAACAGGTGTCCCTAAAACAGTGGGAGGCAAACAGAAGGCAGCAAACAGAGGGCGGCAAACAGAGGGAGGCAAACAGAGGGCGCCGAACAGAGGCCCCAAACAGAGGGCGGCAAAAGAGGGAGGGAAACAGAGGGCGGCAAACAGAGGGCGGCAAACAGAGGGAGGCAAACAGAGGGCGGGAAACAGAGGGCCCCAAACAGAAGGTGGCAAAAAGAGGGTGGCAAACAGAATGCCCCAAACAGAGGGCGGCAAGCAGAGGGTGGCAAACAGAGGGCAGCAAACAGACGGCGGCAAACAGATGGCGGCAAATAGAGGATGGTAAACAGAGGGCCCCAAATAGAGGGCGGAAAACAGAGGGCGGCAAACAGAGTGCAGCGAACAGCGGGCGGCAAACAGAGAGTGGCATACAGAGGGCGGCAAATAGAGGGCGGCAAAGAGAGGGCGGCAAACAGAGGGGCCCAAAAAGAGGGAACCAAACAAAGGGCAGTAAAGAGAGGACGGCAAACAGAGTGCGGCAAACAGAGGGAGGCAAACAGAGGGCGGCAAACAGAGGGCGGCAAACAGAGGGCCGCAAACAGAAGGCGGCAAATAGAGGGTGAAAAACAGAGGGCAGCAAACAATTTGCGGCAAACAGAGGGCTCCAAACAGAGGGCAGCAAACAGAGGGTGGCAAACAGAGGCCGGCAAACAGAGGGGGGCAAACAGAGGGCAGCAAATAGAGGGCGGCAAACGGAGGGCGGCAAAGAGAGGGTTCAAACAGAGGGCCCCAAACAGAGGGCGGCAAAGAGAGGGCGGCAAACAGAGAGCGGCAAACAGAGGGTGGCAAACAGAGGGCAGCAAATAGAGGGCAGCAAACAGAGGGCGGCAAACAGAGGGCTCCAAACAGAGGGGGGGCAAACTGAGGGAGGCACACATAGGGCGGCAATCAGAGGGCGGCAAACAGAGAGCGGACAGCAGAGGGTGGCAAATCGAGGGCGGCAAACAGAGGGCGGCAAACAGACGGCCCCAAAAACAGGGCCCGAAACAGAGGGCAGTAAACAGCGGGCGGCAAACACAGTGCAGCAAACACAGCAAGGCAAACAGAGGACGGCAAACAGAGGGCGGCAAACAGAGGGCGGCAAACAGAGGGCGGCAAACAGAGGGCGGCAAACAGAGGGCGGCAAACAGAGGGCCCCAAACAGAGGGCGGCAAACAGAGGGCGGCAAACAGAGGCAGAGCGGCAAACAGAGGGCAGCAAACAGAGGGCGGCAAACAGAGGGAGGCAAACAGAGGACGGCAAACACAGGGCCCCAAACAGAGGGTGGCAAACAGAGGGCTCCAATCAGAGGGCGGTAAACAGAGGGCAGCAAACAGACGGCGACAAACAGTGGGAGGCAAACAGAGGGCGGGAAACAGAGGGCGACAAACAGAGGGCGGCAAGCAGAGGGCGGCAAACAGAAGGTGGCAAACAGACGGCGGCAAACAGATGGCGGCAAACAGACGGCATCAAACAGATGGAGGCAAACAGAGGATGGCAAATAGAGGGCGGAAAACAGAGCGCAGCAAACAGAGTGCAGCTAAGAGCGAGCGGCAAACAGAAAGCGGCATACAGAGGGTGGCAAATAGAGGGCGGCAAAGAGAGGGCGGCAAACAGAGGGGCCCAAAAAGAGGGAACCAACCAAAGGGCAGTAAACAGAGGACGGCAATCAGAGTGCAGCAAACAGAGCGAGGCAAACAGAGGGCGGCAAACAGAGGGTGGCAAACAGAGGGCGGCAAACAGGGGGCTGCAAACAGAAGGCGGCAAACAGAGGGCGACAAACAGAGGGCGGCAAATAGAGGGAGGCAAAGAGAGTGTGGCAAACAGAGGGCGGCAAACAGAGGGTGGCAAACTGAGGGCTCCAAACAGAGGGTGGCAAACAGAGTGCCCTAAACAGAGGGAGGGAAGCGGAGGGCGGCAAACGGAGGGCGGCAAAGAGAGGGCGGCAACCAGAGGGCTGCAAACAGAGGGTGGCAAAGACAGGGAGGCAAACAGAGGGCGGCAAACAGAAGGCGGATAACAGAGTGCGGCAAAAAGTGGGCGAAAAACAGAGTGCGGCAAATAGAGGGCGGCAAACAAAGGGCCGCAAATAGAGGGCGGCAAACAGAGGGCGGCAAACAGAGGGCAGCCAACAGAAGGAGGCAAATAGAGGGCGGAAAACGGAGGGTGGCAAACAGAGGGCAGAAAAGAGAGGGCCCCAAACAGAGTGCAATTAGCAGAGGGCAGCAAACATAGTGCAGCAAACAGAAGGCGACAAACAGAGGGCGGTAGTCAGAGGGTGGCAAACAGAGGTACCCAAACAAAAGGTGGCAAACAGAGGGTGGCAATCAGAGGGCGGCAAACAGAGGGTGGCAAACAAAGGCCCCAAACAGAGGGCAGCAAACAGAGGCCGTAAGCAGAGCGCGGCAAACAGAGGGCTACAAACACAGGGTGGCAAAGAGAGGGCAGCAAACAGAGGGCGGCAAAAAGAGAACGGCAAACGGAGGGCCACAAACAGAGGGTGCCAAACAGAGGGTGGCAAACAGATGGCGGCAAACAGATGGTACCAAACAGAGTTCGGCAACAGGAGGGTGGCAAACAGAGGGAGGCAAACAGAGGGCACCAAACAGATGGCAGCAAACAGAGGGCTGCAAACAGAAGGCAGCAAACAGAGGGCGGCAAACAGAAGGAGCAAACAGAGGCGGCAAACACTGTGACCCAACAGAGGGCGCAGCAGAGGGCGCAACAGAGGGCAGCAAACAGAGGGTCCCAAACAGAGGGCGGCAAACAGAAGCAGCAAACAGAGTGCCCCAAACAGAGGGCGGCAAGCAGAGCGCAGCAAACTGAGGGCGGCACACATAGGCGGCAAACAGAGGGGGCACACTAGGGCGGCAAACAGAGGGAGGCAAACAATGGATGATAAACAGAGGGCCCCAAACAGAGGGCGGCAAACAGAGGGGGGCAAAAAGAGGGCGACAAACAGAGGGATGCAAACAGAGGGCAGCAAACACAGGGCCCCAAACAGAAGGCGGCAAGCAGAGGGCGGCAAACAGAGTGCGGACAGAAGGCGGCAAACAGAGGGTGGCAAACGGAAGGCTGCAAACAGAGGGCCACAAACGGACGGCGGCAAACAGAAGGAGGCAACATAGTCCGGCAAACTGATTGCGGCAAACAGATGGGGGCAAACAGAGGGCCCCAAACAGAATGCGATGAAAAGAGGGCTCCAAACATAGGGCCCCAAACAGAGGGCAGAAAACAGAGGGTGGCAAAAAGAGGGTGGCAAACAAAGATCAGCAAACAGAGGGCGGCAAGCAGAGGGCCCCAAACAGAGGGCGGCAAACAGAGGGTGGCAAACAGAGGGCCCCAAACAGAGGGCGGCAAACAGAGGGTGAGAAACAGAGGACGGCAAACAGAGTGCTGCAAAAAGATGGCCACAAACAGAGGGCGGAAAACAGAGGATGGCACACAAATGGGGGCAAACAGAGGGCGGCAAACAGAGGGTGTCAAACAGAGGGAGGCAAAAAGCGGATGGCAAACAGAGTTTGGTAAACAGAGGGCAGCAAACAGAGGGCGGCAAACAGTGGGCAGCAAACAGAGGGCCCCAAACAGAGGGCCCCAAACAGAGGGCAGTAAACAGAGGGTGGCAAACAGAGGACGGCATCAGAGGGTGGCAAAGAGATGTTGGCAAACAGAGGGACCCAAACAAAGGGCGGCAAACAGAAGGCGGCAAACAGAAGGCAGCAAACAGAGGGCGGCAAACAGAGGGCGGCAAACAGCGGGCGGCAAACAGAGTGCCCCAAACAGAGTGCGGAAAACAGAGGGCGGCACACAAATGGGGACAAACAGAGGGCGGCAAACAGAGGGCGGCAAACAGAGGGCGGCAAACAGAGGGCGGCAAACAGTGGGCGGCAAACTGAGGGCCCCAAACAGAGGGCAGTAAACAGAGGGCGGCAAACAGAGTGCGGCAAACAAAGGCGGCAAACAGATGTTGGCAAACAGAGGGACCCAAACAAAGGGCGGCAAACAGAGGGCGGAAAACAGAGGGTCCCAAACAGAGGGCGTCAAACAGATGGCAGCAAACAGAGGGCGGCAAACAGAGCTCGGCAAACAGAAAGCCGCAAACCGAAGGCGGCAAACAGAGGGCGGCAAACAGATTGCGGCAAACAAAGGGCGGCAAACAGTGGGACCCAAACAGAAGGCGGCAAACAGAGGGTGGCAAACAGAGGGCGCCAAAAAGAGAGCAGTAAACAGAGGGCAGCAAACAGAGGGCGACATGCAGAGGGCGGGAAACAGTGGGCCGAAAACAGAGGGCCCCAAACAGAGGGCAGTAAACAGGGGGCGACAAACAGAGTGCAGCAAACAGAGGGATGCAAACAGAGGGCTGCAAACAGAGGGCAGCAAACAGAGGGCGGCAAACAGAGGGCGACAAACAGAGGGCGGCAAACAGAGTGCCCAAAACAGTGGGAGGCAAACGGAGTCGGCAAACAGAGTGCCAAACAGAGGGCGGCAAGCAGAGGGCGGCAAACAGAGGGCAGCAAACACAGGCGGCAAACAGAGGGAGGCAAACAGAGGAGGGCAAACAGAGGGACGGCCAAACAGAGGGCGGCAAACAGAGGGAGGCAAACAGATGGCCCCAAACAGAGGGCGGCAAACAGAGGGCGCCCAGCAGAGTGCCCCAAACAGAGGGCAGCAAACAGAGGATGGCAAACAGAGGGCTCCAATCAGAGGGCGCCAAACAGAGTGCGGCAAACAGAGGGCGCCAAACAGAGGGCACCAAACAGAGTGCCCTAAACAGATGGCAGCAAACAGAGGACGGCAAACAGAGGACTCCAAACAGAAGGTGGCAAACAGAAGGAGGCAAACATAGGGTGGCGAACAGAGGCTGGCAAACAGAGGCCGGCAAACAGAATGCAGCAAACAGAGGCCCCCAAACAGAGGGTGGCAAACAGACGGTTGCAAACCGAAGACGGAAAACTGAGGGCGGCAAGTAGAGGGCGGCAAATGGAGGGCAGCAAACAGAGGGGAGCAAACAGAGGGCCCCAAACAGAAGGTGGCAAACAGAGGGCGGCAGAAAGATGGCACGAAACAGAGGGCGACATACAGCGGGCGTCAAACAGAGGGCAGCAAACAGAGGGCGTCAAACAGAGGGCGGCAACAGAGGGTGGTAAATAGAGGGCGGTAAACAGCAGGCAGCAAACAGAGTGCAGCAAACAACGCAAGGCAAACAGAGGGCGGCAAACAGAGGTCGGCAAACAGAGGGCAACAATCAGAGGGCGGCCAACAGATGGCGGCAAACAGAGGGCCCCAAACAGAGGACGGCAAGCAGAGGGCTCCAAACAGAAGGTGGCAAACAGAAGGAGGCAAACATAGGGTGGCAAACAGAGGCCGGCAAACAGAATGCAGCAAACAGAGGCCCCCAAACAGAGGGCAGCGAACAGACGGTGGCAAACCGGGGCCGGCAAACAGAGGGCGGCAAACAGAGTGCCCCAAACAGAGGACGGTAAACAGAGGGCGGAAAACAGAGGGCGGCAAAGAGAGGGCGGCAAAGAGAGGGCCTCAAACCGAGGGCCCAATTCAGAGGGCGGCCAACAGAGGGCCCCAAACAGGGGGCGGCAAACAGACGGTGGCAAAAAGAGGGTGGCAAACAGAGTGCGGCAAACAGAGGGCGGCAAACAGAGGGAGGCAAACAGAGGGCGGCAAACAGTGGGCGGAAAACAGAGGGCGGCATACAAAGGCCCCAAACAGAGGGCAACAAACAAAGGGCTGTAAACAGACCGCGGCAAACAGAGGGCTGCATACAGAAGGCGGCAAACTGAGGGCGGCAAACAGAGGGTTGCACAACGCTGGCCGCAAACAGAGGGCAGCAAACAGAGGGCCGGAAACACAGGGTCCCAAAGAGAGGGCGGCAAACAGAGGGCCCCAAACAGATGGCAGCAAACAGAGGGCGAC
>JAGIQG010000096.1:44219-79815 GCA_024679065.1 Sphyrna mokarran | reverse complement strand
GTGTGACTAGCCGGTGTGAAGCAGGTTGAACTGTGTTGAAAAGTTTAACGTTGAACATTGTGTCGCCGGTTAGTGGTCTGGGGGCGCGGGGGGTGGGGCTGGGTGGGGTGGCGGGGGTGGGTGTGTGGGGGGCACGGTCTGTATGATGACCTTAGTTTGGGGCACTCTGTTTTCCACCCAGTGTTTGCCGCTGTCTGTTTGCCGCCCTCTGTTTGCCGCCCTCTGTTTGATGCCCTCTGTTTGCTGCCCTCTGTTTGCCGCCTTCTGTTTGCCACCCTCTGTTTGCGGCCCTCTGTTTGCCGCCCTCTGTTTGCCGGCCTCTGTTTGCCTCCCTCTGTTTGCCGCCCTCTGTTTGCCGCCCTCTGTTTGCCGCCCTCTGTTTGCTGCCCTCTGTTTGGGGCACTCTGTTTGCCGCCCTCTGTTTGCCGCCCTCTGTTTGCTGCCCTCTGTTTGCCGCCCTCTGTTTGCCGCCCTCTGTTTGCCGCCCTCTGTTTGCCGCCCTCTGTTTGCCGCCCTCTGTTTGCCGCCCTCTGTTTGGGGCACTCTGTTTGCCGCCCTCTGTTTGCCGCCCCCTTTATGTCCCCTCTGTTTGCCGCGCTCTGTTTGCCGCTCTTTGTTTGCCGCCCTCTGTTTGCCACCCTCTGTTTGCGGCCCTTCTGTTTGCCGACCCCCTCTGTTTGCCACCCTCTGTTTTGCTCCCTCTGTTTGCCACCCTCTGTTTCGCCGCCCTCTGTTTGCCGCACTCTGTTTGTCTTCCGCTGTTTGCCACCTTCTGTTTGGGGACCTCTGTTTTCCGCCCTCTGTTTGCTGCCCTCAGTTTGACGCCCTCTGTTTGGGGCACTCTGTTTGCCGACCTCTATTTGCTGTCCTCAGCTTGGGGCACAATGATTGTGCTCTCTGTTTGCCACCCTCTGTATGTCGCCCTCTATTTGCCACTCTCTGTTTGCCGCACTCTATTTGCGGCCCTCTATTTGCCGCCATCTGTTTCCCGCCCTCTGTTTGTCGCCTTCTGTTTGCCGCCTTCTGCTTGCCGGCCTCTGTTTGCCGCCTTCTGTTTGAGGCCCTCTGTTATCCTCCCTCTGTTTGCCCCAATCTGTTTGCCGCCTTCTGTGTGGGTCCCCCTGTTTACCACCCTCTGTTTGCCACCCTCTGTTTGCCGCCCTCTGTTAGCCTCCTCTGTTTGCTGCCCTCTGTTTGCCGCCCTCTGTTTGCCACCCTCTTTTTCCCTCCCTCTTTGCCGCCCGTGTTTGACGCCCTCTGTTTGCCGTCCTCTTTTTGCCTCCCTCTCTTTTCCGCCCTCTGTTTGCGGCCTCCTGTTTGGGGCCCACTCTTTGCTGCCCTCTGTTTGCCGCCCTCTGTTTGCGGCTATCTGTTTGCAGCCCTCTGATTGCCGCCCTCTGTTTACCACCCTCTGTTTGGAGCCCTCTGTTTGCTGCCCTCTGTTTGCCTCCCTCTGTTTGCCCCCTCAGTTTGCCGCCCTCTGTTTGCCGCCCTCTGCTTGCTGCCCTCTGTTTGGGGCCACTCTGTTTGCCGCCCTCTGTCTGGAGCCCTCTGTTTGCTGCCCTCTCTTTGCCTCCCTCTGTTTGCCTCACTCAGTTTGCCGCCCTCTGATTGTCGCCCTCTGTTTGCCGCCCACTGTTTGCTGCCCTCTGTTTGCCTTGCATTGTTTGCCGCACTCTGTTTGCCGCCCTCTGTGGGGCACTGGGCCTCTGCTTTTGTCTTTGCGTTTGCCCTCCTGTTTGCCGCCCTCTGTTTGCCGCCCCCTGTATGTCGCCCTCTGTTTGCCGCACTCTGTTTGCCGCCTCTGTTGCCGCCCTCTGTTTGCCACCTTCTGTTTGGGGCCCTCTGTTTGCTGCCCTCTGTTTGCCGCCCTCCATTTGCCGCCCTCTATTTGCTGCCCTCTGTTTGCCGCCCTCTGTTTGCCGGCCGCTGTTTGCCACCGTCTGTTCGCCGCCATCTGTTTGGGGGCCTCTGTTTGCTGCATTCTGTTTGCCGGCCTCTGTTTGCCGCCCTATGTTTGCCTCCTTCTGTTTGCCTCCTTCTGTTTGGAGTCCTCTGTTTGCCGTCCTCTGTTTGGGGCACACTGTTTGGCACCCTCTGTTTACCACCCTCTGTTTGTCGCCGTCTGCTTGCCACCCTCTGTTTGCTGCCCACTGTTTGGGGCCCTCTTTTTGCCACCACCCGTTTGCCGCTCTCTGTTTGGGGCCCTAAGTTTGCCGCCCTCTGTTTGCTGCCCTTTGTTTGCCGCCTTCTGTTTGTCGCCCTCTGTTTGCCTCCCTCTGTTTGCCGCCCTCTGTTTGCCGACCTCTGTTTGCCTCCCTCTGTTTGCCGCCCTCTGCTTGCCGCCCTCTGTTTGGTGCACTCTGCTTGTCACCCTCTGTTTGTGTCCCTCTGTTTGCCGCTCTCTTTGCTGCCCTCTATTTGCAGCACTCTGTTTGGGGCACTCTGATTGCTGCCCTCTGTTTGCTGCCCTCTCTTCACTGTGCTCTTTTTGGGCCCTCTGTTTTGGGCCCTCTGTTTGCCGCCTGCTGTTTGCTGCCCTCTGTTTGCCGCACTCTGTTGGCCGCCATCTGTTTACTGCCCTCTTTTTGGGGCCCTCTGTTTGGTGCCCTCTTTTTGCCGCCCTCTGTATGTTGCCCTCTGTTTGCCGCCCTCTGTTTACTGCCGTCTTTTTGGCGCCCTCTGTTTGCCTCCCTCTGTTTGCTGCCTTCGGTTTGGTGCTCTCTGTTTGCCGCCCTCTGTTTGCTGCTCTCTGTTTGCCCACCTCTGTTTGCCGCCCTCTGCTTGGGTTCTCCTGTTTGCCGCCCTCTGTTTGCTGCTTTCTGATTCCCGCCCTCTGTTTGCCACCCTCTGTTTACTGCCCTCTGTTTAGGGCACTCTGTTTGCCACCCTCTGTTTGCTGCCCTCTGTTTGCCGCCAAATGTTTGCCTCCTTCTGTTTGCTGCCGTCTGTTTGGGGCCCTCTGTTTGCCGTCCTCTATTTGCTGCACTCTGTTTGGGGCACTCTGTTGGGTGCCCTCTGTTTGCCGCACTCTGTTTGCCGCCCTCTGTTTTGGGCCCTCAGTTTGCCGAGCTCTGTTTGCTGCCCTATGTCTGCCTCTGTCTGTTTGGCACGGTCTGTTTGGTGACCTCAGTTTGGGCACTCTGTTTGCCACCCAGTGTTTGCCGCCGTCTGTTTGCCGCCCTCTGTTTTCCGCTATCTGTTTGCCGCCCTCTGTTTGCTGCCCTCTCCTTGCCGCCTGCTGTTTGCCACCCACTGTTTGGAGCCTTCTGTTTGCCGCCCTCTGTTTGCTGGCCTCTGTTTGCATCCCTCTGTTTGCTGCGCTCTGTTTGCCGCCCTCTGTTTACTGCCCTCTGTTTGGGGCCCTCTGTTTGGGTCACTCTGTTTGCTGCCCTCTGTTTGCCGCCCAGTGTTTGCCGCCCCCTCTTTCAGCCCTCTGTTTGCTGCCCTCTGTTTCGGGCCTTTGTTTGCCACCCTCTGTTTGCCGCCCGCTGTTTGCCGCCCCCTGTTTGCCGCCCTCTGTTTAGGATCCAATGTTTGCCGCCCTCTGTTTGGATCCCCCTGTCTGCATCCCTCTGCTTCCTGCACTCTGTTTGCCGCCCTCTGTTTGCTGCCCTCTGTTTCGGGCCCTCTGTTTGGGGCACTCTGTTTGGTGCCCTCTGTTTGCCGCCCTCTGTTTGCCGCCCTCTGTTTGCATCCCTCTGTTTGCTGCGTTTGTTTGCCGCCCCTGTTTGCTGCCCTCTGTTTGGGGCCCTCTGTTTGCCGCCCTCTGTTTGCCGCCCTCTGTTTGCCGCCTCTGTTTGCCGCCTCTGTTTGCCGTCCTCTTATTGCCACCTTCTGTTTGCCTCCCTCTGTCTGCCGCCCTCTGTTTGCCGCCCTCTGTTTGTCCCCATTTGTGTGCCGCCCTCTGTTTTCCGCACTCTGTTTGGGGCACTCTGTTTGCCGCCCTCTGTTTGCTGCCTTCTGTTTGCCGCCCTCTGTTTGGGTCCCTCTGTTTGCCAACATCTCTTTGCCGCCCTCTGATGCCGTCCTCTGTTTGCCGCCCTCTGTTTACTGCCCTCTGTTTGGGGCCCTCTGTTTCGGGTCCTCTGTTTGCCGCCCACTGTTTGCCGCCCTCTGTTTGCTGCCCTCTGTTTACCAAACTCTGTTTGACACTCTCTGTTTGCCGCCCTCTGTTTGCCCAAATTTGTGTGCCATCCTCTGTTTTCTGCCCTCTGTTTGTGGCCATCTTTTTGCAGCCCTCTGTTTGCCGTCCTCTGTTTCTCACCCTCTGTTTGCCGCTTTCAGTTTGCCGCCCCCTGTTTGCCGGACTCTTTTTGCCGCCCTTTGTTTGGGGCCCTGTGCTTGCCGCCCTCTTTTTGCCTCCCTTTGTTTGCCACCCTCTTTTTGCCACCCTCTGTTTTTTGCCCTCTGTTTGGCGCCCTATGTTTGGAGCCCTCTTTTCATCGCATTCTGTTTGGGGCCCTCTGTTTGCCCCCATCTGTTTGCCGCAATCTGTTTGCCGGACTATGATTGCCTCCTTCTGTTTGCCGCCGTCCGTTTGTGGCCCTCTGTTTGCAGCCTTCCATTTGCCATCCTCTGTTTGCCATCCTCTGTTTGCCGCCCTCTGCTTGCCGCCTTCTGTTTGGGGCCCTGTGTTTGCTGCCCTCTGTTTGCATCCCTCTGTTTGTCACCCTCTTTTTGCCCCCATTCTGGTTGCCGCCCTCTGTTTGGAGCCCTCTGTTTGTCATCCTTTGTTTGCCTCCCTCTGTTTTGCCGCCCTATGTGTGCCGCCCTCTGTTTGCCGCCCTATGTGTGCCGCCCTCTGTTTGCTGCCCTCTGCTTGCCACCCTCTGTTTGGGGCACTCTGTTTGCTGCATCTGTTTGCCACCCTCTGTTTGGGACCCTCTGTTTGCCGTCCTCAGTTTTCCTCCGTCTGTTTGTTGTCCTCTGTTTGCCGCCCTCTGCATGCCGCCCTCTGTTTGGGTCACAGTGTTTGCCGCCCTCTGTTTGCCGCCTTCTGTTTGCCGGCACCTGTTTGAGGCCCTCTGTTTGGAGCCTTCTGTTTGTCGCCCTCTAGTTGGGGCCCCCTGTTTGCCCCCATCTGGTTGTTGCCCTCTGCTGGACGCCCTCTGTTTGCCGCCCTCTGTTTGCCGCCCTCTGTTTGCTGCCTTCTGTTTGCAGCCCTCTGTTTGCCGCCCTCTGTTTGGCCCTCTGTTTGCCCTCTGTTTGCCACCCTCCTGTTGCCGAACTCAGTTTGGGCCATCTGTTTGCCGCCATCTGTTTGCCGCCCTCTGTTTGCCGCCCTCTGTTTGGGGCCCACTGTTTGCCGCCTTATGTTTGCCGCCCTCTGTTTGGCGCCCTCTGTTTGTGGCCCTCCGTTTGCCGTCCTCTTTTTGCCGCCCTCTGTTTGCCGCCCTCTCTTTGCCACCCTCTGTTTGCAGCCCTCTGTTTGCCGCGCTCTGCTTACGGCCTCTGTTTGCCGCCCTCTGTTTGGGGCCTTTGTGTCTGTTTGCCGCCCTCTGTTTTCCGCCCTCTGATTGCCACCCTCTGTTTGCCACCTTCTGTTTGGGTACCTCTGTTTGCCACCCTCTGACTACCGCCCTCTGTTTGTCGCCCTCTGTTTGCTGCACTATGTTTGCTGCCCTCTGTTAATTGCACTCTGTTTGGGGCCCTCTGTTTGGGGCCCTCTCTTTTCTGCCCTCTGTTTGCCGCCCTCGTTTCCCTCTGTTTTCCGCCCTCTATTTGCCTCCCTCTGTTGGCTGCCCTCTGTTTGCCGCCCTCTGTTGCCGCCCTCTGATTGGCGCCCTCTGTTTGCCGCCCTCTTTTTGCCGCCCTCTGTTTGCGGCCTCTGTTTGGGGCCCTCTGTTTTGGGCCCTCTGTTTGTCGCCCGCTGTTTACTGCCCTTTGTTTGCCGCCCTCTGTTGGCCGCCATCTGTTTGCAGCACTCTGTTTGCCTCCTCTGCTTGCCACCTTCTGTTTGCTGCCCTCTGTTTGCCGCCCTCTGTTTGCCGACCCCTTTTCCTGCGCTCTGTTTGGGTCCCCCTTGTTTACCGCCCTCTGTTTGCCGCCCTGTGTTTGGGGCCACCTGTTTGTCGCCTTCTGTTTGCCGCCCTCCGTTTGCTGCCCTCTATGTGCTGCCCTCTGTTTGACGCCCTCTGTTTGCCTGCCTCTGTTTACTGCCCTCTGTTTGGCGTCATGTGATTGCCGCCCTCTGTTTGCCGCCCACTGTTTGGGGCCCTCTCTTTTCTGCCCTCTGTTTGCTGCCCTCTGTTTGCTGCCATCTTTTTGGGGCCCTCTGTTTGCCACCCTCTGTTTGCCGCACTCTGCTTGCCGCCCTCTGCTTGCCTCCCTCTGTTTGGGGCACTCTGTTTGCCGCCCTCTATTTGCCGCCTTCTGTTTGGGACCCTCTGTTTGCCGCCCTCTGTTTGCCTCCCTCTGTTTATCGCCTTATGTTTGCCGCCCTCTGTTTACCGCCCTCTGTTTGGAGCCCTCTGCTTGCTGCCCTCTGTTTGCCTCCCTCTGTTTGCCTCCCTCAGTTTGCTGCGCTCTGTTTGCTGCCCTATGCTTGCCGCCCTCTGTTTGGGGCATTCTGTTTGCCGCCCTCTGTTTGCCGCCCTCTGTTTGCTTCCCTCTTTTAACTGCACTCAGTTTGGGACCCACAGTTTGGGGCCGTCTGATCGCCGTCCTCTTTTTGCCTCCCTCTGTTTTCCACCCTCTGTTTGCCGCCTTCTGTTTGGGGCCCTCTTTTTGCCGCCCTGTGTTTGCTGTCCTCTAATTTCCGCCATCTGCTTGCAGCTATCTGTTTGCCGTCCTGTGTTTGCCTTGCGTTGTTTGCCGCACGTCTGTTTGCCGCCCACTTTTACTGCCTCTGTTTGTTGTTGGTTTTTGGTTTTTTGGTTGTTTGGTGTTGTGTTTTTTGTGGTTGTTTTGGCCGCCCTCTGTTTGCCGCCCCCTGTATGTAGCCCTCTGTTTCGCGAGTTCTGTTTGCCGCGCTCTGTTTGCCGCTCTCTGTATGCCGCGTTCTGTTTGCCGCCCTCTGTTTGCCGCCCTCTGTTTGTCGGCATTTGTTTGCCATCGTCTGTTCGCCGCCCTCTGTTTGGGGGCGTCTGTTTGCCTCCTTCTGTTTGCCACCTTCTGTTTGGAGCTGTCTGTTTGCCGTCCTCTGTTTGCTGCCCTCTGTTTAGGGCATTGTGTTTGTCGCCCTGTGTTTGTCGCCCTCTGTGTGCCGCCCTCTCTTTGGTGCCCTCTGATTGCCACCCTCTGTTTGCCGCCCTCTCTTTGGTGCCCTCTGATTACCGCCCCCTGATTGCCGCCCTCTGTTTGGCACCCTCTGATTGGGGCCCTCTGTTTGCCGTCCTCTGTTTGCTGCCCTCTGTTTGGGGCACTCTGCTGGGTGCCCTCTGGTTGCCGCCTTCTGTTTGGGGCCCTCTGTATGCGTCCCTCTGTTTGCCGCCCTCTGTTTGCCGCCCTCTGTTTTCCGCCTTCTGTTTGGGCCCCACTGTTTGCAAAACTCTGTTTACCGCCCTCTGTTTACCGCCCTCTGTTTGCCGCCCTCTGTTTGCCACCCTCTTTTAAATGCACTCTGTTTGGGACCCTCTGATTGCTGCCCTCTGTTTGCCGCCCTCTGTTTGACGTCCTCTTTTTGCCTCCCTCTGTTTTCCGCCCTCTGTTTGCCGCCTTCTGTTTGGGGCCCTCTTTTTGCCGCCCTCTGTTTGCCGCCCTCTGTTTGCGGCTGTCTGTTTGCAGCCCTCTGTTTGACGCCCTCTGTTAATCGCACTCTGTTTGGGACTCTCTGTTTGGTGCCCTCAGTTTGCCGCCCTCTATTTGCCGCCCTCTGTTTGCCGTCGGCTTTTTACTTCCCTCTGTTTTCCGCCCTCTGTTTTCTGCCTTCTGTATGGGGCCCTCTGTTTGCCGCCCTCTGTATGCCGCCCTCTGTTTGGGGCCATCTGTTTCCAGCCCTCTGTTTGCCGCCCTCTGTTTGCTGCCCTCTGCTTAGGGCACTCTGTTTGCCATCCTCTGTTTTCTGCCCTCTGTTTGGGGCACTCTGCTTGGCGCCCTCTATTTGCCGCCCTCTGTTTGCCGCCCTCTGTTTGCCGGAATCTGTTTGCCATCATCTGTTCACCGCCCTCTGTTTGGGGGCCTCTGTTTGCCTCCTTCGTTTGCCACCTTCTGTTCGCCACCCTCTTTTTGCCGTCGTCTGTTTGCCATCCTCTGTTTGCTGCCCTCTGTTTAGGGCATTCTGTTTGGCGCCCTCTGTTTGGCACTCTCTGTTTGCCACCCGCTGTTTGGCGCCCTCTGATTGCTGCCCTCTGTTTGCTGCCCTCTGATTGGGGCCCTCTGTTTGCCGTCTTCTGTTTGCTGCCCTCTGTTTGGGGCACTCAGCTGGGCGCCCTCTGTTTGCCGCCCTCTGTTTGCCGCCCTCTGTTTGGGGCCCTCTGTTTGCGTCCCTCTGTTTGAGGCCCTCTGTTTGTGCCCTCTGTTTTCCGCCTTCTGTTTGGGCCCCTCTGTTTGCAACACTCTGTTTACCGCCCTCTGTTTGCCACCCTCTGTTTGCCGCCCTCTGTTTCCCACCCTCTGTTAACTGCACTCTTTTTGGGACCCTCTGTTTGGGGCCCTCTGATGGCCGCCCTCTCTTTGCCGCCCTCTTTTTGCCGTATTCTTTTTGCCTCCCTCTGTTTTTCCGCCCTCTGTTTGCTGCCCTCTGTTTAGGGCACTCTGTTTGCCACCCTCTGTTTGCCGCCCTCTGTTTGGGGCCCTCTGTTTGCGTCCCTCTCTTTGCCGCCCTCTGTTTTCCACCTTCTGTTTGGGTCCCTCTGTTTGCCACCCTCCGTTTACCCCCTCTGTTTGCCGCCCTCTGTTAACTGCACTCTGTTTGGGACCCTCTGTTTGGGGCCCTCTGATTGCCGCCCTCTGTTTGCCGCCCTCTGTTTGCCCTCCTCTTTTTGCCTGCCTCTCTTTTCCGCCCTCTGTTTGCCGCCTTCTGTTTGTGGCCCTCTGTTTGCTGCCCTGTGTTTGCCGCCCTCTGCCGCCGCCCTCTGTTTACTGCCCTCTATTTGGGGCCCTCTGTTTCCCGCTCTCTGTTTGGGGCCTTCTGTTTCCGCCCTCTGTTGGCCGCCCTCTGATTGTCGCCCTCTGTTTGCCGCCCACTGTTTGCCGCACTCTCTTTGCCTTGCGTTCTTTGCTGCACTCTGTTTGCCGCCCGCTGTTTACTGCCCTCTATTTACCGCCCTCTGCTTGCCGCCCTCTGTTTACCACCCTCTGTTTGACGCCGTCTGTTTGCCTCCCTCTGGTTGCCGTGCACTGTTTTCCGCTCTCGGTCTTCCGCCCACTGTTTGCCAACTTCTGTTTGTGGCCCTCTGTTTGCTGCCCTCTGTTTGCCAAACTCCATTTGCCGCCCTCTATTTGCCGCCCTCTATTTGCCGCCCTCTGTTTGCTGCCCTCTGTTTGCCGGCCTCGGTTTGCCACCGTCTGTTCGCCGCCCTCTGTTTGGGGGCCTCTGTTTGCTGCATTCTCTTTTCCGGCCTGTGTTTGCCGGCCTCTGTTCGCCATCCTCTATTTGCTGCCCTCTGTTTGGGGCACTGTGTTTAGCACCCTCTGTTTGCCGCGCTCTGTTTGCTGCCCTCTGTTTGCCTCCCTCTGTCTGCCGCAGTCTGTTTGCCGCACTCTGTTTGCCGCCCTCTGTTTGCTGCCTTCTGTTTGCCGCCCTCTGTTTGCCGCCCTCTCTTTACTGCACTCTGTTTGCCGCATTCTGTTTGCCAACCTGTGTTTACTACCCTCTGTTTGGGGCCCTCTTTTTGGGGCACTCTGTTTAGCGTCCTCTGTTTGCTGCCCTCTGTTTGCCGCGCTTTGTTTGCCGCCCTCTGCTGCCCTCTGTTTGTTTCCTTTTTTCCCCCCCTCTATTTGCTGCCCTTTGTTTGCCGCTCTCTGTTTGCCGCCCGCTGTTTGGTGCCCTCTGTTTGCCGCCCTCTATTTGCCGCACTCTGTTTGCCGCCTTCCTTTTTCTGCTTTCTGTTGTCCACCCCTATTTGCCACCCTCCGTTTACCACCCTCTGTTTGCCGCCCTCTGTTAACTGCACTCTGTTTGGGACCCTCTGTTTGGGGCCCTCTGATTGCCGCCCTCTGTTAGCCGCCCTCTGTTTGCCGTCCTCTTTTTGCCGACCTCTGTTTTCCACCCTCTGTTTGCCGCCTTCTGTTTGGGCCCTCTTTTTGCCGCCCTCTGTTTGCCGCCCTCTCTTTGCGGCTATCTGTTTGCAGCCCTCTGTTTGATGCCCTCTGTTAACTGCACTCTGTTTGGGACCCTCTGTTTGGGGCCATCTGTTTGCCGCCCTCTCTTTGCCACCCTCTGTTTGCCGTCCTCTTTTTGCCTCCCTCTGTTTTCCGCCTTCTGTATTGGGCCCTCTGTTTGCCGCCCTCTCTTTGCGACCGTCTGTTTGGAGGCCTCTGTTTTCCACGCTCCGATTGACGCCCTCTGTTTGCTGCCCGCTGTTTGGAGCCTTTGTTTGCCGCCCACTCTTTGCCGCCCTCTGTTTGCCACCCTCTGCTGCCCAACATCTGTTTGGGTCTGTCTGTTTGCCACACTCTTTTTGCCGCCCTCTGTTTGTCGGACTCTGTTTGCCGCCCTCAGTTTGCAGCCCTCTGTTAACTGCACTCTGTTTGGGGCCCTCTGTTTTGGGCCGTCCGTTTGCCGCCCTCTGTTTGTTGCCTTTTGTTTGCAGCCCTCTTTTTGCCAGCCTCTGTTTGCCGCCTGCTGTTTGCCTCCCTCTGTTTGCCGCCCTCTGATTGGTGCCCTCTGGCTGCTGCTCTCCGTATGCCGCCCTCTGTTTGGTGCCCTCTGTTTAACGACCTCTGTTTCCCGCACTCTCTTTGCAGCCCTCTGTTTGGGGCCATCTGTTTGCCATCCTCTTTTTGCCCCCCTCTGTTTTCCTCCTTCTGTTTGGCGCCTTCTGTTTGGGGCCCTCTGTGTGCAGGCCTCTGTTTGCCGCCCTGTGTTTGCCGCCGTCTGTTTGGGGCCATCTGTTTGCAGTGTTCCGTTTTCCGCCCTCTGTTGTCGCCCTCTGTTTTCCGCCCTCTGTTTGCAGCCCTCTGTTTGCCGCCCCCTGCTGCCGCCTTCTGTTTGGTTCCCTCTGTTTGCCGCGCTCTGTTTGCCGCCCTCTGTTTGCCGCCCTCTGTTTTCCGCGTTCTGTTTGGAAGCCTCTATTTTCTGCCCTCTATTTGCCGCCCTCTGTTTGCCGCCCTCTGTTTGGGGCACTTTGTTTGCCGCCCGCTGTTTGGGGCCCTCTGTTTGGGGCCCTCTGTTTGATGCCCTCTGTAAGCGGCCCTCTCTTTGCCGCCCTCTTTTTGCCGCCCTCTGTTTACTGCCCTCTGTTTGCGGCTTTTTTTTGGGGCCCTCTGTTTGCCATCCTCTGTTTGGCGCAATCGATTTGGGGCCCCTCTGTTTGCCATCCTGTTTTTGCCATCCTCTGTTTGCCGCCCTCTGTTTGCCGCCCTATGTTTGCCTCCTTCTGTGTGCTGCCCTCTGTTTGGGGCACTGTGTTTAGCGCCCTCTGTTTGCCGCCCTCTGTTAACTGCACTCTGTTTGGGACCCTCTGTTTGTGGCCCTCTGATTGCCACCCTCTGTTTGCTGCCCCCTGTATGTCGCCCTCTGTTTCGCGCCCTCTGTTTGCTGCCCTCTGTTTGGGGCACTCTGTTTGCCGCCATCTGTTTGCCATCCTCTGTTGGCCTCCCTCTGTTTGCCTCCCTCTGTTTGCTGCCCTCTGTTTGCCGCCCTCTGTTTACCACCCTCTGTTTGGATCGATTTGTTTGCCGCCCTCTGTTTGCTGCCCTCTGTTTGGGGCCCTCTGTTTGCCGCCCTCTGTTTGCCGCTCTCTGTTTGCTGCCCACTGTTTGCCACCCTCTGTTGGGGACACTCTGTTTACTGCCCTGTATTTGGGGCCCTCTTTTTGGGGCCCCCTGTTTGCTGCTCTCTGTTTTCCGCCCTCTATTTGCCACCCTCTGTTTTCCGCTCTCTGTATGCCACCCTCTGTTTTCCGCTCTCTGTATGCCACCCTCTGTTTACCGCCCTCTGTTTGTCTCTATCTGTTTGCCACCCTCAGTTTGGAGCCCTCTGTTTGCCACCCTCTATATACCGCCCTCTGATTGCCGCACTCTGATCGGGCCCTCTGTTTGCTGCTCCCTGTTTACAGCCCTAATTTTGCCGCCCTCTGTTTGCCGCCCTCTGTTTGCCAACCACTGTTTGGGGCCCTCTGTTTGCCACTCTCTGTTTTCTGCCCTCTGTTTGCCGCCCTCCGTTTACTGCCCTCTGTTTGGTTCCCTCTGTTTGCCACCTTCTGTTTGGTTCCCTCTGTTTGCCGCCCTCTGTTTGCCACCCTCTGTTTGCCACCATCTGTTTGCCGCGTTCTGTTTGGAATCCGCTGTTTTCCGCCCTCTGTTTGCCGCCCTCTTGTTGGGGCCCTTTGTTTGCTGCCCTCTGTTTCGGGCCCTCTGTTTGGCGCCCTCTTTTTGCCGCCCTCCGTAAGCCGCCCTCTCTTTGCCGCCCTCTTTTTGCTTCCCTCTGTTTACCCCACTCTGTTTGGGCACCTCTGTTTGCTGCCCTCTGTTTGCCACACTCCCTTTGCCGCATTCTGTTTGAGGCCGTCTTTTTGCTGCCCTCTGTTTGCCGCCCTCTGTTTGGGTCCCTCTTTTTACCACCCTCTGTTTGCTGCCTTCTGTTTGAGGCGCTCTGTTTGCTGCCCACTGTTTGCTGCCCTCTGTTTACAGCCCTCTGTTTGCCTCCCTCTGTTTGGAGCCCTCTGATTGACGCCCTCTGTATGTTGCCCTCTGAATGCCGTGCTCTGTTTGAGGCTATCTGTTTGCCGCCCTCTGTTTGCCGCCCTCTGTTTTGCGCCCTCTGTTTGGGGCCCTCTGTTTGCCGCCCTCTGTTTGCTACCCTCTGCTTGCCGCCCTCTGCTGCCGCCCTCTGCTGGCCGCCTTCTGCTTGGGTCACTCTGTTTTCCCCACTCTGTTTGCCATCCTCTGATTGTCGACATCTGTTTACTGCCCTCTGTTTGCCGCCCTCAGTTTGCAGCTCTCTGTTAACTGCACTCTGTTTGGGGCCCTCTGTTTGGGGCCCTCTGTTTGTCGCCTTTTGTTTGCCGCCCTCTTTTTGCCAGCCTCTGTTTGCCGCCTTCTGTTTGAGGCCCTCTGTTTGCTGCCCTCTGTTTGCTGCCTTCTGTTTGCCGCCTGGTGTTTGGCGCCCTCTGGTTGCTGCCCTCTGGATGCCGCCCTCTGTTTGGGGCCCACTGTTTACCGCCTTCTGTTTGCCGCACTCTCTTTGCCGCCCTCTGTTTGGGGCCCTATGTTTGCAGCCCTCTGTTTCCGCACTCTCTTTGCTGCCCTGTCGTTGCCACCCTCTGTTTACTGCCCTCTGTTTGGGGCCCTCTCTTTGGGGCCCTGTGTTTGCCGCCCGCTCTTTGCAGACCTCTGTTTGCGACCCTCTGTTTGCCGCCTTCTGCTTGACGCCCTCTGTTTGCCGTCCTCTGGTTGCCTCCCTCTGTTTGCCTCCCTCTGTTTGCCGCCCTCTGTTTGCCGCCCGCTGTTTGCCGCCCTCTGTTTGCCGCCCTCTGTTTGGAGCCATCTGTTTGCCGCCCTGTGTTTGCTGCCCTCTGTTTGGGCCCCTCTGTTTGCCGCCCTCTGTTTTGCCGCCCTCTGTTTGCCGCCTTCTGTTTGGGTTGGCCCCCTGTTTGCCTGCCCACTGTTTGCCGCCCTCTGCTTGGGTCCTCTGTTTACTGCCCTCATTTGGGGCCCTCTTTTTGTGCCCTCTGTTTGCTGCCTCTGTTTTCCGCTCTCTTTGTTGGCTGCCCTCATGTTTTCCACTCTCTGTTTGCGCCTCTGTTTGCTGCCCTCGCTGTTTGCCTCCATCTGTTTGCCACCTTGTTTGGAGCCTTCGTTTGCGCCCTCTGTTTGCGCCCTCTGTTTGCCGCCCTCTTTTCCGCCTGAATTTTGCCGTCCCCTGTTTGCGGCCCTCTGTTTGCCGCCCACTGTTTGGGGGCCTCTGTTTGCTGCCCTCTGTTTGCCGCCCTCTGTATGCGCCCTGTGTTTACTGCCCTCTGTTTGGGCACTCTATGGTGGCCCTCTGTTTGCCGCCCTCTCTTTGGCCGTCCCTCTTTTGGGGCCTATGTTTGCCGCCCTCTGTTTGCCTCCCTCTGTTTGCCGCCCACTGTTTGCCGCCCTCTGTTTAATGCACTCTGTTTTGGGAACTCTTTTTGGGGCCCTGTTTTTGCAGCCCCCTGTTTGCAGACACTGTTTGCCACCCTCTGTTTTCCGCCCTCTTTTTGGGGCCCTCTGTTTGGGCGCCCTCTGTTTGCCGCCCTCTGTATGCCGCCCTCTGTATGCCGCCCCTCTGATTGCTGGCCTCTGATCGGGGCCTGTTGCTCTGTTTGCCGCCCTCTGTTTGCCGCCCTCTGTTTGCCGCCCTTCATTTGCCGCCCTATGTTTGCCTCCTTCTGTTTGCCGTCCTCTGTTTGCTGCCCTCTGTTTGGGGCACTCTGTGTCGCACCCTCTGTTTGCCGCCCACTGTTTTGGAGCCCTCTGTTCGCCGTCCTATGTTTGCCGCGCTCTGTTTCCCGCCCTGTCTTTGCCACCCTCTGTTTGCAGCCCTTTGGTTGCCAGAGTCTGTTTGCCACCCTCTGTTTGCTGCCCTCTGTTTGGGGCCTTTGTTTGCTGCCCTCTGTTTGCTGCCCTCTGTTTGCCGCCCTCTGTTTACTGTTCTCTGATTGGGGCCCTCTGTTTGGGCCCTCTGTTTCTCGGCTTTTCTTTGCAGCCTGCTTTTTGCAGGCCTCTGTTTCCCGCCTTCTGTTTGAGGTCCTCTGTTTACTGCCCTCTGTTTGCCGCCCTCTGTTTGCCGCCCTCTGTTAGCTGCCCTCTCTTTGCCACCCTCTGTTTGCAGCCCTTTGTTTGCCGCGCTCTGATTGCCGCCCTCTGTTTGCCGCCCTCTGTTTGTCGCCCTCTGTTTGCCGCCCTCTGTTTGCCGCACTCTGTTTACTGTTCTCTGTTTGGGGCCCTCTGTTTGGGGCACTGTTTTTGTCACCCTCTGTTTGCACACCTCTGTTTGCCGCCCTTTTCTTCATGCCCTCTGTTTGCCGCCCTCTGTTTGCCGTCCTCTGTGTACCTCCCTCTTTTTTCCTCCCTCTGTTTGCCACCCTCTGTTTGCTGCCCTCTGTTTGCCACCCACTGTTTGCCACCCTCTCTTGCGTCCCTCTGTTTGGGGAACTCTGTTTGCCGCCCTCTGTTTGCCTCCCTCTGTCTACCGCCCTCTGTTTGGAGCCCTCTGTTTGCCGCCCTCTGTTTGCTGCCCTCTGTTTGCCGCCTTCTATTTTGGGACCTCTGTTTGCCACCCTCTGTTTGCCGCCCTCTGTTTTTGCCGCCCTCTGTTTGCCGCCCTCTGTTTGCCGCCTTCTGTTTGGGGCCCTCTGTTTGCCACCCTCTGTTTGCCGCCCTCTGTTTGCCGCCCTCTGTTTGCCACCCTGTGTTTGCGTCCCTTCTGTTTGCCGCCCTCTTTTTGGGGCCCTCTGTTTGCGTCCTCTGTGATCTGCCCACTGTTTCGGGTGAAGTGTTTGGTGCCCTCTGTTTGCCGCCCTCAGTTTGCTGCCCTCTGTTTGGGGCCCTCTGTTTGCCGCCCTATGTATTCGCCCTCTGTTTGGGGCCCTCTGTTTGCCGCCTTCTGTTTGCAGCCCACCTTTTGGGTCCCTCTGTTTACCGCCCTCTGTTTGCCTACCTCTGTTTGCCTCCCTCTGTTTGCTGCCATCTGTTTGGCACCCTCTGATTGCCGCCGTCTGTTTGCCTCCCTCTGTTTGCCGCCATCTGTTTGGCACCCTCTGATTGCCGACCTCTGTTTGCCGCCCTCAATTTTCCGCCCTCTTTTTGGGGCCATCTGTTTGAGGCCCTCTGTTATCCGCCCTCTGTTTGCCGCCTTCTGTTTGCAGCCCTTTGTTTGGCAGCCTCTCTTTGCTGCCTTCTGTTGAGTCCCTCTGTTTGCTGCCCTCTGTTTGCCGCCCTCTGTTTGCAGCCCACTGTTTGGGTCCCTCTGTTTACCGCCCTCTGTTTGCCGCCCTCTGTTTGCCTCCCTCTGTTTGCTGCCATCTGTTTGTCACACTCTGATTGCCGCCCTCTGTTTGCCGCCCTCTGTTTTCGGCCCTCTGTTTGGGGCCATCTGTTTGTCGCCCTCTGTATGAGGCCCTCTGTTTGCCGCCTTCTATCTGCCGCCCTCTGATCATCGCCTTCTGTTGAGGCCCTCTGTTTGCAGTATGTTTGCCGCTCTGTTTGCCACCCTCTGTTTGCCGCCCTCTGGTTGCCGCCCTCTGTTTGCTGCTCTCTGCTGGCCGCTCTCTGTTTGCCACCCTCTGTTTGCTGCCCTCTGTCTGCCTCCCTCTGTTTGCCACCCTCTGTTTGGAGCCCTCTGTTTGGCGCCCTCTGGTTGCTGCCCCCTTTTTTCCACTCTCTGTTTGCCGCTCTCTGTTTGCCTCCCTCTGTATGCCACCCTCTTTTTGGTGCCCTCTGTTTGCTGCCCTCTGTTTGTGGCCCTCTGTGTGCTGCCCTCTGTTTGCCGCCATCTGTTTGCGGCACTCTGTTTGAGGCCCTCTGGTTGGGGCCCTCTGTTTGCCGGCCTCTGTTGGCAGCCCTCTGTTTACTGCCCTCTGTTTGACGCCCTCTGTTTGCCGCCCTCTATTTTCCGCCCTCTGTTTGGGGCAATCTGTTTGCCGTCCTCAGTTTGCCACCCTCTGTTTGCTGCCCTCTGTTTGCCACCATCTGTTTGCTGCCCTCTCTTTGCCGGCCTCTGTTTGCCGCCCTCTGTTTGCCGCACTTTGTTTGAGGCCCTCTGTTTGCTGCCCTCTGTTTCCTGCCCTCTGTTTGGGGCCCTCTGTTTGCCGCCCTCTGTTTGCCCCCTTCTGTTTGGGTCCCTCTGTTATCCGCCCTCTGTTTGCCGCCCTCTGTTTGGGGCAATCTGCAGTCCTCTGTTAGCCGCCCTCTGTTTGCCGCCCTCTGTTTGGGGCAATCTGCCGTCCTCTGTTGGCCGCCCTCTGTTTCCCGCCGTCTGTTTGCCTCACTCTGTTTGCCGCCCTTTGTTTACTGCCCTCTGTTGGGGGCCCTCTGTTTGGGGCCCTCTGTTTGCGCCTCTGTTTGGGGCCCTCTGTTTGCGTCCTCTGTTTGCCTGTTGTCCCTCTGTTGCTCCCTCTGTTAGCCGCCCTGGGTCTGCTGCTCTCTGTTTGCCGCCCTCTGCTTGCGCCTCTGTTTGGGGCCCTCTGTTTGCCGCCCTCTGTTTGGGGCCCTCTGTTTGCCGCCCTCTGTTTGAGGCCCTCTGTTTGCCCCTTCACTTTGCCGCCCTCTGATCACTGCCTTCTGTTTGAGGCCCTCTGTTTGCTGCCCTCTGTTTCCGCCCACTCTTTACTGCGCTCTGCTTGGGTCCCTCTGTTTGGGCCCTTTTTTGCTGCCCACTGTTTGACGCCCTCTGTTTGCCGCCCTCTTTTGCCCCTCTGTTGCTGCCCTCTGTTTGCCGCCCTCTGTTTGCCGCCCTCTGTTTGCCGCCCTCTGTTTGCTGCCCTCTGTTTGCCCCCCTCTGTTTGCCGCCCTCTGTTTGCCGCCCTCTGTTTGCCGCCCTCTGTTTGCCGCCCTCTGTTTGCCGCCCTCTGTTTGCCGCCCTCTGTTTGCCGCCCTCTGTTTGCCGCCCTCTGTTTGCCGCCCTCTGTTTGCCGCCCTCTGTTTGCCGCCCTCTGTTTGCCGCCCTCTGTTTGCTGCCCTCTGTTTGCCGCCCTCTGTTTGCCGCCCTCTGTTTGCCGCCCTCTGTTTGCCGCCCTCTGTTTGCCGCCCTCTGTTTGCCGCCCTCTGTTTGGGCCCTATATTTGCCGCCCTCTGTTTTGCGCCCTCTATTTGCCGTCCTCTGTTTGGGGCCCTCTGTTTGGGCCCTATATTTGCCGCCCTCTGTTTTCCGCCCTCTGTTTGCCGCCCTCTGTTCACTGCCCTTTGTTTGGGGCACTCTGTTTGGGGCCCTGTGGTTACCGGCTCCTATTTGCCGACCTCTGTTTGCAGCCCTCTGTTTGCCGCCCTCTGTTTGGGACCCTCTGTTTGCCATCCACTGTTTGCCTCCCTCTGTTTGCCTCCCTCTTTTGGCCGCCGTCTGTTTGCCGCTCTCTGTTTGCCGCACGCTGCTTGGCGCCCTCTGTTTGGGGCACTCTGTTTGCCTCCCTCTGTTTGCCGCCATCTGTTTGGCACTATCTGATTGTCGCCCTCTGTTTGCCGCCATCTGTTTGGGGCCCTCTGTTTGCCGAATTCTGTTTGCCGCCTTCTGTTTGGGGCCCTCTGTTTGGGCCCTCTGTTTGCCGCCCTCTGTTTACCGCCCTCTGTTCACTGTCCTCTGTTTGGGGCCCTCTGTTTGGGGCCCTGTGTTTGCCGCCCCCTGTTTGCCAACCTCTGTTTGCCGCCCTCTGTTCGACGCCATCTGTTTGGGGCCCTCTTTTTGCCGTCCTCTGTTTGCCTCCCTCTGTTGGCCGCACTCTGTTTGCCGGGATCCGTTAACCGCCCTCTGTTTGCGGCCCTCTGTTTGGGCCCCTCCGTTTGCCGCCCTCTCTTTGCCGCCCTCTGTTTGGGGCCCTCTGTTTGCCGCCATCTGTTTGCAGCCCTCTGTTTGGCGGCCTCTGTTTGCCGCCTTCTGTTTGAGTCCCTCTGTTTGCTGCCCTCTGTTTGCCTCCCTCTCTTTGCCGCCACCTGTTTGGTACCCTCTGATTGCCGCCCTCAGTTTGCCGCCCTCTGTTTGCCGCCCTCTGTTTTCCGCCCTCTATTCACCGCCCTCTGTTTGGGGCACTCTGTTTACCGCCCTCTGTTCACTGCCCTCTGTTTGGGGCACTCTGTTTGGGGCCCTGTGGTTGCCGCCCCCTGTTTGCTGACCTCTGTTTGCTGCCCTCTGTTCGCCGCCTTCTGTTTGGGACCCTCTGTTTGCCATCCACTGTTTGCCTCCCTCTGTTTGCCTCCCTCTTTTGGCTGCCCTCTGTTTACCGCTCTCTGTTTGCCGCACGCTGCTTGGCGCCCTCTGTTTGGGGCACTCTGTTTGCCACCCTCTGTTTATTGCCCTCTGTTTGGAGACCTCTGTTTGCTGCTCTCCATTTGCCGCCCTCTGTTTGCGGCCCTAAGTTTGCCGCCCTCTGTTTGGGGCCCTCTGTTTGCCGCCCTCTGTTTTCCGCCCTCTGTTTGGGCCCTATGTTTGCCGCCCTCTTTTTGCCGCCTTCTCTTCACGGCCCTCTGTTTGGGGCCCTCTCTTTGCCGTCCTCTGTTTGCCTCCCTCTGTTTGCCTCCCTCTGTTGGCAGCCCTCTGTTTGCCGCTCTCTTTCTTCCGCCCTCTGCTTGGCGCCCTCTGTTTGGGGCACTCTTTGTTTGCTGCCCTCTGTTTGCCTCTCTCTGTTTGCTGCAGTCATTTCCCGCCCTCTGTTTTCTGCCCTTTGTTTGGGGCCGTCTTTTTGGCCCTCTGTTTGCCACTCTCTGTTTGCCGCCCTCTGTTTGCCACCCTCTGTTTGCCGGCCTCTGCTTGCCGCCCTCTGTTTGGGGCACTCTGTTTGTCGCCCTCTGTTTGCCGCTCTCTGTTTACCGCCCTCTGTTTGGAGTCCTCAGTTTGCAGCCCTCTGTTTGCCGAACTCTGTTTGCCTCCCTCTGTTTGCAACCCTCTGTTTGGAGAACTCTGTTCGCCACCCTCTGTTTGCCGCCCTCTATTTGCCACCCCCTGTTTGCCGCTCTATGTTTGCCGCTCTCTGTTTGCCGCCCTCAGTTTGCTGCCCTCTGTTTGTCGCCTTCTGTTTGCAGCCCTCTGTTTGGCGGCCTCTGTTTGTCGCCTTCTGTTTGAGTCCCTCTGTTTGCTGCCCTCTCATTGCCGCCCTCTGTTTGCCGCCATCTCTTTGGCACCCTCTGATTTCCGCCCTCTGTTTGCCGAATTCTGTTTTCCGCCCTCTGTTTGCCGTCTTCTGTTTGGGCCCTATGTTTGCCGCCCTCTGTTTGCCGCCCTCTGTTCACTGCCCTCTGTTTGGGGCACTCTGTTTGGGGCCCGGTGTTTGCCGCCCCCTGTTTGCCGACCTCTCTTTGCCACCCTCTGATCGCCGCCCTCTGTTTGCCGCCCTCTGTTTGCCTCCCTCTGTTTGCCTCCGTCTGTTGGCCGCCCTCTGTTTGCCGCTGTCTGTTTGCCGCAAACTGCTTGGCGCCCTCTGTTTTGGGCATTCTGTTTACCGCCCTCTGTTTGGAGACCTCAGTTTGCCGCTCTCCATTTGCCGCCCTCTGTTTGCCGCCCTTTTTTTTCCTCCGTCTGTTTGGGGCCCTCTGTTTGCCGCCCTCTGTTTGCAGCCCACTGTTTGGGTCCCTCTGTTTACCGCTCTCTGTTTGCTGCCCTCTGTTTGCCTCCCTCTGTTTGCCACCATCTGTTTGGCGCTAACTGATTGCCGCCCTCTGTTTGCCGCCATCTGTTTGGGGCCCTCTGTTTGCCGAATTCTGTTTGCCGCCTTCTGTTTCGGGCCCTCTGTTTGGGGCCCTGTGTTTGCCGCCCCCTGTTTGCCGCCCCCTGTTTGCCGCCCTCTGTTCAACGCCATCTGTTCGGGGCCCTCTTTTTGCCGTCCTCTGTTTGCCTCCTCTGTTGGCCGCACTCTGTTTGCCGGGATCCGTAACCACCATCTGTTTGCAGCCCTCTGTTTGCCGCCCTCTGTTTGCTGCCCTCTGTTTGCCACCATCTGTTTGGGGCTCTTTGTTTGGGGGCCTCTATTTGCTGCCCTCTTTTTGCTGCCCTCTATTTGCCAACCTCTGTTTGCCACTCTCTGTTTGCCGCCCTCTGCTTGCCGCCCTCTGTTTTCCACCTTCTGTTTGGGTCACTCTGTTTGCCACCCTCTGTTTGCCACATTCTGTTTCCCGCCCTCTTTTTGCCGCCCTCTCTTTGCCTCCCTCTGTTTGCACCCTCTGTTTACTTCCCTCTGTTTGGGGCCAACTGTTTGGGGCCCTCTTTTTGCCGCCCTCTGTTTTCTCCCCTATGTTTGGGCCCACTGTTTGGGGCCCTCTGTTTGCCGCCCTCTGTTTGGGGCCATCTGTTTGCTGCACTCTGTTTGCAGCTCACTGTTTGCCGCCCTGTGTTTGCCTCCGTCTTTTGGCCGCCCTCTGTTTGGGGACCACTGTTTGCCGTCCTCTGTTTGCGGCCCTCTGTTTAAGGCCCTCTGTTTGCCGCCCGCTGTTGGCCACCCTCTGATTGGGGCCCTCTGTTTGCCGCCCTCTGTTTGCCGACTTCTGTTTAGTGCCCTCTGTTTGGGGCCCTCTGTTTGCTGCCCTTTGTTTGCCGACCTCTCTTTGCAGCCCTCTTTTTGGTGCCCTCCGTTTGCCGCCCTCTGTTTGGGGCCCTCTGTTTGGGGCTTGCTGTTTGCCGCCTTCTGCTTAGGGCCCTCTGTTTGGGGCCATCTGTTTGCGGCACTCTGTTTGCCTCCTCCTGTATGCCGCCCGCAGTTTGTGGACCTCTGTTTGCCGTCCTGTGTTTGCTGCCCTCTGTTTGGGGCCCTCTGTTTGCCGCACTCTGTTTGCCGCACTCTGTTTGCTGCCCTCTGTTTGCCGCCCTCAGTTTTGCGCCCTATGTTTGCTTACTTCTGTTTGCCGCCCTCTGTTTGGGGCACTCTGTTTGCCGTCCTCTGTTTGCTGCCCTCTGTTTGGGGCACTCTGTTTTCCGCCTTGTGTTTGGGGCCCTCTGTTTAGGGCACTCTGTTTGCCGTCCTCTGTTTGTCGCCTTCTGTATGCCGCCCTCTCTTTGCCATCCTCTGTTTGCAGCCCTCTGTTTCCCGCGCTCTGTTTGCCACCCTCTGTTTGCTGCCCTCTGTTTGGGGCTTTGGATTGCCGCCCTCTTTTTGCCGCCCTCTGTTTGGGCCAACTGTTTGTAGCCCTCTGTTTGCTGCCCTCTGTTTGTCGCCCTCTGTTTGCCGCAATCTGTTTGCCGCCCTTTGTTTGCCGCCCTCTGTTTACTGCTCCTCTGTTTGGGGCCCTCTGTTTGGGAGCCTCTGTTTGCCGCCCACTGTTTGCATCCCTCTGTTTGCACCCTCTGTTTGCCACCTTCTGTTTGGGGGCCCTCTGTTTGCCGCCTTTGTTTGCTGCCCTCTGTTTGCCGCCCTCCTCTTTTCCACCCTCTGTTTGCTGCCCTCTGTTTATCGCCCTCTGCTTGGGGTTGCTTCTGTTTGGGACCCTCTGTTTGCCGCCCTCTGTTTGGGGCATCTGTTTGCCGTCCTCTGTTGCTGCCCTCTGTTTGGGCACTGGTGTGCCGCACTCTGTTTGCCGCCCTCTGTTTGCCTCCCTCTGTTTGTCGCCCTCTGTTTGGGCACTCTGTTTGCCGCCCTCTGTTTGGGGCCCTCTGTTTGCTGCCCTGTGTTTGGGGCCCTCTGTTTAGTGCACTCTGTTTGCCGCCCTCTGTTTGTCGCCCTCTGTTTGCCGCCCTCTGTTTGCCGCCCTCTGTTTGCAGCCCTCTGTTTGCCGCGCTCTGTTTGCCGCCCTCTGTTTGCTGCCCTCTGTTTGGGGCCTTGGATTGCTGCCCTCTGTTTGCCGCCCTCTGTTTGGGCCAACTGTTTGCAGCCCTCTGTTTGCTGCCCTCTGTTTGCCGCCCTCTGTTTGCCGCAATCTGTTTGCCGCCCTCTGTTTGCCGCCCTCTGTTTACTGCCCTCTGTTTGGGGCCCTCTGTTTGGCAGCCTCTGTTTGCTGCCCTCTGTTTGCAGCCCTCTGTTTGCCACCCTCTGTTTGCCGCCTTCTGTTTGGAGCCCTCTGTTTGCCGCCTTCTGTTTGCTGCCCTCTGTTTGCCGCCCTCTGTTTTCCACCTCTGTTTCCCGCCCTCTGTTTGGGGTCCTCTGTTTGGGGCCCTCTGTTTGCGGCCATCTGTTGGGCCCTCTGTTTGCCGACCCTGTTTTGCCGCCCTCTTTTTGGGCCCTCTGTTTGCCGCCCTCTGTTTGCTGCCCTCTGTTTTGGGTGAAGTGTTTGGCGCCCTCTGTTTGGCGCCCTCAGTTTGCCGCCCTCTGTTTGCCGCCCTCTGTTTGCCGCCCTCTGTTTGCAGCCCTCTGTTTGCCGCACTCTGTTTGCCGCCCTCTGCTGGCTGCCCTCTGTTTGGGTCCCTCTGTTTGCCACCCTCTGTTTACCGCCCTCTGTTTGCCGCACTCTGCTTGCCGCCCTCTGTTTGGGTCCCTCTGTTTGTCGCCCTCTGTTTGCCGCCCTCTGTTTTCCGCCCTCCGTTAGCTGCACTCTGTTTGCCGCCCTCTGTTTGTCGCGTTATGTTTGCAGCCCGCTTTTTGCCGGCCTCTGTTTGCCACATTCTGTTTGAGGCGCTCTGTTTGCTGCCCTCTTTTTGTCGCTCTCTGTTTGCTGCCCTCTGTTTGGGTCCCTCTGTTTACCGCCCTCTGTTTGCCACACTCTCTTTGTTGCCCTCTGTTTGGGGCCCTATGTTTGCGCGCCTCTGTTTGGCGTCCTCTGTTTGTGGCACTCTGTTTGCCGTCCTATGTTTGCCGCCCTCTGTTTCCTGCCCTCTCTTTGCTGCCCTCTGTTTGCCGCCCTCTGTTTGCCGCCCTCTGTTTGCCGCCCTCTGTTTGCCGCACTCTGCTGGCCGCCTTCTGTTTGGGTCCCTCTGTTTGTCACCCTCTGTTTACCGCCCTCTGTTTGCCGCACTCTGCTGGCCGCCTTCTGTTTGGGTCCCTCTGTTTGTCGCCCTCTGTTTGCCACCCTCAGTTTTCCGCCCTCCGTTAACTGCACTCTGTTTGCCGCCCTCTGTTTGTCACGTTTTGTTTGCAGCCCGCTTTTTGCCGGCCTCTGTTTGCCTCCCTCTGTTTGCTGCCCTCTGTTTGCCGCCCAATGTTTGCCTCCTTCTGTTTGCCGCCGTCTGTTTGGGACCCTCAGTTTGCCGCGCTCTGTTTGCTGCCCTATGTTTGCCTCCGAATGTTTGGCGCGGTCTGTTTGGTGACCTCAGTTTGGGGTACTCTGTTTGCCGCCCTGTGTTTGCTGCCCTGTGTTTGCCGCCCTCTGTTTTCCGCTCTCTGTTTGCCGCCCTCTGTTTGCATCCCTGTTTGCCGCCTTCTGTTTACTGCCCTCTGTTTGGGGCCCTCTGTTTGGGTAACTCTGTTTGCCGCCCAGTGTTTGCCGCTCAGTGTTTACCGCCCCCTCTTTCAGTCCTCTGTTGGCTGCACTCTGTTTGCCATGCTCTGTTTGCTGCCCTCTGTTTGGGGCCTGCTTTTTGCCGCCCCCTGTTTGCCACCCACTGATTGCCACCCTCTGTTTGCCACACTCTGTTTGCCGCCCTCTGTTTTCCGCCCTCTGTTTGCTGCTCTATGTTTGCCACCGTCTGTTTGCTGATCTCTGATTGGGGCACCCTGTTTGCCACCCTCTGTTCTTTGCCATCTGTTTGCCGCCCCCTGTTTGCTGCCCTCTGTTTGGGGCCCTCTGTTTGGGTCCCTCTGTTTGCTGCCCCCTGTTTTCTGCCCTCTGTTTGCCGCCCTCTGTTTGCCGTCCTCTTCTTGCCTCCCTCTGTTTGCCGCCCTCTGTTTGCCGTCCTCTTCTTGCCTCCCTCTGTTTGCCGCCCTCTGTTTGCCGTCCTCTTCTTGCCTCCTCTGTTTGCCGCCCTCTGTTTCCGTCCTCTTCTTGCCTCCCTCTGTTTTGCGCCCCTGTTTCGTCCTCTTCTTGCCTCCCTCTGTTTGCCGCCTTCTGGTTGGGGCCCTCTGTTTGCCGCCCTCTGCTGGCGGCCCTCTGTTTGCCGGCTTCGGTTTGCCACCCTCTCTTTCTCTCCCTCTGTTTGGCGCCCTTTGTTTGCCACCCTCTGTTTCTCTCCCTCTCTTTGCCGCTAACAGTTTTTTGCCCTCTATTTGCCCCCTTCTGGTTGGGGCCCTCTGTTTGCCGCCCTCAGTTTGAGGCATTCTGTTTGCGGCACTTTTTTTCCGCTCTCTGTTTGCCACCGTCTCTTTCTCTCCCTCTGTTTGCCACCTTCTGTTTCCCTCAATCTGCTGGCTGCCATCTGTTTGCCGCCCGATGTTTGCCGCCTTCTGTTTGGGGCCCTCTGTTTGTCGCCCTCTGTTTGCCGCCCTATGTTTGCCGCCCTATGTTTGCCTACCACTGTTTGGCGCCGTCTGTTTGCTGACCTCTGATTGGGGCACTCTGTTTGCCGCCCTCTGTTTGCCGCACTCTGTTTGCGACCCTCTGTTTTCCGCGCTCTGTTTGGGGCCCTCTGTTTTCTGCCCTCTGTTTTCCGCCCTCTGTTTGCCGCTCTGTGTTTGCCACCGTCTGTTTGGCGCCATCTGTTTGCTGACCTCTGATTGCGGCACTCTGTTTGCCACCCTCTGTTCGTTGCCGTCTGTTTGCCGCCCTCTGTTTACTGCCCTCTGTTTGGCGCCCTCTTTTTACGCCCTATGTTTGCCTACCACTGTTTGCCGCCCTCTGTTTTACGCCCTCTGTTTGCCGCACTCTATTTGCCACCCTCTGTTTTCCGCCCTCTGTTTGGGGCCCTCTGTTTTCTGCCCTCTGTTTGCTGCCCTCTGTTTGCTGCGCTGTGTTCGCCCCCTCGATTTGCCACCCTCTGTTTGCCGCTCTCTGTTTGCCACCCTCTGTTTGCCACCCTCTCTTTGCCACCCTCTGTTTGCATCCCACTCTTTGCTGCACTCTGTTTTTTGCCGCACTCTGACTTGGGCCATCTGTTTCCAGCCTTCTGTTTGCCACCCTCTGTTTGTCGCCCTCTATTTGCCGCCCTCTGTTTGCTGCACTCTGTTTGGGGCCAACTGTTTGCAGCCCTCTTTTTGCCGCCCTCTGTTTTCCACCCTCTGTTTATCGCCCTCTGTTTACCGCCCTCTGTTTGCCTCCCTCTATTTGCTGTACTCTGTTAACTGCCCTCTGTTTGGGGCCCTCTGTTTGCAGCCATCTGTTTGCCGCCCTCTGTTTGCCGCCCTCTGTTTGCCACCTTCGGTTTGGGTCCCTCTGTTAACCACGCGCTGTTTGCCGGCCTCCGTTTGTTTGCTGCCATCTGCTTGGGTCCCTCTGCTACCGCCCTCTGTTTGGAGCCCTCTGTTTGCCTCTCTCTGTTTGCCGCCCTCTGTTTGGCGCACTCTGATTTGTGCCCTGTTTGCCGCCCCCTGTTTGGGGCCCTCTGTTTGGGGCCCTCTGTGTGCTGACCTCTGTTTGCCTCCCTCTCTTTGCCTCCCTCTCTTTGCCACCCTCTGTCTGCGGCCCTCTGTTTGCCAACCTCTGTTTGCCGCCCTCTGTTTGGGGCCCTCTGTTTGCCTTTCTCTGTTTGCCTCCCTCTCTTTGCCACCCTCTCTTTGCCGCCCTCTGTCTGCGGCCCTCTGTTTCCCGCCCTCTGTTTGCCGCCCTCTGTTGCCGCCCTCTATTTACAGCCCTCTGTTTGGAGCCCTCTGTTTACCTCCCTCTGTTTGCTGCTCTCTGTTTGCTACCCTGTGTTTGAGGCCCTCTGTTTGCCGAGTCTGTTTGCCGCCCTCTGTTTGCCGCCCTCTATTTGCCACCCTCTGTTTGCTGCCCTCTGTTAGCCGCCATCTGTTTGGGGCCCTCTGTTTGCTGCTCACTGTTTGCCGCCCTCTGTTTGGGTCCTTTGTTTTCTGCCCTCCGTTTGCCACCCTCAATTCGCGACACTCTGTTTGCCGCCCTCTCTTTGCGTCCGTCTGTTTGCCACCTTATGTTTGCCGCCCTCTGTTCGCCACGCTATCTTTGCAGCCCTCTGTTTGCTGCCGTCTGTTTGCTGCCTTCTGTTTGTTGACCTCTGTTTGGGGCCTTTGTTTGCCGCCCTCTGTTTGCTGCCTTCTGTTTGCCTCCCTCTGTTTGCCGCCCTCTGTTTGCCGCCCTCTGTTTGCTGCCTTCTGTTTGGGCCTTCTGTTTGCCACCTTCCATTTGCCGCTCTCTTTTTGCCACACTCTGTTTGCCGCCAGCTGTTTGCCGTCTTCTGTTTAGGGTCCTCTGTTTGGGCGACCTCTGTTTGCCACAATCTGTTTGCCGTCCTCTGTTTGCCGCCTTCTGTTTGGGTCCCTCTGTTTGCTGCACAATGTTTGCCTCCTTCTGTTTGCCGCCATCTGTTTGGGGCCCTCTGTTTGCCGTCCTCTGTTTGCCTCCCTCTGTTTGCCTCCCTCTGTTTGCCGCCCAATGTTTGCCTCCTTCTGTTTGCCGCCGTCTGTTTGGGGCCCTCTGTTTGCCGTCCTCTGTTTGCTGCCTTCTGTTTGGGTCCCTCTGTTTGCTGCACAATGTTTGCCTCCTTCTGTTTGCCGCCATCTGTTTGGGGCCCTCTGTTTGCCGTCCTCTGTTTGCCTCCCTCTGTTTGCCGCCCAATGTTTGCCTCCTTCTGTTTGCCGCCGTCTGTTTGGGGCCCTCTGTTTGCCGTCCTCTGTTTGCTGCCTTCTGTTTGGGGCACTCTGTTTGGCGCCCTCTGTTTGCCGCACTCTGTTTGCCGCCCTCTGTTTTCCGCCCTCTATTTGCGGCCCTTTGTTTGCCGCCGTCTGTTTGCTGGCCTCTGTTTTGGGCCCTCAGTTTGCCGCGCTCTGTTTGCTGCTCTATGTTTGCCTCTGAATGTTTGGCGCGGTCTGTTTGGTGACCTCAGTTTGGGGTACTCTGTTTGCCGCCCTGTGTTTGCTGCCCTGTGTTTGCCGCCCTCTGTTTTCCGCTCTCTGTTTGCCGCCCTCTGTTTGCATCCCTCTGTTTGCTGCGCTCTGTTTGCCGCCCTCTCTTTACTGCCCTCTGTTTGGGGCCCTCTGTTTGGGGAACTCTGTTTGCCGCCCTCTGTTTGCCGCCCAGTGTTTGCCGCCCCCTCTTTCAGCCCTCTGTTTGCTGCACTCTGTTTGCCACGCTCTGATTGCTGCCCTCTGTTTGGGGCCTGCTTTTTGCCGCCCCCTGTTTGCCACCCTCTGTTTGCCACCCTCTGTTTGCCGCACTCTGTTTGCCGCCCTCTGTTTTCCGCCCTCTGTTTGCCGCTCTATGTTTGCCACCGTCTGTTTGGCACCTTCTGTTTGCTGACCTCTGATTGCGGCACTCTGTTTGCCACCCTCTGTTCATTGCTGTCTGTTTGCTGCCCTCTGGTTACTGCCCTCTGTTTGGGGCCCTCTGTTTGGGTCCCTCTGTTTGCTGCCCCCTGTTTTCGCCCTCTGTTTGCCGCCCTCTGTTTGACGTCCTCTTCTTGCCTCCCTCTGTTTGCCACCCTCTATTTGCCACCTTCTGATTGCCGCTCTCTGTTTTCTCCCTCTGTTTGCCGCCTTCTGCTGGCCGCACTCTGATTGGCGTCTCTGTTTGGGGCCCTCTGTTTGCCATCCTCTGTTTGCCTCCCTCTGTTTGCCTCCCTCTGTTTGCCGCCCTCTGTTTGCCGCCCTCTTTTTGCCGGCCTCTGCTTGCCACCCTCTGTTTGGGGCACTCTGTTTCTCGCCCTCTGTTTGCCGCTCTCTGTTTACCGCCCTCTTTTTGGAGCCCTCTGTTTGCCACCCTCTGTTTGCCGCCCTCTGTTTGGGACCCTCTTTTTGGGGCCCTCTGTTTGCCGCCCTCTGTTTGCTGCCCTCTGTTTGCCACCATCTGTTTGGGGCTCTCTGTTTGGGGGCCTCTGTTTGCCGCCCTCTTTTTGCTGCCCTCTATTTGCCAACCTCTGTTTGCCACTCTCTGTTTGCCGCCCTCTGTTTTCCACCTTCTGTTTGGGTCACTCTGTTTGCCGCATTCTGTTTCCCGCCCTCTGTTTGCCGCCCTCTCTTTGCCTCCCTCTGTTTGCCACCCTCTGTTTACTTCCCTCTGTTTGGGGCCAACTGTTTGGGGCCCTCTTTTTGCCGCCCTCTGTTTGGGGCCCTCTGTTTGCCGCCCTCTGTTTGCCGCCCTCTGTTTGCGGCCCTCTGTTTGCCGCCCTCTGTTTGCCTCCTTTGTTTGCCGCCCTCTGTTTGCCGCCCTCTGTTTACTACCCTCTGTTTGGGGCCCTCTGTTTGCCGCCCTCTGTTTGCCGCCCTCTGTTTGCTGCCCTCTGTTTGCCGCCCTCTGTTTGCCGCCCTCTGTTTGCCGCCCTCTGTTTGCCGCCCTCTGTTTGCCGCCCTCTGTTTGCCGCCCTCTGTTTGCCGCCCTCTGTTTGCCGCCCTCTGTTTGCCGCCCTCTGTTTGCCGCCCTCTGTTTGCCGCCCTCTGTTTGCCGCCCTCTGTTTGCCGCCCTCTGTTTGCCGCCCTCTGTTTGCCGCCCTCTGTTTTCTGCCCTCTGTTTACTACCCTCTGTTTGGGGCCCTCTGTTTGCCGCCCTGGGTTTGCCGCCTTTTGTTTGTGTCCGTCTGTTTCCCGCTCTCTGATGGCCGCCCTCTGTTTGCCGCTCTCTGTTTGCCGCCTTCTGTTTGGGGCCCTCTGTTTGCCGTCCTCTGTTTGCCACCCTCTGTTTGCTGTCCTCTGTTTTCCGCCCTCTCTTTGTCGACCTCTGTTTGCGGCCTTCTGTTTGCAGCCCTCTGTTTGCCGTGGTATGTTTGCCGCCCTCTGTTTGCCTCCCTCTGTTTGCCGCCCTCTGTTTGCTGCCCTCTGTTTGCCGCCCTCTGTTTGCCGCCCTCTGTTTGCCGCCCTCTGTTTGCCGCTCTCTTTTTTTGGCCCTCAGTTTTTGGCCCTCTGTTTTTGGCGCTCTGTTTGCCGCCCTCTGTTTGCCGCCCTCTGTTTGCCGCCCTCTGTTTGCCGCCCTCTGTTTGCCGCCCTCTGTTTGCCGCCCTCTGTTTGCTGCCCTTTGTTTGCCGCCCTCTGTTTGCCGCCCTCTGTTTGCCGCCCTCTGTTTGCCGCCCTCTGTTTGCCGCCCTCTGTTTGCCGCCCTCTGTTTGCCGCCCTCTGTTTGCCGCCTTCTGTTTGCCGCCCTCTGTTTGCGTCCCTCTGTTTGCCGCCCTCTGTTTGCCGCCCTCTGTTTGCCGCCCTCTGTTTGCCGCCCTCTGTTTGCCGCCCTCTGATTGCATCCCTCTGTTTGCTCCTCTCTGTTTGCCGCCCTCAGTTTGTAACCCTCTGTTTGCCGCCTTCTGTTTGGGGCCCTCTGTTTCCCGCCCCCTGTTTGCCGCTCTCTGTTTGCCGTCCTCTGTTTGCCGCCTTCTGTTTGGGGACCTCTGTTTGCCACCCTTTGTTTTCCGCCCTCTGTTTGGGGCCCTCTGTTTGACGCTCTCTTCTGGGGCATCTGTTTGCCGCCCTGTGTTTGCCACCCTCTTTTTTCCCCTCTGTTTGCCGCCTTCGGTTTGGGGCCCTCTGTTTGCCATCCTCTGTTTGCCGCGCTCTGTTTGCCGCCCTCTGTTTGACACCTTCTGTTTCCCTCCCTCTGTTCACCGCCCTCTGTTTGCCGCCCTCAGTTTGCCAATCTCTCTTTGCCACACTGTGTTTGCCGCCTGCTGTTTGCCGCCCTCTGTTTGGGAACCTCTGTTTGCCGCCCTCTATTTGTGGCCTTTGTTTGGGTCCCTCTGTTTGACGCCCTCTGCTTGCCGCCCTCTGTTTGCATCCCTCGGTTTGCTGTGCTCTGTTTGCCGCCCTCAGTTTGTTGCCTCTGTTTGCCGTTCTCTGTTTGCCGCCTTCTGATTGACATCTCCTGTTTCCCTCCCTCTGTTCACTGCCCTCTCTTTGCCGCCCTCCGTTGGCCGATCTCTGTTTGGCATTGGCCGATCTCTGTTTGCCGCCTCTGTTTGCCGCCTGCTGTTTGCCGCCCTCTGTTTGCCGCGCTCTTTTTGTGAGCCTCTGATTGCCGCCCTCTGATTGCCGCTTTCTGTTTGGGGCCCTCTGTTTGCCGCCCTCTGTTTGCCGCCCTCTGTTTGCCGCCCTCTGTTTGCTGCCCTCTGTTTGCTGCCCTCTGTTTGGTGCCCTCTGTTTGGGGCCCTCTGTTTGCCCCCCATTTGTATGACGCCCTCACTTTCGGTCCCTCTGTTTGCCACCCGCTGTTTGCCGCCCTCTGTTTGCCGCCCTCCGTTTGCCACCCTCTGATCGCCGCCCCCTGTTTGGGTCCCTCTGTTTACTACCCTCTATTTGGGGCCCTGTGTTTCCCGCCCCCTGTTTGCCACCCTCTGTTTGGGGCCCTCTGTTTGGGGCCCTCTGTTTGCCACCCACCGTTTGCTGCTCTCAGTTTCCCGCCCTCTGTTTGCCGCCGTACATTTCCCTCCTTCTGTTTGCCGCCCTCTGTTTGGGGCCCTCTGTTTGCCGCCCTCTGTTTGCCGCCGTACGTTTGCCTCCTTCTGTTTGCCGCCCTCTGTTTGGGCCTTCGCTTTGCCGTCCTCTGTTTCCTGCCCTCTGTTTGGGGCACTCTGTTTGACGCCCTCTGTTTGCTGCCCTATGTTTGCCGCCCTCTGTTTGCCGCCCTCTTTTTTGGGCCATCTGTTTGCCATACTCTATTTGCCGCCCTCTGTTTTGCGCCCTCTGTTTGGGGCCCTCTGTTTGCCGTCCTCTGTTTGCCGCCCTCTGTTTGCCGCCCTCTGTTTGCCGGTCTCTGTTTGCCGCCCTCTGTTTGCAGCGTTTCGTTTGCCGCCCTCTGATTGCCGCCCACGGTTTGTCGCCTTCTGCTGGTGCCCTCTAATTGCCGCCCTCTGCTTGCTGCCCTCTCTTTGCCGCACTCTGTTTGGGGCTCTCTACATTCCGCCCTCTTTTTGCCGCCCTCTGTTTGCCGCCCTCTCTATGCCGTCCTCTTTTTGGGTCCCTCTGTTTGCCGCCCTCTGTTTTTCACCCACTGTTTGCAGCCCTCTGTTTGCCACCCTCTGTTTGCCGCCCTCTGTTTGGGACCCTCTTTTTGGGGCCCTCTGTTTGCTGCACTCTGTTTGGGTCCATCTGTTTGCAGCCCTCTGTTTGCCGCCCTCTGTTTCCCACCTGCTGTTTGCCGCCCTATCTTTGCCTACCTCTGTTTGGTGCCGTATGTTTGCTGACCTCTGATTGGGGCACTCTGTTTGCCGCCCTCTTTTTGCCGCCCTCTGTTTGCCGCCCACTGTTTTCTGCCCTCTTTTGGGTCCCTCTGTTTGCCGCCCTCTGTTTGCCGCCCTCTGTTTGGGGCACTCTGTTTGCTGCCTCTGTTTGCCGCCCTCTGTTTGGGACCCTCTGTTTGCCGCCCTCTGTTTGCCGCCCACTGTTTTCTGCCCTCTTTTTGGGTCCCTCTGTTTCCCTCCCTCTGTTTGCCGCTCTCTGTTTGCCGTCCTCTGTTTGCCTCCTTCTGTTTGATTCCCTCTGTTTGCCCCACTCCGTTTGCCATCCTCTGTTTGCAGCACTCTGCTTGCTGCCCGCTGTTTGCGGCCTTCTGTTTGGGGACGTCTGTTTGCCGCCCTCTGTTTGCCGCCCTCTGCTTGGGGCCCTCTGTTTGACGCCCTCCTTTGGGGCATCTGTTTGCCGCCATGTGTTTGCCGCCGTCTTTTTTCCCCCTCGGTTTGCCACCTTCTGTTTGCCGCCCTATGTTTGCCTCCCTCTGTTTGCCGCCTTCTGATTTCCGCCCTCTGTTTGGGGCCCTCTGTTTGCTGTTGTCTGTTTGCCGCCCTCTGTTTACTGCCCTCTGTTTGGGGCCCTCTGTTTGGGGCCCTCTGTTTCCGACCTCTGTTTGCCACCTTCTGTTTGCCGCCCTATGTTTGCCTCCGTCTGCTGGCGCCGTCTGTTTCTGACCTCTGATTGGAGTACTCTGTTTGCCGCCCTCTGTTTGCCTCCCTCTGTTTGCCACCCTCAGATTGCCGCTCTGTTTTTGCCGGACTCTGTTTGCCGCCCGCGGTTTGCCGCCTTCTGTTTTGGGCACTCTGTTTGCCGCCTTCCATTTGCCACCCTCTGTTTGCCGCACTCTGTTTGCCGCCCGCTGTTTGCCGCCTTATGTTTGCTGCCCTCTCTTTGCCTACCTCTGTTTGGCGCCGTCTGTTTGCTGACCTCTGATTGGGTCTCTCTGTTTGCAGCCTTCTGTTTGCCGCCCTCTGTTTGGGGCCCTCTGTTTGCTGTTGTCTGTTTGCCGCCCTCTGTTTACTGCCCTCTGTTTGGGGCCTCGTTTGCCTCCTTCTGTTTGCCGCCCTCTGTTTGGGCACTCTCTTTGCCGCTCTCTGTTTGGGCCCTCTGTTTGCCGCCTTGTGTTAGGGGCCCTCTGTTTAGGGCACTCTGTTTGCCGTCCTCTGTTTGTCGCCTTCTGTATGCCGCCCTCTCTTTGCCACCCTCTGTTTGCAGCCGTCTGTTTCCCGCGCTCTGTTTGCCGCCCTCTGTTTGCTTCCCTCTGTTTGCATCCCTCGGTTTGCTGCACTCTGTTTGCCGCCCTCAGTTTGCCGCCCTCTGTTTGCTGTGCTCTGTTTGCCGCCCTCTGTTTGACACCTTCTGTTTCCCTCCCTCTGTTCACCGCCCTCTGTTTGCCGCCCTCCATTTGCCGATCTCTGTTTGCCGCCCTCTGTTTCGGAACATCTGTTTGCCGCCCTCTATTTGTGGCCCCTGTTTGGGGCCCTCTGAAAGAGGCCCTCTGTTTGCCGCCCTCGGTTTGCTGCACTCTGTTTGCCACCCTCAGTTTGTTGCCCTCTGTTTGCAGCGCTCTGTTTGCCGCCTTCTGTTTGACACCTTCTGTTTCCCTCCCTCTGTTCACCACACTCTGTTTGCCGCCCTCCGTTTGCCGATCTCTGTTTGCCGCACTCTGTTTGACGCCCTCTGTTTGCCGTCCTCAGTTTGGGTACCTCTGTTTGCCACACGCTGTTTGCCACCCTCTGTTTGCAGCCTTCTGTTTGCAGCCCTCTGTTTGTCGCCCTCTGTTTGCCACTTTCTGTTTGGGGCCCTCTGTTTGCAGCCCTCTGTTTGCCTCCCTCTGTTTGGTGCCCTCTCTTTGCCGCCCTCTGTTTGACGCCCTCTGTTTGCCATCCTCAGTTTGGGTACCTCTGTTTGCCACCCGCTGTTTGCCACCTTCTGTTTGCGGCCTTCTGTTTGCCGCCCTCTGTTTGCCGACTTCTGTTTAGCTCCCTCTGTTTGGGGCCCTCTGTTTGCCGACTTCTGTTTGCCGCCCTCTTTTTGGTGCCCTCTGTTTGCCACCCTCTATTTGGGGCCCTCTGTTTGGGGCCCTCTGTTTGCTGTCCTCTGTTTGCGGCACTCTCTTTGCAGCCCTCGATTTGCTGCCCTCTGATTATTGCCCTCTGTTTGGGGCCCTTTGTTTGGGGCCCTCTGTTTGCCGCCCTTTGTTTAGGGGCCCTGTGTTTGCCACCCTCTGTTCGCCGCCATCTGTTTGGGGCCCTCTCTTTGCCGCACTCTGTTTGCTGCCGTCTGTTTGCCGCCCTCAGTTTTGCGCCCTATGTTTGCTTCCTTCTGTTTGCCGCCCTCTGTTTGGGGCAATCTGTTTGCCGTCCTCTGTTTGCTGCCCTCTGTTTGGGGCACTCTGTTTGCCGCCCTCAGTTTGCCGCCCTATGTTTGATTCCTTCTGTTTGCCGCCCTCTGTTTGGGCACTCTGTTTGCCGTCCTCTGTTTGTCGCTCTCGGTTGGGGCCCTCTGTTTGCTGCCTTGTGTTAGTGGCCCTCTGTTTAGGGCACTCTGTTTGCAGTCCTCTGTTTGTCGAATTCTGTAGGCCTCCCTCTCTTTGCAACCCTCTGTTTGCAGCCGTCTGTTTCCCACGCTCTGTTTGCCGCCCTCTGTTTGGGGCCTTTGATTGCCGCCCTCTGTTTGCCACCCTCTGTTTGGGCCAACTGCTTGCAACCGTCTGTTTGCTGCCCTCTGTTTGTCGCCCTCTGTTTGCCGCAATCTGTTTGCATCCCTCTGTTTGCCACCGTCTGTTTGCCACCTTCTGTTTGGGGCCCTCTGTTTGCCGCTTTCTGTTTGCTGCCCTCTGTTTGCCACCCTCTGTTTGCCACACTCTGTTTCCGCCCTCTGTTTGGGGCCCTCTGTTTGGGGCCCTCTGTTTGCCGTCCTTTGTTTGGGGCCCTCTGTTTGCCGCCCTGTGTTTGCCGCCCTCTGTTTGCCACCCTCTCTTTTCCACCCTCTGCTTGCTGCCCTCTGTTTATTGCCCTCTGCTTGGGGCGCTCTGTTTGGGAACCTCTGTTTGCCGCCCTCTGTTTGGGGCCATCTGTTTGACGCCTTCTGTTTGCCGCCCTCTGTTTGCCGCCCTATGTTTGCTTCCGTGTGTTTGCCACCCTCTGATTGTGGCCCTCTGTTTGCCGCCCTCATTTGCCGTCTTCTTTTTGCTCCCTCTGTTTTCCTCTCTCTGTCTGCCGCATTCTGTTTGGGGCCCTCTGTTTGGGGCCCTCTGTTTGTCGCCCTCTGTTTGCCGCCCTCTGTTTTCCGCCCTCTGTTTACTACCCTCTGTTTGGGGCCCTCTGTTTGCCGCCCTGGGTTTGCCACCTTTTGTTTGTGTCCATCTGTTTCCCGCTCTCTGTTTGCCGCCCTCTGTTTGCCGCCCTCTGTTTGCCGCCTTCTGTTTGGGGCCCTCTGTTGGCCACCCTCAGTTTGCCGCTCTCTTTTTGCCAGACTCTGTTTGCCGCCCACAGTTTGCCACCTTCTGCTTACGTCACTCTGTTTGCCGCCCTCCGTTTGCCACCCTCTGTTTGCCGCACTCTGTTTGCCGCCGGCTGTTTGCCACCTTCTGTTTGCCGCCCTATGTTTGCCTACCTCTGTTTGCCGCCCTCTGTTTGCCGCACTCTGTTTGCAACCCTCTGTTTCATTCCCTCTGTTTGCCACCCTCTGTTTGCTGCCCTCTGTTT